>CM031084.1:15600449-16069807 GCA_018257905.1 Gillenia trifoliata | reverse complement strand
CTTTGGATCCATTGTAGGTACTAGCCTATTCTAGGTTGCACTAGGCAACTCAAACTTGTGTGACGCACTTTGTGCACAGCACTTAGCGTTAGACTCGCGTCATTGTAGTACTCAGCGTATTACTTTTATACCTAGCATGTTCCTCGTAGTTTAGCTACTTGGACTTGTGTGTTTACATATGGGTGAGCATGTCAGTAATCATTATCGGGGAGTACTCGTATATTTTCATTATAGTATTTTGAGGTTCATGCCAAAGGGTATGACATGTTTTCAACTATACTTGTTTTCCAGCGAGGGGTTAGTATACTTTTGAAAACAAAGGTTTTATCAAACTTTGCTTTTTGACCCACTCACCGTTTTATGTTTTGCTCCCTTCTAGGACCTAGAGCCGGGTTCTCTTATCAGTGACACGAGGACTTCCTTGGCGGTGGTCGACGGTTCTGACATTGCTTCAGTTTATGTAGGATTCACTCCTACTTGTAGTAACTTTTATTTATCCATCCTCATGGGGATGTGAATAATTTATACTCTTGCACTATTTACTTTCCTCTGACTGTTATGCATCCTGTATTATGGGTTTTTAACCCTCACCACACTTCTACTTCCGCACTCAACTCTTCTTATTCTTACTCTTTCACTTATTCATGCATAATTGGCTTTCGTCACCTAACACGTGTCGGCCAGCACTTCCCGACACCTGGCGTGTCCGGGATCGGGATGTGTCATTTAGTCTCTCACACACACTCATGTTTAATCATATTTATTGTTTTCATTTGATTTATTCAATTCGATGATTAAAAATAAAAATAGTTGTGCGAGAAGTTAAGAGGTGTGTGTGAAAATCACATCCCATTACTAAAAAATTATGGAGTAGGGTTCACATGATTACAAAGTTTAAACACTTTCACAAAACAGTGAGTACAGAATGTATTATCTGTTAACTATTATAAAGAAAAACAGTCGTAATTAAGGACCCGTTTGTAAGCGTTTTTAAAATGGCTAAAAACGCTTTTGGTGAAATTATTTTTGGACTCAATTTTTATTAAAAATGCAAGTGAATCATGGAAAAGCATTTGAAGTGCTTTATGGAAGAATTACATAAATGATGATTCTTGCATAAAGCTCTTCAAGTGCTTTTAGAATTCAAAAATATTTTTTCTAAAAGCATTTTTAGTTATTTTAAATGCATTTCCATGCGATCCATAAGAGATGAGCTTTTGAGCCATTGTTGAATTTCATTATGGTGTACTATTAGGGAGTGCGGTTTTTTTAATTTCTGTTTTCTTTTTAGGTATGAAGTAAGTTTTCATATAAATCATGAAAGGGTACGACGAGTTTCTTTTTAGCAAAAGCATGAAACACTTTTACCAAACTTTTTTTTTTCCTGTAGAAAAAGAAAACTAAGACTTTACGAACCTAGTTTTAATTACCTGGTATGCACGTTTGTGTGTTTAATCTACACTATTATTAAAAGAACACACCTTGACAATCATATTTTGAAAATAAATTAAACTTTTCCCCATTTTTTTTTTCAAACTTCTCACTTTGATTCTCCATATGTTTGCATGTGTGAACATATGAACTATGTATATATGAAGGTGCAGCAACTTACAAGCTTAATGCTTTCCATCCTTAAAATTCAAAAGTTAATTATAAGTATAGGCTCCTTAATGCATGCATGTAGATGTTATCATTCCTTTCATACAATTCGCAATTTCAATTTGATGTGTGCAAAAAAATTTCCTTTTATGTTTTCAATAAATCATTTCTATACAAGTATCAGTATGTGATTCGCAGGTAATAAGCATATATGACGCCTTAGCACAGTAAAAAGCCCATCATTTGCACTTATATATACAATAGAAACCCAAAGTATATTTCAAAGATTTCCACCATGCTACCCTGATCGAATTTTGTTTTTTTTATCACTTTAAACCTATAAACGAAAAAGAAATTGGAGGCCAGTCTTATTTTAGTTTTTAGTTCTTTTTTCTCTTTAATCATTATCGTGTGCCCATGATGTAATAGGTATAATCAGTAATAAGTAGCTGTAAACGTAATGTAGAGAATTTCTGCAATACTTATATATATTTAATACAATATTTATAAATATGTATTTGTTGGAAGTATGCCCACAAAGCCACTCATTTGATGTAATAGCTTTTGGAATACTTATTGTATTAAACTATTATTTGTTTAATGAAAGGGCAAAGCTTATTGTTAATCACTATTTATTGTATCATGTGTTTAAACAATGAGAGAATCCAAGGAATGTATTTAATCTAAGAGAGAAGTGATCTAAGTAAGTTAGATTAACGAGACCTCTCTCTTATGTTCATTCCTAAAACGTTCCTAGCCATAGGATTGCCAATTGGGCATTGACAATCCGCTAAGGTTAGTATGTGTTATGTTAACTCAAGCTTGAGTATGACTAGTCTCAAGTCATTTAGTGTTAGACACTGAGACAAACACATAGGTGCTCAAAAGGTAATTGAGTACACTGAACAACGATCAAAAGAGAGTTCGTACATACATGTCATGTAAGAACTTTTAAGTTGCAATATGCAAAGTAGTCCTTTGACCTGAGGCATCATAGATGTCCAATGATTGGGTCCTTGATCTTTGATCATGTCAAAGGCATTCCATTGCGAGTGTCCACGGCATTGTTGGGGTCAAGCTATCTAGTCATGTAGGCATATGAATGCACAACAAGGGATCTCTAACCTTCCATGGTGGAAGGAGAATACTCTGAGATATGATTCGACAGTCGTTGGCCAAAGCATATGAATATGATTTAGGAAGTATGTTTCAAATCATATTCAATTGAATCATATAGAAGAGAATCACATTGGATAGTAGACATGAAAATAACTATCACTCAAACAATGTGATTAGGAGTATTGTATTAGAGAAGGACCGTATTGCATTGTAATTGTAACTGGATAGGTTCTCCAACCACTTCTACTTAGCTTGGGTAGCCATGACATACTGCTAGGAGTCACTCATGGTTTGTGGAAGCCCTGAGGATTAGCAAACACTAATCTTCATAAAAGGGAGAATTGAAATGTGGTTTCAATTCACAATCGATCGTTAAGAGTAACAATCGCCCACTGCCTCGCTAATTGGAACCTAATGGATCGTACACCGAGTAAGGATGAAAGTGAAGATATAAAGGAATGGATAAGCAATTAAATTGTTTAATTGAGCAAGATTAATTAATTAGTTAATTAATTATACGAAAGGTTCGTATTGGGCTTTTAAGTTGTTTTGGGTTTCGGGGCCCAAAAGGGTTTTTGGTCCACAAGGCCCATTGAGTTTAGGTTGTATGACAACTAAAACTAAATGGAAATTAACCCAATAACAATGTCAAAACCGGCCTAGAGTGAGTGGAGGCAAGCTTGGTTTATTTACAAGTTTGCCACTCACATGTGAAGTGGTATAAAGAAAACTTTATAGCCATTTTTCATTAAGGGGTTTTTCTTGGTGAAATTGAGTTGAAATTCTCTCTCAATTTCTTCAAGGGAGGCCGGCCACTTAGAGAGCAAATAGCTAGCAATCTCTTGCCTCTAAGTCATCCATGTCCTCTTCACACCACATCCTTGGTGTGGAGACTTAGAGACACCAAACTTTTGGTGTTTAGGAGAACCGATCCTCCCAAGGTCACAAGGAGATTACAAGGAGCTAGGAGGTGACTTGAAGGCCCTCCACTTGGGTGAATCTCTTGTGTAAACAAGAATGAGCTTCAAGGGTAATGAAACTCTAAACTTCCTTCTCTTTAATTTTGTTAAAGAGTCTTTTGGTTCACCATATTCTAGGCTTTGAAAGTCATGGGTTTTATGAATTGTTTTGAATGCATGCTTACTTTAAAGTGTTATTAGTTTGCATATGTATTCAAATGTTCATCTATTGTTCTTAGCTAGGACAAAATTTTTCCTTCAGGCTGGAACTGGCTCGGACGAGTACCAGACACCGGGTGAATGCATGTATAATGAGCAATAAAATACACATGATCATGCCATTACAGTTTCACAAATCTCAACATAATATATAATTTCTTTATACTTAACTTGTATGTAAAAGCATGGCATGATAGACAAATAATTCATAAAACTATAGTGGGAAATAATATAAAAAAAATTAGTTTCTCAAAACAAAGCCCACTCACTGATATGTAGTTGGGTCGTAGCCGCCTTGCCTTGCCTGACCCCTGTACTTCTCGTGGTAAGTTTTACCTATATGAGATATCACTATGGTAATGGTTAAACTCATAAAGGTTACTAAATAAATTAATAAACGACATTTGTCCTTGGTTTGCTCAATACGGAGGTCCAAAACACTTTGAAAAATACCATACGTACTGCCCCGAGGGAGTACGCGTTGTTACAAGTTGCCTCGAATTGACAGAAGTCGAAAACGTGGTCCCAGGCACCCTCACGCGCGGTTCACGTGCGGGCCTGCTTTGGCTCACTCGCGCCGCACGCGCGGTCAAACCAAGCTAGTCAAACTAATGATGTTAGTTGACTTCGTTAGATTTAACGGAAGATTCCAGTATCTTCGTTAAATCTAAAGAAATATTCCTAACAGCGTTAAAGGAATAGACCTGAGAATATTTTCGGTGTGGACCAAGTTTGAACCGGTTTGCTGACGTCACGATTTGGTTTGGACTGCTTTCAGGCCGGTCTGAACCAGTCGCCGCTGCAACTCACGCCAGTCGCTGGCACCGCAGGCCAAAACTCGCCTGTTTCTGGAAAAATTTCAAAAACTCGTAACTTTTTCATTTCGCAACCATTTTACATGATCCACATGTCAAAATAAAGCTAGAGAGAATGAGAGAAATTGACCGGATAGTCTCGGTTTACACCCGAGGTCCGATTTATTTCAAATCACGACCAATTCACACAATTTTAGTATGAAAATTCATCTACTCAACACGAGGAAGCTTATGGTGGTGGTTAGAAATCACACGTTGGTCGGTATTTTCAAGAAACTCGCAAGAAAAGCTCGGTTCTTTCGTGTACGATTTCCGTTGAACGGTGGGGAGATTAGGCAATTGGTTTGCACCGATGAACTCAGTGAGTTAGGACGAACAGGATGGTGGTGGTGGTTTGGCTCGGTTCGAAAGAAATGGTGTGGCCACTGTGTGCACTGTGCACGTTCTTACGGGAGAAGAAGAAGAAAAGAGTGAGGAAGAAAGAGAAAGTCTGAGAGAAAAAGAGAAAAGAGATTTTTTCCAAATTAAGCTGGGCAACTGGGTCTCACATGGTACACGCACCACCATATTCCCATAACAGGAAAGAATATTTAAACGTACGTAACGTTTCCATTACACGTCAGATTTTTGTCCTGTTCGCGCTCACGCCTTCATAGGAAATAAGTATTACAAGAATACGACAAGTAAGAATTCAAAATTCATAAAGAGCTCAAACGTCCACGTAGGACTTCCACTTAGCCCGTTTAAGGATATTTTGGTAAATTCAACAGTTCAGGAATTAAAATACAATAAAATTAGGGACGGGTCGTTACAACTTACCCCCCTTAAGAAAATTTCGTCCCCGAAATTTCAACTTTACACAGAAGAAGAGGAAAAGAACAAATATGGATAAAGAGCTCTCATAAGACTTTTACCAATCTAATAGTTTTGTTCTGTAGAACTTTCTCCTTCCAATCTAGAATCATAACAGGTTCCTCATCATAGGTCAAATCCGGATGGATCTCCAAAGGCTGAGGTCAGATTATATGAGTAGGATCAGAAACATATCTTCAAAGCATAGAAACATGGAGAACATTGTGTACCTTCAATGATCTGGTACGGACCAATATAGCGAGGACTTAGCTTATTTCTATTCCAAAACCGTACTACACCTCTCTACGGTGACAGCTTCAGAAATACCCAATCACCAACAACGTAAACCTTGTCTGTAGAATGTCTGTCTGCAATTCTCTTCTGTCGTTCCTGTGCCGTTTTAAAACTCTTTTTGATTAACTGAATGTTTTGAGTTGTCTCGTCCACTAACTCTGGACCTACCAAAGCTCTCTCGCTGACTTCTGACGAACACAGGGTGGTTACGATGGAGTTTGCTTACAACAACAGTTATCACTCAAGTATTGGTATGTCACCATTCGAGGCGTTGTACAGCAAACCGTGTCGAACCCCGTTGAGTATTGCCTCTTGAGCACAAGCACTTGTGACTTGGTCCTATAAGTAAGTTTTGCTGCTGAGGGATGGTACCAATGAGCTGGTGCTGCTGACTTTGAGGACACTAACTAGCTCTGTGTCCCAGTTGTCTACAAGTGTAGCAACCCTTACTTCCCTATTTACACTCGCCGAAGTGACGAATGTTGCACCTACGACAAAACCGAACACTAGAATTACTGGAACTGCTCTGAGTGTGGAAACGAGAACTATCGGTAGGTCTACCACCAAATCGGGGAGTACCAGAACTAGAGCCCCCACTAGAAGATCCGGAACTGTAATCGCTCCTCTTGAATGGCTGATTCTTCCTCAGACCAAAAGATGATTGTCCCTGTTGTTCTTCTTCTTATTACTAACACCTGTTGGAAATGTGCCCTAAAATCAATCATATGATGATACTTTACGGACATTTCAAATGTTAAACTAATTTAGTTTAATATAAAGGGCAATGATTATTGTTTAAAGTAGTCTCATATAAATGTTATATGCTTAAACAATAAGTCCAAGGAATATGTGCTTATGAGAATGTAATCTAAACAAGTTAGGTTCATGAGACCATTCTCGTTCATAGACATATCCTAAACGTTCCTGATCATAGGATTGCCAATTGGGCATTGACAGTCCGTTAAGATCAGTACATGTTATGTCTTCTCTCAGGGAGAGTGACTAGTCTCGATTCATTGGTGTAACTGACACCAAGACAAGCATGTAGGTGCTCAATATAGAATGAGACCACTGAACACGATCAACGATGAGTTTTCATGATCATGTAACATGAGAACTCATAGTTGGGATAATGCAAATTAGTCCTTTGACCTGAGGCATCACAGTTGTCTTGTGGTGAGGTCCTTGATCTTTGATTATGTCAAAGTCACCCCATCCGAGGGTGTCCACGGCATAGTTGGGGTTAAGCTACTTAGCCATGGAGGCAAGTGAATGCGCAACAAGGGATCTCTAACCTTCAAACCGTTTGAGGGAGAATACTCTATGATATGATTAAGAATCTCTGGCCAGAGTATGAATAAGATTTAGGAAGTCGTTCCAAATCATATTCAAGGTAATCATATAAATAAAGGAATCACATTGGATAGTAGACATGAATAAACTATCATCTCAAACAATGTGGTCGAGAGTATTGTATTAGAGAAGGACCATATTGCGTTGCAATCCTAACTGAATAGGTTCTCCACCTCTTCTGATTAGCTTGGGTAGCCATGACATACTGCTAGGTGTCACTCATGGTTTGTGGATGCCCTATAAGTGTATAATCACTTAAGGGAGAATTGAAAGTATGTTTCAATTCAGAATTGATTTGAAAGAGTTCTAATCCTCCACTGCCTCGCTAAAAGGAACCTAATGGATCGTACACCGAGTAAGGTAGAGTTTGATGAAACAATGGAGATGAGTAAGAATAATTAAATGGTTTAATTATTTATGGCAAGGATTAATTAATATGTTAATTAATCAAACGAATAAGTTCGTAGTAGACCTCGGGTTAGTTTTGGGCTTCAAGGCCCAATGGGCTTCGAACGTCAAGCCCATTGACTTAAGTTGTATGACAACTTAATGACTAATAATACATTAGGGCCCAAAGAGCCCAATGAACCCACATGGCCGGTCATTTGAGAATGTGTAGCAAACTTGCTTTAATTGCAAGTTTGCCACTACATTGTGAAAAGGTTATAAAGGAAACTTTATAACATTTCATACTTAGAGGTTTTCTTTTGGAGAATTGAGAGAGTGAAAGCTCTCTCTTCTCTCAAAGAGGCCGGCTCCCTAGAGGGATTTAGCTAGCAATCTATTTCCTCTAGGATACTCATCTTCTCATCAAGGCTCTCCTTGGTGTGGAGACTTAGAGGTTCCCTACTTTGGGAACTTGGAGAATCCGATTCATCCATCATCATCCAAGCAAGGAATGAAGGCCCTCTCCATGGGTGATTAGCCTTTGCTTAGGGAAAGAGGAATCTACAAAGGTATATGATTTCTCAACTCAAAATTTGTTTTGATTTGAGTCTTGGTTCACCATATCTACTAGGCTTTGAATTTTCTAGGGTAAAGTTTCGTTTTAAGTGCATAGAAGCATGTTTCCGCCTTTAATTGTTAAATGCATGCTTAATGATGTTGCTTAATGAACTCGGTTAATCCACAATTTTTCCTTCAACACCCTCATCATCATCATCATCGTCACCTGAAGTGTTCTCGGAATCCTCGACAAGCAATAAGGCCTCATAGAATTGCTGGTAAGTAGCACATACCTCAAAAGCTTTAAAGAACGAAGTCTCTTACGAGTTCCCTTTTTAAACTGATAGAGCATCTCAGTTGGACTGGCTGCAATGGCAGAACAATAACGGGACAAGTCGATAAATTTCAGATGGTACTCGGCAATCGACATCTTTTTCTGTTTTAGGCTTTTGCACTCATCTCTTTTCCTTGCCCAATACTCAAGAGGCAAGTACTTGTGCTCAAACCGTTGTTTAAAAGTGCTCCAATCCTCATGTAGATTATGAGGGATCTAGTTTACCTCATACGTCCACCAAGAATAGGCTTGACCCTGCAGAAACCACACTGATGTAGGGGACCCACTGCTAAACTAGAAAGTTTCCTTGCCTTTGCATAGCACGAAAAGTTTTCTCCACATGCTCAAGCCAAGCCTCAACTTCTTCAGGAGTCTCTGGGCCAAGAAATGGTTTTACTCGCAAATTAGAAGCGAGCTCCAAATTACTTTTCTAAGGAGGACGAATAGTTGCCCAAAAGGCATCAACAATAGCCTCACTGAACTGCCCGAGGTTAAAAGCAGACATGTCAGGTGTACTTGATTCACCTGATGTGCGAGCGGGTGCTCGCCGGGTGGTATAATTCTGACATAGAAGAGATCAAGAATCATTAGTGCTTAACATCACAAGTGCGACAAATGCAAGACTGCCTAAACCTATGCTCTGATACCAATCTGACACACCCCGACCCGGATATCTAGAAAGATATCGAAATCGAGGCATGGTGGCCGACACCCAAAGGGTGACGAAAGCCATGTCATGCAGATGAAGTGGACATTTCTGAATAAAATAAAACCAAAGTCTAGAATTATCAAAATCATGCGTAGTGAGTACAGGTAGAACCCTTTATACACAACATGCAATGTTCAGAGCATAGTTAAAGTGCAGTAAGAAGAAAGAAATCCTACATTTCTCTGGTGCGGAAGTCATAAACACCAAAACTGTCGCGCTCATCACACGTCCAACTACTAAGTCCTAGAGGGCCGTAAAATAGAAAGTGTGAGTGGGCAAAAATAATCCTTTTTAAAACCTTTGCTTTTCTTAACATAAATAACCCCTCTATGAAAAACCTGTATAATTTTCCAAAATCATACTATGTATAGTATGAAAACTGTCAAAGATATGGATAAACACATTTATCCCGACATAATATATAATACTTATCGCCAAAACAGTATAAAGGCAATATGGCCAAAGGTAAAAGTAAATACTAATATCTCACCACATATATAATATGCTCACCAACATATATATAATACAATGTGCTCATTGACATATGCAAACACACAAGTCCATGATAAACAAATAATTCATAAAACTAAAGTGGGAAATAATATAAATAATATTAGTTTCTCAAAACAAAGCCCACTCACTGATATGTAGTTGGTTCATAGCCACCTTGCCTTGCCTGACCCCTGTACTCCTCGTGGTAAGTCTCACCTATATGAGATATCACTATAATAATGATTAAACTCATAAAGGTAACTGAATAAATTAATAAACGACATTTATCCATGGTTTTTTCAATAAGGAGGTCCTAAACACTCCGAAAAATACCATACGTACTGCCCCGAGCTAGTACGCATCATCACAAGTCGCCTCAAATTGATGGAAGTCAAAAAAGTGGTCCCACGCGCCCCCACGTGCGGCTTAAGCACTGGCCTGCCTCGGCTCATGGACGCCGCATGTGCGATCATACCAAGCCGGTCAAACTAACGACGTTAGTTGACGCCATTAGATTTAACGGAAGATTCCAGTATCTCTATTAAATCTAACAGAATATTCCTAGCGCTATTAAAGGAATATACCTGAGAATATTCTTCATCTAGACCGGGTTTGAACTGGTTTGCTGACGTCACGATCTGGTTTGGATCAGATTCAGGCCGGTCTGAACCGGTCCGCCGCCGGTCGCCGTAGGCCAAAACTTGCTGGTTTTTGAAAGAATTTCAAAAATTCGTAACTTTTTCATTTCTCAACCATTTTACACGATCCACATGTCAAAATGAAGCTAGAGAGAAGGAGAAGAAGATTATATCAATTTGGAGTTCAAAAAGTGGTCAAAAATGGCTGGAAATTGGCCGGAAAGTCATGGTTTACACCTGAGGTCCAATCTACTTCAAATCACTACCAATTCACACGCTTTTAGTATGAAAATTCATCTACTCAACCCGAGGAAGCTAATGGTGGTGGTTAGAAATCTCACCTTGGTCGTTATTTTCAAGAAACTCGCAGGAAAAGCTCTGTTCTTACGTGTGTGATTTTTGTCAAACGGTGGGAAGATTAGGCAACCGGTTTCCACCATTGAACTCAGTGAGTTACGACGAACAAGATGGTGATGGTGGTTTGGTTTGGTTCAAAAGAAATGGTGTGGGCACTGTGTGAACTGTGCACGTTCTTACGGGAGAAGAAGAAGAAAAGAGTGAGGAAGAAAGAGAGAGTTTGAGAGAAAAAGAGGAGAGATTTTTCCAAATGAAGTTGGGCAACTGGGTCCCACATGGTATACGCACCACCATATTCCCATAACAGGAAAGAATATTTAAATGTACGTAACGTTTCCGTTACACGTCGAATTTTTGTCCCGTTCGCGCTCATGCGGTCGTAGGAAAGAGTACTACAAGAATATGACAAATAAGAATTCAAAATTCATAAAGAGCTCAAACGTCCACGTAGGAGTTCCACTTAGCCCATTCAAGGGTATTTTGGTAAATTCAACAGTTTAGGAATTAAAATATAATAAAATTATGGACGGGTCGTTACAATATTTCCCTCCAAAGTTTTTGGTGCTAGATTTCCTTTATGCCCCTTCCTAACAACCCAAATCCGGACCCCTTTTTCCCAACCAAACCCTATTTCTTTCATCAATTCTTCCCTTTTACATAACATCCAAACATTTACCCCACTTTCTATCAACCTTAAAAACATTCATTCCCCACAACCTCCTAACCCCTTCATAACTCCACATCCATGGCTTCACCTGCCAAATCCGGTTCTCTTCCTATCACCTTAAATATTCCTAAACCCTTAAATATTTCGTCTGCCAAATCTCATCACCCAATCACCTTAAATACACCCACTACCACAATTGAACATCCAATCTGCTTAAATACACCCCATGCCAAAAGAATTTTAAGACTAGCCACAAGCGTGTAGCAATTGTACACAGAGGTGATGCAAGGCGTTCGTCAAAGTGTCTTTTTACAAGTATTCAATGCTCCACCAACTCTGTTTTGTTTTGGAAGAAAAGACACGGTCAATTGGTTCGAGAAATTGAACGTATACAAGCCACGTTGACAACTGTACAAGAACCGAACCGATAGCTCAAAAGAAAGGCTGAGAATATTGCCAAGGTGCAACACATACAACACTCGAATGAAGTGAACCTAATACTTGTATCAAACAAGTCCAGGTACACATAGGAGGATGTGGAATTGAAGAAGAAACTTGTTATACAGGAAGGGATGAATTCTTTTAGGTTCTATGCCTTGTGATATAGAAATTCAGAATGTAACTGTAGAAGAGGTTATTAAGGCTTCACCAGACTTGTCCTATGGCTCCATGTAATGTTGGTTCTAAAAGGCCGATTGAATACATGTAAAATTGGATGTCAAAAGTGGTATGTGTTTTTTGTTAAATTGGAAGATAACACTCTTTGTGTATGACTACATGCATACATTGTTACATAAAATGGTACCTGAATTGGAAGGCAAAATAGGAAGCAGTTAGTTCTAAACTGACTAGAAAACATTGCAACAGAGGGGACACAACTTTTCATAAATCCACGCCAAACCATCATTTCTCAATTAAATTCACATGTTTTTGTGATGGTGTGGCATTTATTCTCAAGTAGTGCTACCTACTATAAAACCAAAAACTTAACATTAGTTCAAGACCCACCACAAAGTTATTCAAAACCATGGCAAACTCATGTGTAATAGGTGATTTGGGAAGCGATTATGATTCTGATGATCCAATCAATAAGATTGCTAAAGCTAAGAACAAGTTTGGTAAGTGCCGTAATTGCGTGGCATGAAAAGTGTGTGGAACGAGAGTCCACACTGGTCTAGTTAAACAAGAAGCTGAAAGAGGAGTTGTACAAATCATCCAAGTACAAACGCCAAATACATAGCCGGAAGCGTAAGTATGATCAACTAGTGATGAAAGAGAATGAAGCTATACGTGCTAGGGCAAGTCAGAATTGGGAAGTGGATAAGCTAAAAAAAGTGTTGGACTTGGCTTACTATTATGGGTTTGAAAGATTTCGTTTCTGGCTGTATGAGAGCCGCCCTAGCTATGTTTGGCACCAAATCGTATGGCAGCATTAAGTCAAAGAGATCATCAAATATGATGGTGACTACGAGGACCACCCTCTCATACAAGCAGCTCGCAAGGGAGCCCACAAAAATGGTGATTGAATCTTCCTTGTTATTACGGTGAAAGCAATTGCATCTTTAATTTTGACATTTTGCCATTCGGTTCACTATTTCATATAATTATCTATAGTCACTGTTTTCAAAACTGGATGTATTTTGTTATGCTTGTCTATGAAGTTAGACATGTAGTACCTTTTACAGAGGCCAACTTGAGTCCATGTTTGAATTAGTGGTTGTCTTCAAATCTCATACGTTTTCATAACCAATCATTTGTGCTCATAAACATTCATAACATGTGTAAATATGACGTACCCAGTGCAAAACCTCAAAATTCACAATTGTTGTATTTGAGACATTCAAAATCACATAAGTTATCATAAGTCAAAATAACATGTCACAGTTTAGCGCTGTTAAAACTGAACATACAGGTTTCATACATATGCACAAAAATGTCATTCGGTTTGCGCTGTCTTTACACTGCAAATAAAAAATACTAGCCACCATAACGCATTTTCAAACAACGGTTATCGAGTTTTGAAGCATATGTTCGTAAAATTCATTCATCAATGGCGAATTCTCAGCTGCCTCAACACTCTTATTATTTTGAGTCGGCTGGATATTTTGTACAGGCTATGTATTCTTAGTTCTGTCGTTACAACGACTAGTAGCAGTGCTCGAGGAATCCTGTGTTAGTTCTTCGCCATTAGTAGGACAAGACCTGGAACATTACAATAAAACATTGATGACTTGTTTTACATATTACTAACATTATAATATTGATTGGAAAAGCATAAGCATTTGTGTAGTTTCGTTGCTTACCCCGGACTTGGTAATGGACAATTCTACTTGCCCTCGGTGCGTCTCCTCTTTTGGCTTCGCTTGTTTGTTCAACTTTTTTTTAACGCCCCTTTTATTTTTACTTGCAATGGATCTTTCAACTCCTCCCTTTGACAACTGCAACGTTCCTCTTCACTTTGTTTTCTTTTTCACCCATGCTTTCCAACACCATCCATTTAGTTGAGCTTCATATCCAAGGATTTCAATGTGCAGGAGACAAGTTGCCTAGCTTCGTCTGAAATCACCGCACGGTCAATCAAATCTGAAGTTAGTTTGACTAAGCAAGCTCTTTTCGACACGATTTCATTATCCGCATGTTCAACGATTTCTTTGCCTTTATTGTCCAAAACAATACTTGACTTAGCAATTTGAAGCCACCTTTTTTAGTAAGTACTGTTGAGGCAGCAACTCTATTTGCTCATTTCTCAAATAGGCCAATATATGCAGACAAGGAATTCCCCGAAACTCCATCTTCTTGCATCTGCATTTAGCATAATCTAAGACATTATCATACACCAACCTCTTCACCTTTGTGTCCCCTATAACCCTTTCATGAACTTCATACACTTCTTCATTGGAATCCACTTATTTATTCTTGAAGAAACATGCAACACTTCTGAATTCCTCTATTTGAAACCTTTCAAACGCAAACCGAGTGTACAATTTGGCCATTTAAGATTCCATTGGAGTACGAAGTTGGATTATAGGTGATGAGTTTTCATCATTATGGTCACCAACCACCTCTTTCTGACATTGCTGTCCAAGGGCTTGATTAAAACGGATGATGAATTTAGTCAAAGAGTGCTTCCGATTCACATACTGCCTAAAAAAAGAATGAGCACTTTCCGCACGTTGACTGCTTGACATTCCGACAGAAAAACCATGTTTACAAAATGTGGGAACCCATTTTGCACGCAATCCATAAATGTCCGAAAGCCAATTTTCATCATGCAAGTTATGTTTTTCTACCAACACATTCCACTCTGCCTCAAACCTTTCTTCGTTGTCAATATCTCATATGCAAGCATGCAAATCCTTCAATATGGCCGCAACCCAACCTTGCTCTGTGAGTTTATTAATAATATGCCATATGCAGTATCTATGAAAGGTTGTTGGAAGTTTGCTGCCATCCGCCTTTGCTATAGCACCATCTTGATCCGTGATGATCATTTTGGGCGGCTCACCTGGCATAGCTTTAAGGAATTCTTCAAACAACCACTCAAAGCTCTCGGTCTTCTCATTTTTTAAGAACTAATGCACAACCCAATACTATGGTTTGACTATAATTATTGACTCCTAACAAAGGAGCAAACATCATCCCATACACATTGGTGATGAAAGTCGTATCAAACACAATCACATCACCAAAATATGCATAAGCACATCTTGACTTAGCATCCCACCAAAAGAAATTGCCAAGTATTCCATCTTTGTCAATATCCATCTTGAAATAGAATGACTCATTTTTCTCTTTCGCATCCTCAAAATGCTCTTTAAGCATTTCCGCATCACGCCCTATTAGATGAGCTCGCAAGTCCTTTTTAGCATTATACATATCCTTGGGGATACAACCAATATTTTCAATTCCTCCACTTTGCACCTCCAATAAACCCACTTGTTTACTTATGGAAATATTCACCTTCACACATTGTTGAATCATCACCTTTTTTGCCTTGTTAACTTGACGATGAGATCTAAATAAGTGTACGACACTTGACATAGGGTGGTTATGTCACTCTTCAAAAACTGTTACAACAAAATTATCACGACCACTTGGCTTCAACAATGCAACTTTCGCCTTGCAGTTAGTTCTATTGTCTGCCCTCTTCCATTTTTCATTTGGTTTCGGATTAGCATCCACCTTCTTTTTGCCTTGTTTACAACAAACAAATTCCTTCCTTACCAAACCCTCACCACCGTTGCCCTTTTTACTACTATGTTCCCGAATCTCAAACCCAGCTACCATTGCATACCTATTGTAAAAAACATAACCTTCATCCAACAAATCAAACTCCATTTTCAATTTCGGTTTCAACTCATCTTCTACAATCAGTACCACAAATTCACCCTTCCTTGCACCAATTTCATCTTCAACTTTTACATCCTCAATTTCGTCTACATCCGCATCCTCAAATTCGTTTATATCTACATCCTCACTTTCTACTATATTTTCCTCTACTTCTCTGTTATCCCCCATTGAAATCAAAATTGTTGCTTCAAAGTTACACAAATATAACCCAACTTCTCACAACCCTGCATGAATTTCACCAATATTTATATAAAATCTCAATTTCCACCAATATAACACAAATTATAACAACCCATCAAGATTCAATCGAATTTATCAAATAAAAAACAGCACATAAAATTACCCCAACTCGAATTTCACAACCCACAACTTTGAACTAAATCTCAAAAGCGTAGCTAAACCCCTAAGCAATGCAACACTGCCAACCATCACTGCGCTCTACAACTGCACATCGGGACTGACACACCCCACCCTCGATACCCACGTGGATACTGAGTTCGGAACGTGCTAGTTGACACTCGGAAGTGACGTAGCCATTTTATTCCACTTAAATTATACAATTTAAATTGCCAAAGAGTTTGCAAAATTTATTACAAATGTGCACAAGGTTCAGAGCGTAACTAATGTAAGGCAACGAAAATAAATAACAGAGTCAAGCTCCTAGAATTTCTATCCATAATAGGGATGGATGTTATTAAAGAAACTGAATGAAAGATAAACTCCCTACATTATCGAGAGCGCACCGCTACTAGGTCCTGAAAAGGGGCGCAAAAACATAAAGTTGTGAGTGGACGAAAAAGAAAGTTTTCCAAAAACTCTTTTCTCTTTTCGAACATAATAACCCACTGTTTGAAAACCAGTATTTATATATATATATATATATATGAAACTATACTACATATATAACATAAATTCAGGATCTTTCCTTGTACGAGACAAATTGAAAGTAAAACACAAAAGATCCAACTTATCACGAATAAAAGCCATTTTTCCAAGATATTACGATATGTATATATATAATCAAATATCACAAGGTATATAAGCAATCACCCATGTACATGCTGAAGGACCTCCCTTCAACCCTGTACAAGCTCTTTACGTTATAACCACTTATGTACTCCTAGTACTACATACATGTAAGCTCTTGTGTGATCAGCGTGTCACACCCAAGTCCTTACATTGAGGGACCTCCCCCAATAATCAACACAAATGTAAAGACAAACTTGCACTAAGGTATTTACCGGACAATACCCTTGGAGCACAGTGCGTGTGACCCATACATGTGAGATTTGTCCTACGATCGTGAGACGGTACCAAAACGTAGTGAAAGCATACCAAGTATGTGAAAACATATACATTTGTTGGTGTAAAATGCATGATCATGCCCAAGTAAGAAATTCATATCTCAAATATAAAATATATATAGGCATGATCAAATCAACAATTTAAAACCATTTAAATATATATATATATATATATATATATATTCATAAATATACTAGTATAAAACCATTTAATAAAACAATGTCCACGCGCCCCCACGCGCCCTCACAAGCATCATTAAAGTTAATGACAATATTCTAATGGCCTTAAAGAATATTCTGTTTAACACCAATAGTCAGATAATGGAATATACCTAGGAATTAACTGAATATGCTGACGTCGTCACGAAAATTTTCTGTTGGCGCTAGAGAATATTCTTCCGTCTTCTTCCTCTCGCCGGTTGCCGGAGCTCCCGCTGCCGCCCTCTGTCTCACCGGATTCTAGAAAAGTTGGCCGGAAAATTCCCAATTTTTTAGAGGTTTGTATCTAGGTCAAAACTCAACCAAATTTCATAATTTTTATGTCAAAATGAAGGTATTGAAGAGAGGAATTCAATCATACCAATTTGGGGTTCAGAAAGTGGCCGAAAATAGCCTATAATTGGCCGGAAAAGCAAAGAGGCACCAAACGTAGGTCGGAATCGATGGGAAGCTTGCCGGAAAATTTTTGTCTAACCGCGGGTGTCGGTTTGGCCTTTTGGGTTCGAGTTTGACAATTCTAAAACCAAGGTCATGCTCAGGGGAATGAGGCGATCACAATGGATGTGGTTGTGGGTTGTGGTTCGACGGAAATTCCCATTTCCCAAAATTGTAGAATTCGGTATATGTGTGAGTGTTTTACCGAGAGAAGGGTGAGGGTCGAGGAGAGAGAAAGTGACGGCAGTAGGGGGAAGGAGCGGGTCAAAACCCTACTAAAAAATAAACCACTGTAAAAATAATTACTAAAATGGCCTTAAACTTTAAAGTCCCGTAAAATGTTCATTTTAGCTCCAAATTACGCGCCGCTTGCACCCACGCGTTCATATCAATGAGTACTATAAAGATAAGCCAAAAGAATAATTGATACTTGTCATGACGACAAAGTCAACAAAAGTCAACACTTACCCTCTAAGGGTATTTTGGTAATTTTACAACTATGCATGAAAATTTACATGAAAAAATTAGGGACAGGTTGTAACAGGGACGATGACGAATTTTGGGACGACATCGAAAACAACCACGACGTTCGGGGCGAGTGAGATCCCCACTTATCTATCTTTCTCTTTCTCTTTTCGACAAGGGGACGCGCAAGATCCCCTTTAAACACTCTTTCACACAAGAAAAAAAAAGAAAAAAACATTCTAATATATAATTGGGTTTTACCCGTGAAATGTACGGGTCATAAATACCCAGTTCTATGGTGAGCTCGGCTGATCACAGTCGTTAGATTCCAGTCCTCACTAATGGTTTGCACTAACGGACCTTACAAGAGAAACACTCAATCTAAAACATGAGCTCATACCAAACTTATTGGGCCATGCCTTTTTATCTTTGGGCTTCATATAGACCTTTATTTTCTAGGCAAAATGCGACATGAACTAAAAGAAAATTATGGTTTGTTTTGCATGGGTTTTCTTTAAAAAAACCCAAACTTTTTATACAATGATATTGGGGAGATAAATTTGGGTCAAGTCACACAATGAGTCATCTATAATTAGGTGTTCAACTCGCCAATTATAAGAGTCGGACCTGAAATTTCTCACTTAAAAATAAAGATAAATATCAATAGACGGTGCAGATGGCAGTTTGCTGTAGTGGCTGAAAGCATTCTACTCAATAATATCACTAGACAGTAGTACTTGTGGCTGTAAGCACGAGTCTACTAAATGTTATTAGAAAAAAAATTTCCTTATACAACAATATATCTAGTATACATCCGGTGATATAGATTTCACGGAACATTTTCTAGCCATTTGATTGAATAAATCAAAGGAGAAAAATGCAGAAATTATTTTCCTCTTTATAGATTACAAACTTTCAATTTTCTTTTAGTTGGAGAAAGTAAACTGGGCCTAAAGTAACAAATATTGCATTGAAATCAAAGCCTAGTATGGGATAAGTTGTTGGGCCCTCCTCATAGGCAGGCATATCGGCTGCAATGGGAAAAAAAGGACCCAAAATCTCCACTTCTTCTTGGAAAAAATGGACGGGAATTAGTCAGAAACCTCCTGAAGAAACACACACTGTAGATGTTGACAGTATAAATAAAAGGAAAATTGAATGGCGTCAGCAATCTCAGGGAGGCCACTGAGATTCCTCACATCTCGGAGCCACAAACATCCACCACATATATGGAATCAAATCAACAACGCGACCAATGCTGCTGGTGCTGCTCTTAGACTCGTCCCCAATCTCCATAATCCTCTCCGTCTTGCTCTTCATCCTTCTCTTTCGCTTTGCCATCCTCCTCTTCTTCCTCGCCCTCATCTTTCTTTTCTGCTCGGACCTCGTCCACCTCCTCTTCGACATTCTCTGCCCCTCATGACCACTCGCCAGGCCGCCGTCTCTTATTCCTCCCAGTCCTCCTCCTCCTCCGCCAAAACGGTGCGTTTTCGCTCTTTTGATCAGTTTACAGTAATGGGTTCTCTTAATTTACCTTTCTCGATGCAAAATTTTGATATTTAGTATTTTGTTAATCAGATTACAGTAATGGGTGCCTCTTAATTTGTAGTGATCCATGCAAGATTTTGATCGTCAGCATTTTTTGAGCAGTTAACAGTAATGGGTTATTGTTCTCAATGTTAAGTTTTTATCTTTATAACTTTTTTTGAGCAGTTAACAGTAATGGGTCTCTTAATTTGGTATTCTCAGTGTAATCGTTTGGTCTTTTAGCATTTCTTGATCGGTTTAAAGTAACTGGAATCTCTTAATTTATTGTTCTCAATGTAAAATTTTGATCAGTTTTAGAGTAATGAGCATCTTATAATTTCTCCCTTTCGATGTAAACTTTTGAAAGCATTTCTTGATCAGTGTAAAGTAATGGGTTGAGTATCTCTTAATTTATTGTTGTTAATCTAAAACTTTGATCTTTACCTTTGTTAGATCAGTTTAAAGTAATGGGCGTCGTATGATTAATCGTTCTCGATGTAAACTTGATCCTTTTGCATTTTATGATCAGTTTAAATTACTCTTCTTAATTTACCGTTCTCAATGAATTGTTTCTTTATTTTGTTATGGGATTTGGGTTTTGAGTGTGCAGGTGAGGTTGGTGATAAAGGGGAGAGTGCAGGGTGTGTTTTACAGGGACTGGACTGTGGAGAATGCAACTGAATTGGGCTTGAAAGGTTGGGTTCGGAACCGGAGAGATGGGTCTGTGGAGACACTGCTTTCTGGAAACCCTGATGCGGTGAAAGAGATGGAGCAGAGGTGTCGTCGTGGTCCTCCATCTGCATTAGTCACAGGGCTCGAGGTCTTTCCTAGCACTGAGGACCCTGGTACTGGATTTGAGCGCAAACAAACGGTCTGATCAACTCTAATTCTTTGTGAAAAATTCAGTATCCATTTCCTAGTTTAGTTAGTTGTATAGTGTTTATCATAATATAGTTTGTCCTTCCAAGTTGTGAACCCTTAGAGGACCCATGTGTTATGTGGTTCCTGTTTAAATAATATAGCACGAGTGACTTGTTATCATACATTGGTTCTTAATTTTTGATTTAGTGTGGTTAAGTCGATGAGTATGTTGCTTTTGAATCATCAAACGATGCATGATGAATTAGGATAACAAGTATGCGTGACAATCAGTGCATTTCTTAGCTAAACCAATAAGGCAACTATTTGCATTCAGATGAGATTTACAGAACATGTTTACTTTTGACAATTGAAGATTAAATTCGATTGGTGAAATGGAGAAAGTTGCTCTCTAAAAGTACATGATGAGTTACAGCCAAATTCAAGTATTTTGGTCTGGTTTTCACCATTTTAGCACGGGCATGAAACATTTTTCGTTCTTTTAGGGACAAAGAATGAGATGTGGGAATGTGAGTAGTTCGTGTTTTGTCTTTCTAATGATTTTCCTAAATCCGACTCCTGAGGGTTCTTTTCCTGTACGACGGAATGAAAGATAACAGTTATGGAGACCACCTTGGAATCTGAATAAACATGTTCCAAGTTGAGCAAGTACTACCCACTCCATTGCCCCTTTAGGGAAAGCAATTGCTACCAACATAGATCAAGGGTTTATCACGACCCCTGCAGAAGTGTTTTGCTTCAATAAGGTGTAGAGCGTCCCGACGCCCTTCTTCATATCAATATTCTTGATGAAACTAACCAGATCTTTGTATATTCAGCTAGCTTGCTGTGGTTTCTCTAATGGGAGTTAAGATATATGTTAACCCACCTGGTTTCGAATTACTAGATACATTTCGAGAGTAATCTAGGAATGAGATGTAGAAAGCAGTTGCTGCTCACATGGAACTTGCCAGATTTATCTCCAACCAGTTGGCATGAAAAGCTACTTCTTGTGTTTGTTTTCTTTTACACCAAGAATTTTGGCCCTCAAGGATCCAATGACCAAGGTCTGACGACCAAAAATCTCAATGTATAGTATGCACCATAGCATAGTAGAATTTTCGTGAGAATATTTATGGACTCACATGGTAAGAGTTTTGTGGTATGCTGTGGTGATAGGCAACTTATGTTCTTAGTTCTGACCACCATGAGAACAACAACGTTTTGAGAGATGACTTCAATGACCCGAACACCATTAACATCATACACTTTCGAGTTCTTTCGTCGTTAAATACGTTGAAAAGGGGATCTACAGCTGGTTCTGTAGCCAAATTTATCAATCGTGTATCTATTTTCGTTATGGAGTCGGGAATGATATGATCTGCCAGAAGAGTGAAAGCTCAATCTCAACCTCAATCTCTCATTGAACAATTAAACAACATTCACATGGCTGTGTTGCCTTCCAAATGCATACAAGGTGCTTCACTTCACAGTGTATGCCTTCTTTCTGGGGAAAGTACTTTCTGTCCTATGTGTCGTATAAAGTGCTTCTCAGTGCCCCCATAAATAACTGGCAGAAGAATGCAACGTTAAATTCGACCCCATATAAAAGGGGTGCAATGACCCTAAACCCTTATAATAAACAACAACTCGCCTATCATTTTCTTATTCGTTATCAAGATTGTCTCCAAATTTTCTATTACACGTCAGATCACACTGGAATTTGGAATTTGGATCTCACATTCAAATAAAATTCACTTGATCAATGAATCAAATACGATGTTTGACAACCCAATAAGCTAAACTAAGGGTCGTTAGATAAGCATTTTGTTTCTAGTTTTCATTGAAAACTTGTTTGGTATTTCATTTTACTTTTTAGTTTTGAGAAAAATGAAAACCATTTCGTTTCTAATTTTTATTTTTTCGAAAGATGATGGACGGCTGAGATTGATTCATGTTTAATCTAACAATTAACATTAACTAAAAAACTAATAAAAAAGTAATTATATTCAATAGTACGTATTATTAAGGCAATGCCCTAGTAAGCAGTCGTCTATAAGATTTGCTGCTATTGAATTACAGGTTTATTTTTCTAGTCGGCATGTGTTACATCCCGTCCCTAATAAAACTATATTTTATTCTCCGATTGTGTAAATTGGACGAAAATGCCCTTAGTGGCCACCGTATTTCGTGTGAAAATTAATTCTTTTGACTTGGAATTCGTACTTTTGAGTAGTACATTTCCTTACGACGAACCCGTAGGAGCGAATGTAATACCCTTTTCACTTGTAATGGACAAGCACATTATTTTCTAGTAAAATACCCGTGCAGAGATTTTATCTTCGGTGGCTACACGCCCGTGGTTTTGTTTCCAAAACCGGTGCTCGCACTTATCAAGCTTCACCGCGCGCATGCATGCAGTTTGACGTCTCGGTTCATTCGTTGGAAATTTTCTCGACGTTAAATGGGGAGCCGCCGTGTGTGATTTTCACACATCAACCCATTTCGTTTGATTTGTTTGTTGGCAAATCCCACCAATCACAACTCGGATTGGTGGCTGTTGGTTGAACACTCACACACAAATTCATCCCCCATTCCTCATTCCGCAAACAACTCAAAACCGTGGCCTTTCTTCCCGCTTTGGCATCACCATCCAACAAAAACTTGAATCTTGTTCAACCCTCATCAAACTTGAGGCCGCATCCCAGCGTGTGCCCGTGAACCGAACTCTAGGTACTTTTCTCAAGCCACCCGTGGCTTTTGTGGTTCTTTTCTTCGTTTCGTGTGCAAAGTGTAACCATTTGCCATTATTACTCAAACCTGTGTCACTGGGAACAAACTTACAACCCGTAAGGCCCAAAACTCGAAAGCACAGAAAACTGGAAAACCTTCATCGGAGTTCGCACCCCGACTCTCGAACCCGACGTTGAGCTCAAATCTACCCAAACTCATCAATAAAGATCTTTTTGGAGACCTGGGAACTCCAACCCAAGGCCCGCAAGTGGAGAAAACGGCGAGATCGATCACGTTTATTTGGCCGGTTCTTTCAACCATTTTCCAGCCACTTCCGACCACCTTCCTCGAGGTGTTGGTGTTACTTGAACTCTACTCGCCTCTAGCTTCATTTTGATATATAGATCGTGAAATTTGGCTTAGAAACGAAGTAGTTAGAAGCCAAAATACCTGTGAAAATCCGCCAAAACCCGCTTCATGACCGACCGACACCCGATGACGTTAGAAAACCGGTTCGGATCGGCCTTGCCGACGAAGTGTTGACTTTGACCGTTGACCGTTGACTTTGACCGGCGAGCGTGGCCGCGGCACCGCCCATCGTGAGCCACCATTTTCGACGCCGTCGCGAGGCGACTTGACGACGCGTACTACCTAGGTGGTACGTTGGGCACTCTTGAGGTGTTTTAGACCTCCAATTCGAGCAAACAAAGAGATTTCGAGTCAGTTTCCTCTTATTTATATTCGATTAGACTTGGTTAATGATTAGTAGTAACTTCCCATATAGGTGAGACCTATCCCGAGGAACTCCGTGGTCAAAGTAGATATTTGAATAAATGTTGCATGTCTATACGTTTTAGAGATTTATTAATATCACGCATATTGCACGGTTAGCACCGGCTCGAGAGTAGACCAGCCTTCCACGTGTGTATGTTCACGCACCGACACGCTCACTTGATCCATCGTAGGTGCTAGCTTGTTCTAGGTTGCCTCGGCAACTCGAATTGCTAGGATGCGCTTAGCGCCGCCCACGTATGTAGTGCTAGAGCGTAAATTTCCAAAACACTCAAACTCGTCATGTAGCTACTTTCTCGCATGACTTGTGTGCTATGATTATGCGATAAGTAATGTGTTGTTTATACCGTCGTTGATTTATATCTCACTCCGTATCCTGTGGGCGCCGTCCCAAGTATTGGATAATTGTTGTTTATTGTTATTAAAACTTATTTTGGCAAACTACGGGTTTTACAAAACAGGGGTTACATCCACACTTTTGGAAAGGTTTTATAAACCTGCATTTCCTGGCCCACTCACCTTTGTTTTTCGCTCCCTCCGAAATCCCAGATTTTAGCTGCGTACGAGTTCAAGGGCCGTTGCCGATAGGCTGGGGCTTCATTTTACCCTTCGTGGAAGTATGTATTTGCACTGTAGCTTGTGTTTATATCCTTCCTACGGAATGGAATATTCTTTTTTAAATTCACCGCATTCTAGTCTCCCGATATTTGTGTAATAATGGGTCTTATTCCACACTACGCACTTCCGCACTTTTTTATTCAAATTATCTCAAAATTCATTTTATCTCCACTATTTAAGTTCTCAATTATTTCATCATGATCTCCTCGTCACCCTCTCGGCGATGACTTGGGCCGGGAACGCCCATATCCTGTCCACCCGGATATTGCCCGGTGTGCCGCTTGGTATCGCAGCCTTAGGTTTTTGCAAATCCGATCTTCATCACACTTACGTGATGTTTTTCACTAATAATTCTTGACTCTCTTACGCATCATGCCACATCGTCGGCACCGTAGGTTCCTCGCCTTTGACTTTACCCTCGATTGTGGGAACACCATCGCTCAAGCCATACAGGCCGCTTCCGTCCGCCGAGGAAGAAACTCCCGGTAGACCGCTAAGGGAATGGATGTGAGGCCATCTGTGGCACCGAGACGCCCTAAGTAGCGAAAGGCTCTAACACATGTAGGATGTGTTCAAATCGATGCAAGTGAGCATGAGACTTTCCCGATGAGTAGCGGTCCCAATTGCTATTCTTCTCCGAGATCAGTCTAAAGCTTTGGTGGAAATACGAGAGGAGACATCTTTCCACATGTGATGAGCATGGCTTCGTAATGGCCTGCTAACGGCTCTGAGACCAAATATCTTTCTCCCAGCATATGGGCAAGAAGAGAGATGAGTTCTCATGAGTCTTAAGCTGGAAGAGCGGACTGTTTCTTAGTATCGTGAAATTTGACGCCTTATCTCGCACAACCCAATGGTCGCACTAGTCCGTCCAGATGCTGGGCACTGGCCAAGAAGGGCGCTGTAACAGGCTCCGCTCACTTGCCGCAGAATGGAGCGTGTGTGATACTGTATCAGAATTTACGAGGCACCTTGGCAGTGGACTCTCAGAATGCCCTGACGCAATCAAGGATGGTGATGAGGTTAACCCGTAAGAAGGGCAAGGGCAATCTTATCTTGGTCCTAAGAAGAATCAATCTTTCAAGCGTGGTGGTTACGCCTCTCGGATCATCCAAAGGTGGATCAAACTCCAAAGACAAAACCGTGGAGGGAGATTCACCGGTGGATCTCGCTTTCCGTCAAAGAAGGTAATTCCACTAACAAATGCCTGGGTCATTATCGATGCAACACTCATTTCGGTGAGTGTAAGCAAAGAAACCTGGGGTGCTATAACTGCGATGATGGGACACAGAGCCAACTAAAGGTCCTGGCAGAGACACCTCCGGAACGCCAAACCAGCCCCCCAAGCACTGCTCCGGACGAGCGGTGTCGTGAGGAACAATCCCTTGTCGCCAAATTTTTACGACGGTGGGAGCCGCTTCATTACCTGTGGGAGAGGTCAACCAAGACTCTAACCTTCCCGGGTGATCCCCACATCCGGGACGCAAAGATCTCAAAGTGGTGCTATGGGCCTGTGGGGGAGCACCACAATACTACTGGGAGGAGCACCACAATGTTAAACCTACCGTGAGACGGCGAATCGCTGGGATTGGTGGGAGGCCAGGTCGCCCAGCAGTTAGCCACGTGGAGGAGGCTATGCACAGGACGAGGAAACCAGGCGTAGGAAACCAACAACACGGAATCACATGGAGGTCGGAAGTGAGCTCAAAGAAGCTCATGGGCGAGTGAATGCAATCAACCAAACAGGATGCCCAAAACAATCCCAATCTTATTATGGGTACGTTGAATATTCTTGGACATTTTGCTAGAGTCTTAATTGATCCCGGTGCTACCCACTTGGTTATTTCGCCTTTGTTTGCTCAAACCATCACCAAATTGTACTCCCATCTAGTACGATATGGGAATCGCTATGCCGAGAGGCGAAGTCTGGCAAGGTCCAATGGGAGTAATGAGGATGCTCGTGATCATTGCCAACCAAGTAATGCCGCCTAATCTTATTCCTTTGATATCGTGGATTTCGACGTGATCCTAGGAATGGCCTGCTACACCAGATCATGCCATTGTGGATTGCTCACAAGACTCCGCCACCTTCCAACCACCTCGGTGCTAACCGTGGACGCACGGAGAGCACCGAGAAAGTCAAGCATGGGCGAATTTCGCCTATGAAAGCTAAGAAACTGTTGAGCAAGGGCTTGATGGTTAGAACAGATATGTAGTGTGTTTGGGGAAGGAAATTTCAATAATATGTACCGATTGTCAACAAATTTCCGATGTCTTTCCCGATGATCCACCCGGATTGCCGCCCGACGAAGTGGAATTCACCATCGATTTACTTCCGTGCATCGACCCTAGTTTTCCTTGCAACCTATCGTATGGCTCCACTGAAAGGAGGGAGTTGGAAGGTTCAAATTCTTCAGAACTTATTGACAGGCGGGATTCATTCAAATTTAGCACTTCACCCTTGGTTCCTAGCCTTGTTTGTTCAAGAAAGACTCGCACTGGAGGTGGCTCGCATCGATTATAGGCACCAACCTAGTGACAACAAAAATCAAGTATCCCCGCTCTAGAATCGATGATCTCTTCAACCAGCCTTCGCAGGTGCACGGCTTTCTCCCAAGATTGATCCGAGGTCTCGGTTATCACCGAAGATCAAATGATGATGTGCATAAGATCAGATTCAAAACTCAAGTATGGCACTAATGAGTTTCTTGTATGCCTTTAATAACCAACGCCCACAGCTTTCATGGACCCGATGAACTCACATTCCCACCCGTATCTCGATAGGTTCGTGATAGTCTTTATTGACGATATCTTGGTGTTTTACAAGTCCGAAGCCGATCATGCCAAGCACTTGCGCATGGTCTCGAGGAAGGTGGAGAATCGCTTGTACGCCAAATCTCAAGAAATGCGCTTCCGCTCAATCAAGTATCTTTCTTGGAGGCACGTGATTTCGCAGTATGGAGCCTGTCCCCGTATAGTTGTCATGTGGAGAATTGAGAGACCACAGAATGTTACGAGATTCAAGCTTTCTTGGCATGGCCGGTTATTACCGACGTTCGTGAAAGACTTCTTCATTGCTCGCCTCCTACGAAAACTTCACGAAGACACACCAGGGACGACAACCGTGAGGAGAGTTTTCAATAGCCAGTACGCTCACTCATGCTCCCGTATTAGCACTTCCCCGACGGCGTGGTAACTATGAGATTTACAAAGTGATGCCATTACCGAATGGGGTTGGCTACGTGCTAATGCAACATGGACAGTGATTGCTTTATGCATCCAGTGCAACTTAAACCGCATGAGATGAATTATCCTACCCATGACTAGGAGCTTCGCGCTCATTATCTGCTCTCAAGATCTGGGCGACTATCTCTAAGTGGTGAGACGCAGAATTTTTTCACCGACCACCAAAGTTTGAAGTATCTTTCTCTCAGAGAGACCTTAATCTCGGCAAAGGATGGATGGAGCCGATGAGTGACGCCGATTGCACTATCGAATACCACCCCGCCGTGGCAAACAGTAGCCGGCGCCCCTTGGCCGAAGTCTTACACACCAATGTCTCTTTTCACTGTCATATTCCTCTTTGATCAACTTCAAGCACCGGTGTCACTTTGGGTTGTGACGACGGCGGCCTTACTAGCCAACTTCGAGGTCGACTCGCACTCTTGGATCGTGTCTGTATGCTCAACGGAATGATCCGTAATGTTTAGGACTTATGCAAAGGTCCTAAACTAAAATAGGATCCGGTGAATCCAAAATTTCCGATGGCTTACTCGTAAGGCGATCGATGGTGTGCCCAATGACGAAAACTTGAAGAAGGAGACTCTTATTTAGGCACAGAGATTTACCTTTATGTTATGCATCCAGGATATATCAGATGTATCATACCATCTCTACCATTCTACTATTGGCCTAGAATGAAGAGGGAGATTACGAGTATGTCGCCGATGTCTCGATTTGTCAACAAAGTTAAGGGCGGAGAGGAAGAAACCTTTGGCTGGGTGCCAGCATACTACCTACTCGAAAGTGGAAGTGGGAAAACATCAACATGGATTTCATGTACAAGCCGCCTTGTACACGTGGGGGCTAAGACGCATTTGGGTGATTGTCGACCGACTCACCAAATCAAGACATATCTTGGCCGCCGGAGAACTATTCTTTGGATCGCCTAGCCCGACTCTTCCTTATCGAGATCGTTAAGCACTAAGTGGTGTTCCAAATAAGACTACATTCGATCGTGATCCTTGTTTCACTTCTAAGTTTTGGGAGAGCGTTTCGTAATGCACCGGGGTCACAACTACTTCACAAGCACGCCTACCATCCGCGCATCGACGGCCAATCTCGAACGAACCATCCGCACTCTGCAGACATGCCGAGGTCCTCACCCTTCAGCCTGACAAGTGGCGTGGGAGCACTCGCTTTGATGGCTCGCATACAACAACCCGCTATCACTCGAGTATCAGGCATGTCGCCATTCGAGGCACCGTATGGGAAACCTTGCCGTACACCTTGCGGTTGGTCGAAGTCGGGAGCAGAGCCTGCTGGTCCCGATATTATCGACGAGACTACAAAGAACATTCGCCTAATTAAGGAGAACCTTAAGGCTGCTCAGACAGCAGAAAGAGCATTGCCGATGTGACACACTCTACGGATCGTGTTTATGCAATAGGTGATTGGGTGTTTCTCAAGTTGTCACCGTGGAAAGGCGTAGTGCTTCTAAAGAAGGAAAAGCTTATCCCCGATACATCTAAATATACTGCATCACGAGCGAGTAGGAGCAAGCTTGCCTATCGACTCGATCTACCATCCAACTTTCGAGGGTTCATAATGTCTTCCATGTGTCTATGTTACGTAGATACGTGTCTCGATCCCTTACATGTCATCCGTGACGCACCTACTGGAGGTCAATGATGACTTGACCTACGAGGAGAGAAACCAAGGACGATTCTCCTCGACTGGAAGGAGAAGGTTCTCGAGGAAACAACCAGCCTAATCTCACAAAGTCTTGTGGGAGGAATTTCCACTCCGTGGAGGAAGCTACTTGGGAGATGGAGGACAACATGCGGCGCAGCATTCTTATCTTTCTTTGGCTTTGAATCGTAATCTCGTAAATTTCGAGGGCGAAATTTCCTCTATTGTGGGAAGATTGTTACATCCCGTCCCTAATAAAACTATATTTTATTCTCCGATTGTGTAAATTGACGAAATGCCTCTTAGTGGCCACGTATTTCGTGTGGAAAATTAATTCTTCTGACTTGAATTGCATTTCTTTGAGTAGTACATTTTACCACGAACTCTAGGCGCGAACGAATAATTTTCGGACTTGTAACGACAAGTTACGATTATTTTCGGGTAAAATACCCGTGCGGCATTTTATTTTCGGTGGGCTACACGCCCAAGTGGTTTTGTTCAAAACCGGTGTTTCACCGAGCGCGCATGCATGCGTGCTTGACGGCCCGTTCATTCATTGAAATTTTCGACGTTAAATGGGGAGCCCCCGTGTGTGATTTTCTTCACACATCAACCCATTTCTTTTCCCGTTTGACTGCTTGCTGGGCAACCACCACCCACTACTGATTGGTGGTTGCTGGTCGAACACTCACACACACACATTCATCCCCCATTCCCTTGTCCGCAAACAACTCAAAACCGTGGCCTTTCTTCCTTCTTTTGGCATCACCATCCAACAAAACTTGAACCTTGTTCAAACCCTCATCAAACTTGGAGGTCAGATCCTGTGCGTGGGTGCCTCGTAAACCCAACCTGTGTAATTTTCTCAAACCACCTCGTGGCTTTGCTCTTTTTCTTCCGTTTCTTCGTGCAAAGTGTAACCATTTGCCATTATTACTCAAAAACCTGTGTCACCGGGAACAACTACAAACCTGCATAAGGCCCAAAACTCGAGCACAGAAAATCTGGGAAACCTTCATCGAGTTCGAAAATTTCCTTGGCCTCGAACACGATGTCTTGAGCCTGGGAATCTACCCAAACTCATCACCAAACATCTTCCTCGGGAGACCTTGGGAACTCCAACCCAAGGCCCGGCAAGGGAGAAAACGGCGAGATCGACGACGCCATCCTTTTGGCCGCTCTTTCGAACCATTTTCCGCCACTTCCGGACCACCTTTTGAGGTGTTGGTGTTATTTTTGAACTCTACTGCCCTAGCTTCATTTTGATATATAGATCGTAAAATTTGGCTTAGAAACGAAGTAGTTAGTAAGCTTTGAAAATACTTAAAATCCGGCCAAAAACCCGCCTAATGACCTAAAATTGGAGAAGATGACCGCGCGATGACGCGCCAAACTCCGGCCTGGGACAAGCTCGCCGACGCCAACATGACGCGCAAACCCGGCCTGCACTCACGGGCCGACGCCGTCGCCGATGACGTCGCTTGAAACCGGGGTTCGGATCGCCTTGGCACTACGCCATGACTTTGACCGCTGATCCGCGGACTTTGGACCGCGCGTGAGGCGCGTGAGCCAACATTTCGATCGCCGTCGCGAGGCGACTCAGGACGGCCGCCAAGTACTACCTGCGGTGGTACGTTGGGTAATTTTTGAGGTGTTTTAGACCTCCAATTCGAGCAAACAAAGGAGATTTCGAAATGCTTCCTTTATTTATATTTGGATTAGACTTGGTTAATGATTAGTATAGTAACTTCTCCTACATAGGTGAGACCTATCCCAAGGAACTCCGTGGTCGTGCTAGGTACCTGTGGGCTACGACCCGACGATACTAGTGAGTGGGCCCTTGCTTATTAAAATATTATTATTTCTCGGGATGTGTTCAAATGTGATTTTATGAACTTGCATAGCATGCCATATCTTATTAAACTCGCTAAATGTTTTACTTATCATATTATGATGTGTTCATCATGTCATTAGCGTATTTGAATAAATGTTGGCATGTCTATATACGTTTAGAGATTTATTACTTATCATGCATATTGCACCTGTTAGCACCTGCCTCGAGAGTAGACCAGCCTCCACGTGTATGTTCACACGCACCGACACACGCTCACTTTGGATCCATCGTGAGGTGCCACTTGAGCCTGAAGGCTCAGAACTCGAACTCGTTGTGATGCGCTTAGCGCCGCCTTCCACGTGTATGTGAAAGAGCATAAATTTGTAAACACCCAACTCCGTCATGTAGCTACTTTCCCGCATGACTTGTGTGCTATGATTATGCGATATAATGTGTTGTTTATACCGCTGTGATTTACATCCACTGTGATTCCAGGGCGCCCGGGCCCCAAGTATTGATAATTGTTGTTTATTGTTATTAAACTTATTTTGGCAACTATGGGTTTTACAAAGTTGAGGGGGTTACATCCACACTTTGGAAAGGTTTCTTATAAAATTGTACTTGGCCCACTCACTTTTGCTTTTCTCGCCCCTCCAGTCCTAGATTTTAGTTGCGCACGAGTTCTAAGTGGTCGTTGCCGATATTACTACTCGTGAAGTATGTATTTGCACTTCAGCTTGTGTTTATATCCTTCCTACTTGAATGAAATATTTCCTTAAATTCACCGCATCCTAGCTCGTATTTGTGTAATAATGGGTCTTATCCCACACTACGCACTTCCGCACTTTTTATTCAAATTATCTCAAAATTCATTTTATTCCACTATTTAAGTTCTCAATTATTTCATCATGACTTCGTCACTCCTCCGCGATGATCTTTTCGCACGCCCCTGAGACCCCGTGTCCACCCGAATATTCGGGTCGGTGTGTCGCATGGAGGCAGAGGTTGACAAGGGAAATAATATCAAGAGGGAGCCAAATGAGATGAGATAAAAGCAACACATGCAATGACCCCAATCTCTCCTCATCCCATTCCTCGTCGTAAATGTGACGATCTTTACTTGCCCGTTTTAGGCAGATAGCTAGATTATCCACATTAAACGTCACATACGGTCATCCAAACTAATGCTGTTATAAGTTTTTTGATAGCTGAGCAATAGTTTCATGCGATCCCAATGATAATGAGTTCTTTTCACAATTCTACAAGTTTTACTCATCAATTTCATTTTTAAATAGCGGAATCTAATATGGTATCAGAACTCTTTTAAAAATGTTATGAATTTCAAACCTCCAACGAGCATCCCCGTTTTTTTTTAGTTGCATGGTTAAGGCATAAGATGTGCCTATGACCTCGTTCTTGGTATAGAGCGTGATTTGTTATTTCGAGGATATTAGATCATGAATTAGACATGAATGAAACTTCTTTTTTAATCCTTCCATTTTGGGGAGGACTACAATTTTTTCTGTATTTCTATGTTGAACATGATTCCAAAGAAAGTGTGTTATCCTCGTTATTCATTCCAATCTAATTCTCTATACCATATGAGGACTTATATGTTTATTTACTCATCCCTTTAGTGCATGACTTAGCATTTAGGGTTAAACATTTGAGTTTAGTGGTCGCCTAAGTTGTTTATCTCACATCAAATATTTTTAGGTGTTGCATAAGAATTGGATTTAGAATATTACATCTTTACTTCTCTAATTATAAGTGATATTATTATTTTAAATTAGACTAAAGAGAGTAAACAAGATTTGAACTTAAAACGCAAAAATAGAATTAGTTAAAAAAAAAAAAATCATATCCACCAGAGCAAGTCATCACTTGCATCACATCTTTTCTTTCTCAAAAAGAAAATAATATTGCATCTTTAATGACAGGCATATATTATCTTGGGCACGTTCCTGTTTCGTCTTGAATGTTTCCTATATTATTATATGGGTATTATAGTCTCCAATAAATATAAAAAAATTAATTAAGTATAAACAAAGTAATTAAGTGGATGGCGGTTGATACGAGTCTTTGCTTGTTTCTAATCTATAAACCAGAACTTGAACACGTTGACCGCCAGTTCTGGCCGACACTGGATACAAGAAAACTTTAGTCAACACGACTAGCGATAGTAATTTGTGAACTCTTTTCACACTTTAAAACGGAAAAATCTTGAGTGGTACGTACTATTTAATGGTACGACTATTGAATGGTTCAGATTAATTTGCAGTGGGCCCCAAATAAATCTTAACCATTTAACAGTACGTACCATTCAATAGTACGTACCACTGAAGTTAGACCGCTTTAAAACGTATCTATTTTGAAGTAAATCTATATGTCCTCTAACTGGGAAATGCTTGCATTTGTTTATAATCTTTTTAATTTGTGTGCAACTGTCTATTCCTCTAAGTCACGCGATGTATGAGATATACATAAAATAAGCGATATAAGATTTAGAGATAATACGATCTACAACTGATTGCTAAGCAAATTGTCTCATTTGAATCTATATAGCACTTTGCCTTGAACAATTTATAACACTCGAAATACATCAGTCTTTCATTAACAAAATATATGGTGGAACACATAAAATGTTACCTTGTTGCCTCATTTTATTGGATAGGTGCAATGGAGATTGTGTTTGCTTTACTAATTGTCTTGTCCTTTAAGGTTGTTCTAGAATAAAGCCGTCACATCAGCAATGTTTTTATGAATAAGAACGATATTTTATTAGATTTTTTAGAGATAGACCCTTACAATTTTTATTTCCTAGATAAAAATTCACCTATATTTAAGCATCCAATTGAAACCCAAAATTAAAATCCGTTGCAATTGACATGTAGATAAAGAAATAACCTATTATTGCAAACTATTTACAACCTATGCCACAACACCCTAATCATGTCAATAAACTTTAATACCTACAATAATGATGAAATCCTAAATTTCATCTAATTTCTTTTCTTTTTTTTTGCAAGCATTTAAAATTCAACTCATAGGTGCATTATACTTTATAATTGTTTTAGTTAACACTTGTTCAAAATTTAAGTTTTATAGGCTACAATTGAAACAATATACATATATATTCTCCTTATAACAAATATATTAATGTATAAATATATTTCCTTATAAAAATATAAATATATTTCAAGTAGTTGCACTTTAATCTTTATAAAATAATTTGTTCTATGTTTTTGAACAAATGACATATGACATCCTTTCTCTTGAACCAAATGACATTCTTTATCTTCAAGTAGATACTAATCTACATAAAATAATTTACCCATATCTATATTAGGGCTATGGGGTAAATTAAATCTTGAACAAATTACATCCAGCCTATATTGTGGTAAATTATTTTGCATATATTATTACATACATTGAGGCACATTTTATTGTTATTATATATGTGTGGTAAAATAATTTACCTATATTGTTCTAAAAATATAATTTACCTTTATTTATATATAACATATAGGTAAATTAATTTTGAAAAAATAACATTTTGTTAATGCTCACATATTTTGAAAATGGAAAAGCTAAGCCCAGAAAAATATAATTTGTAAATTTGAAAAGCGGTGAGTAATTCAAAACATAAACAAATTAAAACCCTAATACCATATCATTTTGTTATTAATATGGAATGAAACCATGACATTAAATTTTGTTTAATAGTGTCGAAAGAAGTTATTAGGGGTATTGTTTTAGGTATCTAAAAAATACAAATTATGTAAAGTCAAACTTAATTAAGAAAATTGCTTGAGTTTGGGCTTTTTAGTGGAATTTGGGTTTTGTTAGGAAAATATGTTATGGTGGGTTTAGTTTAAAGAAAAATTGATTTTCAAGGGTAAGTCACATTTTGTTATTTCATTTAAAAATACATATTCATAAATAATTCAGCTCCAAAGGATCCTTGTAAATTAAATTTAAAGAATTAGAATAAAACATGACCAATTGCAACACTAATTTTAAAGTTGAATGCAATAATTCTGTCATCCCCAAACTTTACATAAACACATCATTTTAGTGGTGTGGCAATCCCTACCTGATTATCTAGCACGTTTAATTCACTTTTTCAGTTATTGTCATGTATTTGGTCTATTTCGTGTCAATTTTATGCTGATTTCAAATGATGGTCAAACTAAAAATTCTAACACGAGCACAACATCCGTTTCAGTTTCGTGTCATTCATAAAGTTGTCACTGTACAAAAATCTCACCGTCAGATCAAAACCCTTCCGCGTAAGGACACGTGGAAGCGACCCAGCTTGCATTAACGGCATGTTGTCCATCCACTGAAACAGAAACTTCCTCCTTTTCCCATTCGAGTTTCCGACACAAACCCACTATATAAATCCCATCCTCCATAGAAATCGACATTACTCATCCAAAAAACCAAAATCAAGCAGCAGCTTGAGCTCTACTACTTAACTAATAATGTCTATGGAAGAACTGCGGATCGAAGAAAACCGAGGATCGAGTTTGCTGATGCTGAGGCTGCTCATTGGGAAGCTAGTGCACAAGGGTCTCTCAATCTTGGCGTTAAGAGGACCTCAAGATCACCACCATCATCACAATGATTTTGACGAAGATTCGGAAGGGGACGACGGTGGTGCCGGAAGACGTTAAAGAGGACACTTCGCAGTTTCGCTGTCAAGGGTAATGAAGCAGAGGTTTGTGGTTAAACTGGAGTCATGAGTAACCCTGAATTTTTGAGGTTACTGGAAGAGGCCAAAGAAAGTATAGTTTGAGCAGAAAGGTACTCTTGCTGTTCCTTGCAGGCCTCAAGAATTGCAGAGAATTTACAAAGCTGCCGGAGGAAGAAGAGTAGTAGAACATCTAATAATACTAACTTTTACAGTTCACTCCACCGGAATTACTAACTAGCTTTTTTTGCAGAATTTTGTGTAAATTATTTATCTAAATAATTCCCAACTTTCTGTATTTTTGCACTGAATGTAGAACAAACTTCTACATCCCAATAATGAGAAACTCATTCTATCTTATGTGATTTCTTCTGGCAATAATAGTGGGTTTTCAATTATTGCATCAATAATATTCTTTTATAATGCGCCGTAATAGTCATTCTCAACGAGGTGTACCGTAAAAGATCCATCTCTTTTATAGCATATTGGGACCTCAAAATTATGTACTTTATCATGGCACTAATTAATTGCGTCGTAAAGAGTAAATAAATTGAAGAGCTAATGCAATCCTCTTTTCACTTTCGGTTTTTAGAATTTTTTACGTAGCTAGTACGTAAGTTAAAGAAAAACTACTATGGTGAGGATGAGTTTGGAAAGTGAGTTCGGATTAGCCTATTAGGTTAGGCTAAGGTTCCCTTCAATGTAACAAAAATATATTACGGGACCGTCAGGACGGGTTAATGTGCATTCTCTAATTCGGGATGCGATAAGGTGTTTTGGTCAGGTTTAGTTTCACCAATTAAAGGATTGATGGATATGTGAAATCATTCAAAATTTTGGTAAAACTAGTAATGGACTATGATGAGAAACGCCTAATCCAGGATATCAAGTGGACAGAAATCGAGGTGCTTGGTAGACACTGGTGACAAAGCCATAGCATGTAAGTGATGGCAGAAGTACAAATAAATTGAAGATTGGAGGTTAAACAAGAGTAGAGTGCGCCGAAGTGTGAATGACCTTTTAATAAATGCATGCAATGGAAATTCGAGCATCTAGACATATACAACGAAGAAAACAAATGTAATACATCAGAAAGATGTTAATTACAAATTTCTAAAAGATTAGTCCTTCACTACGATGAGGGAAGACTTCCACCACGACTCGCGTCAAGAGCTCCAAGCCTACTAAATCCTGAAGTGAGCGCAAAACGAAAAGAATGTGAGTGGGCAAAAAAATAAAGATTTCTAAAACCCGTTGTATTCAAAATCATACTACATAGTAAGTATGAAAAACCAAGGCAATAGTGGAAAATCACTTGTTTCAGAGAACGGATCAATCTCGGAAATCCTCAATATAAAATCATTATGGAGAATCCATGAATGTGAAAATAAAAGTATACAGCACAAATCCCTGTACCAATGAGTATAAGGTACCATGGCATCGGTGAAAACTTGGGTATGTCACATAAATCACCAAATAAACATGTAGATACAGGATAATGCGGACACGAGCTAAATGCAGATATTCGACATGAACGAATTTTGGGTGTATTAATCTACACTCGAGTACTATATACATGAAGGCGGCGCTAAGCGCACCACATACGAGTCCTAGATGCATGCGCAGCCGATTGCATGTTGTCACTTACAATGGATCCAATAGGAGCATAACGGTGCATGTGAACATACGGTGAAGGCTGAGTTTACGACCGGATAGTATTATAGAACACTTGCAACGCCACATATGATGAGCGGATAAATCATGTGTGCCATGACTAAAACTCAAATCTCATATCACAAATCAAGGTATCGCATAGTAATGCGCAGCAAAGTATGACTCAATATTAAAAGCGTTTCCAAAGAAAGGTTCACAATGCTCATAAACTACAATCACAATATCACTTATAAAACATTTCGTTTTCTAAAACAAAGCGGAAAACAAAGCATATCATAAAACGTAATTTGAAATCATCAAGCATATAGTTTAGAAAGCAAAAGCTCACTCACTTACATGCTTAGGTATGGTCGTAGTCCTTTTGCTTGTATGTGAAGGAAATACATTAAAATTGTTAGTTCATTTGAGAAACACATATGTATGCTATTAACAAATTAAAGCTCGTAGCTCGCGTATTAGTACTCAAAGAAAAATTTTGTTCCCATGACTTTTAAAACTTAATAGTAGTGAAATAAGACTCAACGTGAACTTCTAAAAGAAAAGTTGAGATTTCGCTACCTTGTAGAGATTTTTTGGATAAGTAAAGGCTAAACATGCAGAAGGCCTTCAATCCTCATCCATGGATCAACACCTTGCTTAGTTTGAGGTTGCACCTTGAATCAAATCAAGGTTGCCTCGTATTTTGTCTCCAACGAAGATCAAACCTTTTGTAGTTCTTTGCGGAATTGAAGGATTTGAGTGATTTGGATGAAGAACACGAATGAGTGTTCTTCACTAAATTTCAGCCAAGAGGAGAAGGGAGAGAAAAGAAGCCCTTCTTTCTCAAATTCCCGACTTACTTGATCCATTCCAAACTTTTAAAACCAATTGCTTTGCAAAGTTTGAGTGGCATTCACAGTGAAATCTTCACACTTCTCTTCCCGTTGTCTAAATTAGAAATGGTATACGTCTTTGGGCTTTTGGGCTTCATTGTTTTACACATTAAATTGTCATACAACTCATATTAATGGGCAGCGCGTTCATAAGCCTATTGGGCCTTTTGACCCAAACTAATATGAGATCAAAAATGAACATTTTTGTTTGATTTAATCAACATTTAATTAGTCATAGCCTATAATCAATTAAACCATTTAATTGTTCTCACTCCAACTTCATAGAAGTCTTCAATCATTCCACTTGCAGAGGAGTACGATCATTAGGTTTTCGTTAGCCGAGGTAGTGGGCGATTAGAACTTTCTTATCGATTGTGAATTGAAACCATTTCAATTCTCTCTTTAGTGAAGATTAGTGATTACTAATTTTCAAGTTCCCACCTAACCTTGAATGACCTTAGTAGTATGTCATGGCTATCCAAGTTAAGTAGAGGATATTAGAACCTATTCGGTTGAGATTTGGTAATATGGTCATTTTCTAAACAATACTCTTGATCACATTGTTTGGATGATAGTTTGTTCATGTCTACTATCCAATGTGATAATTGATTATATGATTTATTTTAATGTGATTTGGAATGTACTTCTATGTCTCATTTATACCACAGCCCAGAAATTATAGTCATATCATAGAGTATTCACCCTCGCGTATTTCATGGCTAGAGATCTCTTGTGTACATACACTGTGTCCGTGATTAGGTATCTAACCCAAGTGATGTCGTGGACACCCTTTCACCATAGGAGTCTAGTTGACATAATCAAGATTAAGGACTTAATCACAAGGCAATTGTGATGCCTCGGGTTAAAGGGCAACTTTGCATTATCCCGACTTGGGGAGTTCTCATAATACATGAGTATGAGATAAAATGAGTGAAAGATAGTGAGAAGGGGCGTGAGAGACGAAGAAGGACGAGAGAGAGAGTGAGAGAAATGAGCCGGAGAGATAGTGGAAGGACGGGAAGTAGAGAGGGTAAGTCCCGATGGACCTAAGACCCACTTGAAATAAAATAATTAAAGAGGTGTACGTAATAACGTGAAAAATACTAGAATGCTCTTGAACTTCCAATTCGATAAAAACTCCGTTTAACTCAGATTACATTCCAAAGCTTGGGCCTACGTTCGTATTGGCGATCTTATAAGAAAGTACTAAAGGTAGCATGGCTTCACCCTGATGCCCACGTGGATAGGGAGTGCGGCGTGTTTTGGCAGACACTTGTAAGTGACGAAGCCATTAGCCATGACAACACTTGATGAAGAAGAAGTGATTGTAGTTAAAGACATAAATATCAGTAATAAAGTATGCATAAGGTTCGGAGCGTACTAATTTGAACCGGCGGAAACAATAACAAGGCGAGTTTATGATCTACATCCGCAACGGAAATTTGGATATTATGGCGAAGAAAGAAAATAGATCTGCGTGGATTGGGATGAAAGATCAGGCGCACGTATCCTCGACCTAGCGAAGCTATCTCAAGTCACGAGGGGTGGAAAAAACAAAATTGTGAGTGGACAAAAAAATCAAAGTTTTCACAAACCTTTCTCTTTTCGAGATAACCCACTGTTTGAAAACCGAGTAATAGTCGTGAAAATATACCAACATAGTATAGTTTAAAATATACTTAAAAGTATACCCACTGATAAATCCACATGGTATGAAATCCTTAAATCACCATTCGTAATTCACAAATATATATATAGGGAAAAACCAACCTGAGGGTATATACGCGATCACCATGTACGGGTTGAGAATTCGCCTCTCAAATCACCCAGATTACAAGCACTTTACGTTATCCATCAATTTGTACTCCTAGTACCACACACATGTAAGCACTTGTGGCCATGACAGTCACACCCAGAATCCTTCGTAGTGGGGCCTTTTCCCCATAAGCAACAACAATAAGCATAAGACAAGCTTTGCTTAAGGTATTTCTTAGGACAATACCCACCAGGCACGAGTGCGTGTGACCCCGAAACATGTGAGACTTGTCCTATGGCCATGAACGGTACTACAAACGTAGTGAAAGCATACCAAGTGTGTTTGAAAACTACATACATACTCATGTGTATAGATATAGGAGCCAAAACCCCATTTATAAATCGAGTAATCAACATTGCATAGGTAATAAATCTCCCAAAACCATATAACCGGATATCAAATCGTAATTATGCAAAAGTGATACCATAAATTAGGATAATTCATAAAGTATGAACATAATTGATAAAATCATCTCAAATCACCAAAATAACCCAATTATCCATATGTACTTACCATAAATACATTAATTATAGTTGTACGAATAGTATTCCAACAAGTATATACATGTAAATTAAATATATATAATTAAACATGCTTTTGAAACCACTTAAAACCATATATAAATCAAAGTCATATTTAATTTCAATCATAAAAACCATTGCATAAAACAAATGTCACTCACAGGGTATTCGGGTGAAATCTCCCCGACGTTGTCCTCACCCAGGTGTGCGGAGCGCGGAATTACCTGCTTTAAAGTTAGGGAATAAATTAGAACATCCCTAAAAATAATTAAAATTAAGCCACTGAAGAACCCCCAAAAATATTATTTTTGCGACGAACTCAGCAATTAGGGCCACAGAAAACCTCTTAGTAGCCATCCCACACCGTAGCCGCCACCGCGCGCACGCGGCCAGGAAGCAGTCGCCCGCTCCACGCGCGGGTAACCCCTCACGCGCTGCCACGCGTGTGCCTTAGAAACCATCCGCGCGGCGGAAAACCATCCCACGCGGAGCGTGACCTCGCGCCTTAGGAGAGTGGCCCCGCGCCGCTGGCGCGTCACGCGGCTGGCGGCGTCGACCACGCGCCCCACCGCGCTAGCCGCGTCGGCCTTGCTTAGTTAAGTTTAACGGAATATACCTTGGCGGATTAGGCCAAGATTCTGAGTAACGGAATATTCCTCTCCTTCCTGCGCCAGGTCATGGGAGCTCAGCCATGCATGGCCAAGCCCAGCTAAATCTGGTTACTTCAGATAAAATAATGCGATTATGTCCACTAAACTTAAAATAATCCATATCTTCTTCGTTAACTTTTGGCCAAATTGGACGTATAATATGTCAAATTAAAGGTATTGAGGAGTAGAACATTTTCATGCCAATTTGAAATGAGAAAAAATGGCTAGGAGATGACTGAGTAGTAGGAAAGCTTGAGACCTAATTCCGTTCTCCTTCAATACTTTATATCAAAAAGAACCTACCTCAACCCAACTAAGCCAATGGTAATGGTCTCGAGGCTTACCTTGGCACAGTGCCACGGGAAAATCGACGGTTGTTTGAAGCCGGATTAAGAACGTCGATTTGAACAATCGGGTGAGGCTGGCCAAACTAAAAACACGGTCTCGTCCACAATGACGGGGGAACACTGCAGGTATGATTTTTGGGCGTTGAATTTGCGGTTTAAGTGATCGTTCAAGTTGGTGGCTTTCGGTTCGTAAATGGCCAGAGAGAAAATGAGAGAAAGAGAGGGAGAGAGAGAGAATGTCGTGCAGGAATGGGGAAAATGGGTTGGCTGCTGTGCAGTCAGCCACAAACTGCCAAAACCCTAATTTTCAACACGGGTGGCGGTGCAAATCTTTTTACACACTTTAAACTTCGAAGTAACTTGTTCGTTCGAACTCACGGGTGGGTTCCGTTTGCGCCTGTGCTCATTGTCGGCAGTACAACAAGAGCATATGTAAGAAAATGATTTTCACAAGTCGTCACGGAAAAGTCAACAAAGTCAACATTGCCCACAGGGTATTTTGGTAATTTCACATAAATTTTGGGGACGGGTTGTAACATACTAGGTCATGCTTGTCATGTGCACAAGGTCAGCAGGCCAACATTTTCCTTCTAGGGAACATTTTGGTATTTCACATCTTTGGAAATTAAAACACACTAAAATTGGACCCGAGTTTGTAACAAATCTATCCACCAAAATTTGGTCTTCGAAATTTCAAAGAAGTACTTCAAAACAAATGTGGATGATGCACTTGCATACGATCCTTCGTTTCCCAAGTAGCTACTTAACTGCAGCGGTTCTTCCCGCAAGGAGACTTTCCAAATGTCTACTCCGGGTGTTATAGCTGATTTCTCCTTTCGATGAGAATCCTACAAGTACCTGGATTAGCCAAGTCAATCATCGTTGATCTCCCAGGGCGAGGCGTAACATGTGCGAAGAATTAGAATTTTTAACTCCACAACGTGGACACGTGAAAAGACATTGTGTACTAGATAACGTGATGGTAGATTGATCGATAAGCAAACTCTCCATATAACGCTTCCCATGGTGACAACTTAGAAATCCCGATTCCCACATTGTAAACATGATGGTTAGATGTAAATCTATGATGCTCATATGTTGATTTTGTGCCTCTTTAAATTCCTGCGGTGCACACAGAAAGTTAAATACGTTTCGTCTACTAATTTCACATCTTTTAAAGTGGTAATTGTTGTTGTGGCGAACTCATCAACTTGATAGGTATGCATTTCGTCATTCTCAGGACTAAAGAATTAGAAGACCACAATATATCCTCGAGAGCATTTGGTAGGGTCTCTCGAGACAGTCCTTCCTATTGAGGTAAATGAGGTTGTCTTAGTAAGTAACGTTGAGCCAGGCATTACAGTGTTTTCAGTTGAGAGTAAATCTTTGACGTGATCGAGGAAATGATAGTGATAGTGACTCATGTAGTCCTAGCGATTTCTCCTAATGAAGAATTAGTCTAATGATTCAGTGTCATTGAGTCAAATACGATCGTCACCCAAATATTTGTAAGTAGCCTTTCACGTGCGTGAAGTAACTTGTACAGAGTCCATGGCTCGACATCCTCCACTTCCAAACGAGAATAAGAAGTGGTTGAGACAACTGGAATGATTTTTATCTCTCGGTCTTCACTTCTTTGACAAAATAGGCATCTAGCGTGTACTTGGTGATCTCAGTTATAGCCTCGGAGTCAAATATACATTTAAATCATCCCTTCAAGTTTACTACGCTTTGCAACTCACGACATTAAGTTTTAAATGTAGGGAAATTAAGTAATTGAACTAGTTTCTCAATCAGTGCGGTTCCGACATGACATTGAAGATATTGTCCTTCGCCGTATCGTCAAGTTAGGGTTCCCAAGTTTCTAGTCATTACGATGTACGGTACAATTTTCTCTACCAAATGCAGGTGTTGTCGGTAAAAGCAATATCGGGCAAGTCGCCCTTTATGGTAATTTCTACGACATCGAGGTGGCATGACTCACAAGAAGAAACCTATAACTAATCGAAGGAAGCATTGCACCTTAGGTGTATGGTGAAATTCTTAAACCTCACCGCCCATAGTAATTCGTTTCATTGTCGGGGACGGGCGGGAGGGATGAGACGGACGTGAGAGAAATGAGTGAGAGGTAGTGGAGAGGACATGGCAGAAGAAGAGAGGGTGGGACCCGGACGAAACCCAGAAACATAAATAAAACTAATCAAAGAAGTGTGTAATAACGTTAAAAATACTAGCCATTGAACTTCCAAGTTAGTAAAACTTCGTTTAACTCCGAATTTCGTTAAAACATTGCCTGGCGTTTGTATCGACAATCAACATAGAGAGAGAATTGCTAAGATACTAGGTCGGCTAATAGCCAACATTGCATCAAACTCTAGGGCATTTTGGTCATTTAACACATTCAAAAATTAAAATGAACTAAAATTAGGAGAAGATTATAACATATGAAGCAATAGCATAACTCATAAATGGGCAAGTATTTCATAGCCTTAATGAAGTGTTCTTAAGATTACATGAGTCGTTACGCACTCTAAATTTATAAAAATAAGAAAAATTGTATATAGAGTAGTGCAAGATAACATTTCTTTGATGTCAAAAATAGCACTCTTAAATTTAATATAATACTTACAAATATGCAATGCAAGGATCATTAACAATCCAACATATTTATATTCCTATTACGGCCAATGCATATATAAACCAAAACAAGGAAAAAATGGTATTTCTTCGTTTATATTCCCCGGCTTTTACAAATGCGGAATGAAATTTCTTTCCATTCTCATAGAAACGAGAAAGGAGATTCCCAGAGAGCTCATTTGTAAACCAAAATGATAGAATAAAAAACAACAATCATTTTATGTTCCAAAATATTGAAAAGATTTTTCTTTGGTGATAAAAAAAAAAAAATATCTGGATAGTAGATTGCCTTGGTGGTTCGGGTTTTCTTCGCTTACTACACATGTGTCTTTAGTTCAAACACTTTTCTTATATAAATTAGTGTAGAATATTGTTTATACTTAAAAATTTTTTACGGAAAAAAAATTCATTAAATGAATAAATTAATTATGCTTGTCTACACAAATGAGCCTTGTGCCTTGTGCGGTTTTCGAGACGCAGTTGTTTATGCTAGTGTTTATTTAGGTAATATTAAGTATATCCGCTTGGTTTTTCTTTCCTTTTCTTTTCTTGTTTTTAATGCTAATTGGCACTTAGCGGTGGACTCATGACGGTGGCAAAAGTCTATTCCAACTCCTTTGTTAGGCCTTGTTTTCTTTGTTCGTGTTAATTATTTATTAGGAAGGTATATTCTAGTTATGTCATTTAATATTTAATCAATTGCTTCATGGGTCATAACAACTTTATTTATCCCCCAAAATTTGAATTACTTATTTCACCTTAAAGGACAAAAATGGATATGCATGAGACTAACACTTACGCGCCAATCTTTTGTTTCGTTCCACGCGCGTTGAAACTAAAGGTTGGGTATTGATTTGCAACCTTCACTAAATTCCCAAACTTATGATGCACACGATCGCATGTCAATTCTTTTTAAATAATAAATAAATAAAAGAATTTATTTTACGTACAACGACAAGTCTTTATCACATGTCAATGCTTTTACAATTACCAAATTTCTTTACAATCATATCAATTCGTTTCTGAATTTTTTTTTCTTCGCTTAAACAATTATTGGTACTCCTTGAAGAAACGGTGTTGGTATTAGGGTAGAAATAGTTGTCGGTACTTCACATAGTTCATGAAAAAAGCTAGTTTATGGAGTTCTGTGAAGAAACAATTGTATGCATTCAATGCGAAGCTTGATTTTTCGATACTCTTTGAAGAAACAATGTTGGTACTACGTAGCTTGATTTAATGATACTTCGTGTACAAATAGTGTAGAGTACTTTATGTAAACGATTATCCTATACTTTGTGAAGAAACAATTATCGGTACCCATTGAAGAAGCTTGATTATCGATACCTCCGTGTAAAATAGTTATCAACAATCACTCATGTAGGTGAGGTGCAACAATAGTTTTGGAAACCAAATTAATAATTTGATGAGTATTTTTTTCCTTTGGTGTCATCACCAATTGAGGCTCCTCATTTTGTATCTCTTTATTCCTTATTATACCATTTTAAGTTCGATATTTGAGAAAAAAATCTTTTTGTTTTCAAGTCAAGGTATGGTTTTCATTTTGGGATCCTTGATCATGCTTGTTGAGAGAGAGAGAGAGAGAGAGAGAGAGTGTCACACTTTTCATTTGGGATGACTCCTGCACTCAAAGAGAGAGAAACATTTTGGTGTCATTGATTTGTCGAGTTAAATGAGAGAGAAGAGAAGGAAGGGCATTGACCAAAAGATATAAGATAGCGTGTAATTCATGCTCACGTGAGTTATATCCTCAATTTACAAACTTTTAGGCTTGAAGTTATTTATTTGTTGGTTTTGTTCTTCTAGGGTGGAATTAAAAAATTGTGGTTTATTAAGAGTTTTATATTGTTGCCATAACACTTTTAGGTTATGCTCCCTTTAATATTCTTGTCTAGTGCTATTTTTTTGTAAGTAAAAATTTTAGGTTCAAATAGTATTAGAAATATGAGTTAAGTAACCAATTTATTTTTCATCCCCTCAATATAAATATGTAGTTTAAAAAAAAGATGTATATTCTAATTGTTGTGAATTTATTCCACCTTCGCCAACTTAAGAGGGTTGAACTTTCTTGAGATTGACAAGGATCTTTCCTATCTCACTTATACACTCCCTTTCTTTTTTTCACTAGTCACATAATAATAAGTCACATAATAAGTGAAAAAGGATAAAAAAAATATCATCTAGGTGCATAGAAGTTTTCCTCCAAATATCAATAACTAGTGAAGATATTATAAAATAGAAGAAAAAAAAAATCATTGTCAACCAAATTCTTCAGCCAACAAAACAATGATTATTGATGACCATCCACTTTCATAGACATCGACTCAACGACTCAAGTGTCAAAAAGAGAAATTGGTCCTGATTGTATGTAATCCTAATCACTGTAAGCAAAGTCTCAAATCCCTAGCTTGCTGGACTTTTAAAAGATTTCATGGAATGAAAATCATTCTTATTGTCAAATTAATGAAACTAGTGCGAGTTTACTTCCAAAACTATGAAACAGCAATATTGCATGTCCATGTCAATCTCGTGTTATTTCTAAATTTATCTTTTCTCCTCGTTTATTTTTATATTTGTATTTTGATAAAAAAAAAAAGTATAATTTTTCTTTTGGTCGAATTTCCTAAAGTTATGACACATTCCGATCCGGACGCGCCGGGTGTCGGGAGTCTTTGGCAGAACACGTGTTAGGTGACGAAAGCCATTTAGAAGATTTAAGAATAATTATGGAAAATTGAATTAAATAAAGGTCGGGAATTTGCAATTGTGCGGGCGGAAGAATAGTAATAAAATAATGAGTTGTGAACGAGGTAGAGGATACAAAATTTATTTCAAAAATGAGAGAGCACTCACGTTTATTAAATACCGCGTGTCTCGACGTCACAAGCTCCAAGCCAACTAATCTGGAGGGCGCAAAGAACATAAAAGCGGTGAGTGGGTCAAAGCAAAGTTTGATAAAGCCGTTGTTTCAAAGTCTACTAACCCCTCACTTGAAAACAAGTATAAGTTTGAAAATACGTCATATCCTCGGGCGTGAACCTCGAAATACTACTAAAAATACTGCAGGTACTCACAGATAATGATTTCTTGACATGCTCACTAAGTATGTAAACACACACAAGTCCAAGTGGCTAAACCACAAGGAGCAGGCTAGGTATAAAGTATGTCTGAGTACTACAATGACGCGAGTCCACAACGCTAAGCGTGGTGCACAAAGTGCGGTGCACAAGTTCGAGTTGCCTAGTGCAGCTTTAGAAACAAGCTAGTACCTACAATGGATCCAAGGCTGCGTAGCAGTCTTGGTAGTGACTACTCAAACGTCGAGGCTAGTCTGGCCACGGCGTCTTAATACAGGTGTAGCCACATCCTAACGATGAGCAACGGTATAAAACATGCATAGCGATATAATACGAATGTTCACACCTCCAGCCAAAGAAACGTAATGATACATTCTGTTGCTGATTAAAGAAGCGTTGAAAAACCATACATATATATATACATTTATCAAACAAAGACCCACTCCTCACAGCCCAGGTAAGCGGGTCGAAGTACCCCGTCTGGTAGCCAGGTAGTCCTACGGATAGGCCTCACCCATGTGAGATATCACTTAGGTACAATGATTAAACTCATAAGGTCACTAATTAACGAAGATTAATTAAACCTATCCTTGCTTTCTCAAGGTGGAGTGCAAACACCTCAAAAGAATTAAAATGTATAGTACCTAGGGTAGTACACGTCGTCACGAGTCGACAGTGAAAACGAGGAATCAAATTTGGACCTCTCACGCGCCCTCACGCGGCAGAAGGTCGGGAGCTCGGCTCCACGCGGCTCACGCGGCGATCGGCCGGTCCAGCGGTTCGGTCAATGCGGCGTCGGCCCAAGTATGGTGCGAGCCGTCTGGCTGAGGTCGGCAAGTGGGTCCAACCAGGTCACGTGACGTCGTGGCCAGATCATCGCGAGTCGGTCGCGGAATCGGAGGCCCCAGCCGGTTTTCACGGGGATTTTCAAAGCTTCATAACTTCCTCGTTTAAAGTCCAAATTGGACGTTCAAAGTACAAAATGAAGCTAGAGATGAGGAGAACAAGATTTTGTACCATTTGGGGGACCAAAGCTGGGCGAAATGGCACACGAAATTGAGGAGGAAGAATCGGCCAAATGGTGCTTCTCATTTCGGTGCTAACTCGACTTCCAGGACCACAGGTTGGGTTCCCGAGGTCTCGAGGAGATGATTTGGTGATGCATTTGAGCTTCCTCGGGCTCCAAAATGTGGGTTTTACAAGTCGGCCAAGTTCGAGCTTCGACGGTGAAGGTTTCCAGGTTTTACGGGAAATGGTTTCACACAGGTTTTCTGGGTTGTGGGTTTGGTAAGGGTTGGCCTGGGTTGGGTTTGATTTGGTGAGGATTGATGATGCCAAAATTGGCCAAATGGCCACGGTTTGAGTTGAAGTTTTGCGAGAAAGAAAATGGGGAGAGGGGATGGATGTGGCTCGGCCACAAGGACAAGCAGGGCAGGAATCGAAAATGCAGGATTGGCCACGTGGCTGCGGACATTTGGGCTGACCCAAACAAGACAAAGCGCCCCAGAATGAAATACGTAAACGTCGAAAATCAACGTCGCGTAAAATCTTCGTTCGGAGTCAGAATGACTTACGGCTCCCGCGTCTACGCGTTGTATCGGCAAACACGTCAAAGGAAAACACAAAGTGGAATCGTCGTACGAGTTACCGACGCAAAGTCAACCGAAAAGTCAACCCGGGGGTAAAAACGTCATTTCCACTCAGGGAATAAAATAAAAAAAAAAAAAAAGTTAAACTTTGGTAATTTGTGACAAATATCTTACCATCGGATAAAATGATAACCCTTCTTATAATAGACATTGAAACTTTTCATGCACATTAGCACGAAACTACGATACTTATTTGGCAGTAATTGTAGAAAATATGGAGAATAATATGAAAGACAACTTTGAGGAGTGCGACTTGAGTCGTTTTCTTAAGTGTTATTTACTCGGACAAGAGTTTGCTAAAGAAGTTGTTGGCAGAAACCGCTTCCGAGGATACAACAAAATTTGAAATGCAGAATAGCAAAATTCAAAGTATTCCCTTAAGAAATAACTAGAAAGAAATTGTATAGTTGTAATGGAGGAGAAAGAGAGATCAAAGAGCTGTTTATGAACAATTTCTAATTGTACTATCAATAGCCTATACGACTTGAATTGGGATTGTTTCAAAAGAGTAATGACTATTCAACTAATATTGTGCAACATTTTGGGAGTTATATCTGATGCAAAGCAATCAGTTATCCAAACATCACGACTACTAATGAAGGGATGCAATAGTTCATTAAAGACCATGCCTTTTAGCCAAAAGAAACACTGCTTCTAAAATAATATGTCCATTTCATAAGTGCTGGGCAATTTCATTGCTGCACACTTTCATATCTATTATATATATTGTATATAACAGTGAAATCTTCAACAATTATTCCAATTTCAAATATATATATAGCACATATTATCCAAAAGCTCCACCCTAAATATTAGTAATTACAATTAAACCGATATTATCATGCATACAATAAAGGTGTCTTTAATTAAATCTTCAATTAGTGTAAGCAAATCAAAGTTTTAACAAAGCTATGATTTCCTTAATTCGCATTAAACCAGTATTCTAATGTTAAAACCGAATTTACCACACACGAGATCATATCTTATTTCCTTAAAGAATTTTCGGAACCAGTTAAGCACTATCATGGCATTGTGTTTCATCCCTAATTTCATGAACATTTTACAAGAGAACCCAACTCTTGACAAAAGCGGCACCACTTCTTATGTTCATATAGGTGAGGTTCCTTCCATGTCCCTTCTACTATAGACATAACTACAAATAACCTCATTAGGAGATAATAACTACAAATAACATAGCAGTCTTGAACTGATCATCCTGGAATGGGCTTATATATTAAATTTCAATGCTTAAACAACCACTTATCAATAACTTGTTATTACCCTTTGAAAAAAAAAAACTTGTTATTACCCATTAAACTTTGAACTAGTGATGTTCTAGAAAAAGTCGGGTTACCATTATTGGTGGTTTTGGTAAAGGGTTTTAGCCTCATTCCACTAGATGTACTTATTATCAATATTCTCGAGAATTCTTTCGCAAACAAATCCGTCAAATTGTTTCTTAATTTAACACAAATAATATTAATAACCCATCGGTTATTATTCTTTGACATACTCATGTCTCAAACTATCATGTCTAAACTTTTCATTGTATACTCTAGACAATGTAGTCTCAATACCGTAATGTAAAAAAATAGATCTATGGCATCGGTTGTTGCCACAACTCTATTTCAAATAACATGTTTCTATGCCATTCTGCTTCTTTACCGGTTGCTTCCAATACTATAAATTTAGAATCCATAATTGAGTGTGTTATACACATTTTGTTTCTTGGAAGCCCATTTCATAGGTGCTATTAGTAAATTTTATTTGCCATTATGTTTTTGGCAACATTTTCTTGATAGTCTTAAACTTTCAATTATTTCCTATTCTCGTCTAATATCATGACTTGGATTATTCATTGACATTTCAAACTAGTATTATGTCAAAAATCATCTTTATTAGATGCCATTACTCATTATGATCACTCATGAGTAGATCCACAATCCACAAACAAATATACACATTATAAGCACCATGCTTATTAATAACATCTCATGAACACTAAGGCAATAAATTTTGCATTTTCAATTTCCATTAAAAGTACTAGTTATATCCCATTAACTAATTTAATAGTCAAACTTAATTTTAACTAATTTCTTTTAGCACACATTATTTTGCACTATGCAAATTTTACTTGTGCTAAGATCACTTTAACTTGTTTTCAGTTGAAAAACTAAGACACCTCATGAACTTCGTTCATTCGACTCAAGTCATACCTCAAAGTTGTCTTTCATATTATTTTTTATATTTTTTACAATTACCACAACAGTAACAATTAACCGGTGCCATAAAAGTCCTTCTACGTACTTACTTCCCATGATCCCATTTCACAACTCACAAATCATTAAACAAACTCAAGGATGAAAAGAGTACCGCGTACGGACACTAGGAGGTGACCCATCAAATGTTTGCATTAAATGACATGTCGTCCATCGCAACTACATGCAAAGGCTCCACACAGAAAACAGAAACGTCCTCCTTTCCCATTCTGGTTTCCTTCACAAAACGCCACCACCACCCACCCACCCCCCGAAATATAAATCCCCTCTCCATAGAAATCAATCGACATCACTCATAAAAAAATCAAACATGTTCAGTTCTTCTACTTAACACTAATGTCTACGGAGAAGAATAGATATTCATGGAAGAAAGCCGAGGATCGAGGTTTGCTGACGGCAGCTTGTCGGGAAGCTAGTGCACAAGAGTCTCTCAATCTTAGCATCTAGAGGCGCTCATGGTCATCATCATCGTGACAATGATTTCGACAAAGAATCGGAAGCTGCGACAGTGGTGCCGGAAGACGTTAAAGAAGGACACTTTGTCGTTTTTGCAGTGAAGGGTAGTGAAACAGAGAGGTTTGTGGTTAAATTCGAGTCCTTGAATAACCCTGAATTTTTAAGGTTATTGGAAGAGGCCAAGGAAGAATATGGATTTGAGCAGAAGGGTGCGCTTGCAGTTCCTTGCAGGCCTGAGGAATTTCGTAAGATTTTACAAAACTGCAGGAGGAAGAAGAGGAGTAGTAGAACATGTAATAATATTAATTTTACAGTTATACAAGGATACTAAGTTACTAACTAGCTAGCAACTCAAATAACAAATTTTCATGTAATTTTCAAAGTTCATGTAAATTATTCATACATTTATTCTTCTTTTTCTGTTCTTTTGCACTGAATGTAGAACAAACTTCTACACGGAAATAATGAGAAAATTCATTTCATCTTATATGATTTCTTCTAAGGCAAGTAGACATGGGAAATAAGTTAGGAGTAAGTTAAGTCACGAGTTTGATTCTCTTCTATTGTGACAAAAAGAAAAAAGGTACTGCCATGTGGTGAGAGTGACTTGGCAAATGAGTCAGGATTTATACGTCAGGTAAAATAACAGTTTGATACTCCAGTTGTAACAAGCGAAAACCCGTACTACCAGGTTATTGTTATCAATTTTCCAATTCGCGATGCGAGAGAGTGTTCAAACGCTCAGTGTGTCGTTGTTCGGATCCTCACGGTTAGTTCGAATAATGATTCCGCAGCACCTGCATTAGAGAATTCTGGATTAATTATAGGAATATGAATTTGTACTTATAATTATATACGCACTGGAATTATTTATCCGTGTTTGGCCAGGTAGTACCAACAAGTTTGGTGCTTTTCTTCTTCCTTTTCGTTTTATATTTTTAATGATAATTGGAGCATGGAAATGGACTAATGATCATGACGGTGGAAAATTTCAGCCAAATTCTCCTGTTTACAGTTGTTTCGTTGCTCTATATTAATTCTTTATTAGGAAGGAATATTCTAATTGTGTTCATATTATTTGTTCTTAATTTGAAGTTTACTCATTTCCTTTTCATAATTAGGTTCTTTACATGTTTAAGTGGTATTGATGGGACCCTATCTATTTGGACCTTGAGAATGTGAGGATGTTGAGAGAGTAATAAGTTTATAAAAAGTTGGGTTACTCTTCTATTGCAAATGCATTTTTGGGTAGAACCTCATTTCGGGTAGAACCTCAACTTTCGTAAGAGAACTTGCATTTTGGTAAATATATACTGTGAAGTCGATAGTACTATCCTTCGAGTTTATTCCACCTCCACCAACTCAAGATTTTGAACTAGAAAGTTCGACCCGAGATGAACAAAAAAAAAAACAAACATGTATATACGAGGAAAGAGTATGACGGAGAATATATATTTCGATGCATGGAAGTTTTTCTCGAGATTAGCCCTTAACTAGTGAACTTAGTGGTTGTGTTGTAAGCAAAGTCTCGCATCATTAGGATTGTGAATTGAAAGTGCAGGATTATTTCCAAACCTTTGAAGCTACAAGTAAGATCTCTAGTGATCTCAAGGCAACTCATTTTGTCGGCAATGGCATGAACATTGTAAACCATAAAACTTGGAGGTAGGAAAAAGTATAATGCGAGATGGAAAATGTGGAGTGAAAACTGAAATACAAATAATTGGATTTCGATTGACAATTGATTACACGATAACGCTAATTTCTCCCTTTCTTAATTAGAAGAATCAGACCAAATTGAGAAGCTATCATTTAGAATCAATCATGTTTGGGCCGCTCCAAATTCCGTCAGGATCAAACAGTCCTGAGACCAATACGATCGGGTTTACCGACTCGGGTCTTATCTAGCATGACCATCTTGGTGCCCAATCTTTTATTGGTCCATCTATTTGGAACTATCTTTTAGTGGTTCTTCTTTTGGTGGCCAATTTTTTATTGGTCCATCTATTTGGAACCAACCCTTAGTGGTTCCTCTTTTAGTGATCAATCTTTTATTGGTCCATCTATTTGGAACCAACTCTTAGTGGTTTAGTGGCTAATCTTTTATTGGTCCACTATTTGAACAAACTTTAGTGGTTCTCTTTGATGACCAACTTTTAGTGGTTTCACTTAAGTGGCCAATCTTTTATCGGGTCCATCCCATTTGGAACCAACTCGTTGCTGGTTCCTCTTTACCGCCAATCTTTTATTGGTCCATCTATTTGAAACCACCTTTAGTGGTTCCTTCTTATTAGTGACCAATCTTTTATTGGTCCATCTATTCGGGAACCAACTCTTAGTGGTTTAAAGGCTAATATTTTATTGGTCCATCTATGTGCAAGCGAGGACTCCGGGTTCTCCTTAAGTGGGGTGGATTGTGACATCCCACATCGACCAACGGAGAGGGGGTGATGTGCTTTATATGTACATGCCCACCTCCATTTAGCACGAGGCCTTTTGGGAGCTCACTGGCTTCGGATTCCATCGGAACTCCAAAGTTAAGCGAGTTTGGGCTAGAGCAATCCCAAGATAGGTGACCCACTGGGAAGTTGCTCGTGAGTTCCCAGAAACAAAACCAAGAGGGCGTGGCCCAAAGCGAACAATATCGTGCTACGGCGGATCCGGTTTAGGATGTGACAGAATGGTATCAGAGCCACTCTGCCGTTCAGTACAGATGTGCCGGCCAGGATGCCGGGTTCCCCTTAAGTGGGGTGGATTGTGACATCTCACATCGACTAACAGAGAGGGGGTGATCTATTTGGGACCAATTCTTAGTGGTTCCACTTTTGGTGGACAAGCTTTTATTGGTCCATCTATTTGGGACCAACTCTTAGTGGTTCCACTTTTGGTGGCCAAGCTTTTATTGGTTCGTCTATTTGGGACCAACTCGTAGTGGTTCCACTTTTGGTGGCCAAGCTTTTATTGGTCCATCTATTTGGGACCAACTCTTAGTGGTGAATTTTTTTTCTTGAGGCCAACCCGATTACATAAGTCTGGCATGGCTAACTTGCGAGACCAAGTCAAGAATGACATAGTTTTAGTTGCTCAGTTTATTTGGGCCGAGGACAACCTTAGATAACGAAGACACAACCTTCATTGGAGCCGAGCTCGTTTCAGCAAGGAAGAATACCCAACCTTGTTCAAAGACCAAGATTGGTAGCACACAATAGGGTTTCCTACCCAAAATAGACCAAGGCTTACACGTCCAAGTTCAATGCATGAGAAGCAAAACTAGGGTCACGTGATGAATTCGTATAAGGATCGAAAGGATCAAAAGTCAGCCTTTCTCAACCCAAAAGAGGATGAAATCATAATCAAGTCATAAATTATATCATTCCAATCCCATAAATCAAGGAAGCCCAATAAGGAAGTTTTGAGGCAGCAGAGTGAAGGGCAAATGGGGGTCCTGGAATGCTCTATAAATTCCTCAATACAAGAAGAAGAAAGAAGACAAGCAAAAACGCACAAGACTTCTTTATATTACTCTGCATTTTTTTTCATTCTCTAGCATAGGTTTTAAAGTTCTAGCAATTTACTTTCCGTTCATCTTTCATTCGAGCACTTTTAATTGTAAGTTTATTTTCAGTCATTTCAATTCAAGTACTTTTCATTTAAGTTGTTATTTTGGTTCTAGTTTAATCAAAGTTATTTTTGTTTTAATCGTTTTCATTAGTTTAATTTTGTTCTTCGTCCGTATTTCCCTTATCTTTAATTACTCGTCATTTAATTTCTCGCACTTTAATTATCTTGCATATTTACGTTAAGCTTAATTGCTATCTTGCACTTTCATTTATCATATCATATAAACCCTAAAAACCCAAAAATAGAAATCCAAAGCCTAACCAGCCTTGAATCCAAGGTAGTGATCGGACCCGGACCAAGAAAAGGTTCCTTGCTTGGTCGCTCAGTCACTTGGTTAGAAGTTAGACTCGAGCGCAACATCTCAATTCATTTCCAACCCCGCCAATTCTTGGCTTGGTTGGTGGCACGCCTCGCACCAAATTAGAAGAAGGACTAAAAAATCCTTCTCTCTACCCGACCCGGCCGAATAAAGGGAAACAGATACATATATATTGAGAAAATTGTGTGTGATACATTGGTGGGGACAATTCTAGACATTGAGGGAGAATCGAAGGAAACGATCAAAGCTCGCCTAGATTTGGAACAAATGGACATAAGGCAACCCTTATGGATGAAGAAAGTCGGCGGTGTACTAAGAAAGGGTCATATGTTTTTCACAATTAAACCGGAGGGGAAGAAACAATTTTTCAAGTTTCTTTCTTCCGTACAGTTTCTAGATGGGTATGCTTCAAATATCTCGTTTTACGTGAACATGGAAATAAATCGATTTTCGGGATTAAAGAGCCATGATTGTCATGTGCTAATCAAACGCCTTCTTCCGGTTGGTATTTGAAGCCTGTTGCCTTCTGATGTGGTGAACCCAATAGTGAAGTTGTCGAGATTTTTTGCGCAGTTGACTGCAAGGTCGTTGCGTGTGTCGGATGTAAAAAAGTGCGAAGACAACATTGTACACATCCTTTGCAAGTTCGAGCAGATTTTTCCGCCAGCTTTTTTTACTAGTATGATTCACGTGATGATACACTTGGTGGATGAGGCATTGCTCTGTGGACCAGTCAACTATCGGTGGATGTATCCAATAGAAAGGTAATGTCAACCCATGTTATTTGTATGATTCGTCATCAATTTATAGATGTTAAATAATTACAATCATCACTTTTCAATTTTGCAAACTTCTTGGGGAGTTTAAAAAATATGTGCGTAACAAGGCAAAGCTGGAAGGATCCATTGTAGAGGCATGCATCGCATATGAGTCGCTTATTTTTTGTGCAATGTATCTAACTAATGTTGAGACGACTTTCAATCATCCTCAACGCAACAACGACGGTGGTGTTAGAAAAGAGAAACTTTCTGTTTTTGCACAAATTGCACGACCGTTTGGCGAATCACCAAAAGGCGAATCGTTTTTTTAAAAGGACATGGAGGTAGCGCATTGGTTCATACTGAAAAATTGTGACGAGATCGGGCCGCTGCTGGATGAGCATGAACAGTTGATCATGAGTGCATATCCTTCACATTACATGCCGCGAAGTACCGTGCATTGTTTCCTCATTGGTTACGCGAACATATAAGTTGTGTGTGCTTTTTAATCATCACATTTTAGGTTTTTCTTCATTGTCTTCATATGTTCTTCAACTAAAAAGTATACAAATTTGTGTAATGTAATAGGTGTTGAAACTGAAGGAAGATAATTCGTCGTCGTACACCGAAGAATTATATAACTTGGCGGTCGGACCGTTTCGGGCTAAATTGTATTCAAGGTGTCATATCAACAGCGTTAAGTTTGTGGATGCTCACCATGATGACAAGTTGTTAACTCAAAATAGTGGGGCCTGTTCCGTGTGACGGCGACAATGCCAATATTGAGTTCTCTGGCAAACTAACAAGTGTTGTACAAGTTCTTTACAAATAGGAATGAGAGTATTAAGCGGGACGAAGGGTTAGTATCAGTGAACACTAACACACGTTGGTATGATGAAGACCCTTACATTTTGGCAACTATGGCAAAACAAATCTTCTATCTAGATGACCTGATAGAGATAATAATGACGACGACAGCGTCGCTGACCAACAGCTTTCATCTTCGATAGATTTCGGTATGGAAACACCTCTAGATACCAATGTTATCCAAGAACCGCTTGAGGTAGCTGGAATGCCTAAACTCGAAATACCGATTGATTCCATTACAATTGACCTCGGTGATCTGAGACGCTACTATCCACATGACCTCGCATAGGCCGAGGATAGTGATGATGAGGAATCATATGCAAGCACCGAATCTGAACTACAAAGCGAAAATGATGAAAGTGACGACGTCGATGTGTATTCTATTTCTGATTCAGACTAAGTTCAGAAATCGGAAAATTGTACACTTGTAACATTGAAAAATAAATGAAAGTTGAGCTTGGCAATTATTTTATTAAATGTGAAGATTGGTTTTGCTAACAATTAATTACTTCATTTACAACAACAACAAAAAATGTTTTTGTAAGCAGATACAAAACAATTACAAATACATCTTAAGCGACAAATTATTTCGTCGTGCAAAATTTATAGGTTTAGGCGACTAAATGTGATTCGTCATGCAAAATTTAGGTATTAGGAGACGAATTTCTCATTTCGTTGCGCAAAACAACACTTGAGGCAGCGAATCAGTTGTTCCTCGCCTAAACCTAAGAAAGTTTTCCTATACCATTCTTCTTGTGATATGCTAAAGAATGACTTATTCATTTCTGAATGAAGTAATTTTTGTACATGATGGCCTTGAAGATGAGGTCTACATATTCAACGGTGCAGATTTAAAGAAATAAATATATGTGTGTTTACAAATTAACAGTTGTACAAAAAATTAACTTACAGTGGAAAATTCATAATAAGTAATTGAGAAGTGGGAAAAATTTGTGAAAAATATACAAACGCTCATAACGAGAAGGTTTACAACTTTCGTTAAGGGGTCATCTCTAAAAGCGAACACTAGAAACTATGAAGGCTATATTATTTTTTAACCGTCGATTAACGTTTATGTTTACACTCCATTATTATATCCTTAATTTGTTTTTACATCCCGGTTCTTTTTTGAAAACATGATCTTTTACTGAATGCAATAAGATGAATGGTTCGGATCATTGATAGAATGTCCCCATATTTACAGGTTACTGAAAATCGTGATGATGCTATATAGTTTCTATAAACTTTATAACGTCCTACACAAATTTGGCTAAACTATAAATTTTGGGACATAATATAAACGATCCAAACCGTTCATCTTATTGCATTCAATAAAAGATCATGTTTTCAAAAAAGAACCAAGATGAAAAAACAAATTAGGGATATAATAATAGAGATTAAACATAAACGTTAATCAACGGTAAAAAATAATATAGCCTTCATGGTTTCTAGTGTTCAATTTTGGAGATAACCCTTTAACGAAAGTTGTAGACCTTTTCGTTACGAGCATTTGTATATTTTTTACAAATTTTTCCCACTTCTCAATTACTTATTATGAATTTTCCACTGTAAGTTAATTTTTCGTACAACTGTTAATTTGTAAAGAAACATAGATATTTATTTCTGTAAATCTGAACAGTTGAATATGTAGACCTCTTCTTCAAGATCATTGTGTACAAAAATTACTTCATTTAGAAATGAGTAAGTCATTCTTTAGCATATCAAAAGAAGAACGGTGTAGAAAAAATTTCTTAGGTTAAGGCAACGAACAATTGATTCGTCACCTCAAGTGTGTTTGTGCGACGAAATGAAATCGAAATTCGTCGCCTAAAACCTAAAAATTTGCCACCAAAATTTTGGGCTAGTCGCCAAAAATTTTAGGTTGGTTTTAAAAATTTTAATAAAAGTTTGCGCGACGAAACTTGTTCGTCGCGCAAAGGCCTTTGGGTTTATTCTTTCAACCCGTGCCTTTTCTCTTCTTCTTTTTTCTTGACAGTTCGTCAATCCGCAGACTTCTCTCGAACCAATCCCACATCCTCACCCAAAGCTTCCTACCATAGCCTCCTCGCCCGCGATCTTCCTTCCCTTACCCTCTCTCTCAGCTTATCTTTCTCACTCTCACTCTCAATCTCTCAGCCTCGGTGAGTCGGTCTCTCTCAGCCTCTCCACTCTCGAGTCACTTACTCTGAATATTGCCGTCACTGCTGCCCTCCAGTGTCAATACCTCTCCTCTCAACGCCGATCGTCGTCTACCTCGCTCACCAAGTCATCACCTGGCGCCCAACTTGCTGACCTCGATTGATTCGCCGAGGTAAATTTGAAACTTTGAATGTTTTGTTTGAATTTTGTTCGATCTTTTACAATTTGGATTTGGGATTTGCATTTGGAATTGAAAATTAAATTTGGATTTGGGAATTGAATTGGTTAAGTGATAGATGTCGATTTGGGATTTTTTAGGATTTGGATTTGGGATTTGGATTTCTTAGTGATGCGAGGTTGCTTATTCCTTCTGCCAGTGATCCCAAATTTGTGACATTCTTTATCGAATTTTGGAATTTCGATGGAAAAGATGCGCTTGGTTTTTATCGAATTTTGGAATTTCTGTGTTATGTGATGCTTGTAGTGTTGTGGCATTAGCCATTAGGGTTTTGGTTTTTATTCTGGAACTTGGATATTACTAATCTATCTTGGAATTTCTAGGAATGTTGCTAGTATGATTATGCGATATCAATATTGGAGACTGAGTTTAGATTACTTGGAGATCACTTGTAATTTGGGTATTTCTTTGTTTGGATTAGTATGCATTTTGGTTTTTCAGGTTTAATGTCAGATCCCGGACCGACTCCACCGTAGCACGATATTGTCCGCTTTGGGCCACACCCTTACGGTTTTGTTTTTGGGAACTCACGAGCAACTTTCCAGTGGGTCACCCATCAGGGGGCCCAAACTCGCTTAACTTCGGAGTTCCAATGGAATCCGAAGCCAGTGAGCTCCCAAAAGGCCTCATGCTAAATGGAGGTGGGCATGTACATATAAGGCATATCACCCCCTCTCCGTTGGTCGGTACGGATGTGCCAATGAGGACGCCGGGTTCCCCTTAAGTGGGGTGGATCCAACGGAGAGGGGGTGATGTGCCTTATATGTACATACCCACCTCCATTTAGCACGAGGCCTTTTGGGAGCTCACTGGCTTCGGATTCTATTGGAACTCCGAAGTTAAGCGAGTTTGGGCTAAAGCAATCCCAAGATGGGTGACCCACTGGGAAGTTGCTCGTGAGTTCCTAGAAACAAAACCGTGAGGGCGTGGCCCAAAGCTGACAATATCGTGCTACGGCGGAGCAGGTCCGGGATGTGATATTTAATGTGAGATTATGGCTGGTAAATACCCCATGAACTAGAGATTAAGGTGCCATAGACTAATCTGGTAGGCTTATGTAATGACTTATGTTGCCTTTGAAGTATTGGGGTTGGCTATGTCACTTCGCGCTCTGTGTCTCTTCCTTTAGTTCTTAGCCTCAACTTAGTTTTCGTTCACTCGTTAACCTCGTGCCGACGGAAGGAAGACATAGTATGTTCCATTAGAATTGTAGAGGGCACAGCGGTAAAACTCAATAGCTTCCCCTAAATTGATAATTTATTTTTGTCCAAACATTTAGACTGTCTTGTTATTGACCTTTAGGGCTGCTCAAACTCTAGTGTAGTGGCTTATAAGATTATGTGCACTGTCATTTGTCTTTATTTCACCCCTTTCATCTTCTTATATTTGTGTCAGAGGAAGGCCTGTCCAATTGTGGGTTTGAGGTCACAAGGCTAAATATATACACAGTGGTATGCTTTCTCTCATGATGTACTAGAGTCATTTTGGCTAAATAGTAGTACAATATGATTACTTAGTAATTTTTTTGTATTAGATTTGTTTAGTAACTAAATGATTGTGCAGAACGATGAATGGTGTATTATGATTGTGCTTTTGTTGTTTGGCCATTGTTATAGATTGAAAAGAATTAGTTATTAATATTTTTTTTTTAAATGCAAAACTCCTCAATGGCGTTTGGAAAGTGTCATAAAAATTATATTCATGGCAGCAAGGAAACGTCATAATTTATTTATTTATTTATTTCACTAATTTGTAACTGGGTCAATTTACAGGTGTCGGGCTTAATTTCTACACGCCGCCGCTCTAGTCCTAGTTCAGCTCCCTCGCGGTTAGTTAATGCTGCGGAGCCCACGTCGGCCGCTCCAGATGTCTCCAAGGCGCTTGTCTCGTCCATTGCTTCGGTGACGGATCACTTAGTCAGCACTCGTCGTCCCGAGGACCAGGCTGCTCAAGCACCCGCGACAACCACAGACGAGGGCGAGGGCTCGCAGACAGTTAATATACCCCTACACCCAATCTTTTACATATTTGTTTTCCGTTTACTACCATATTCAAATTAATTGATTGCATGTTCCAACTATTGGTATGATTATCAAATTTGTTGCAAATGTTGTGTGGATGTGTTGCATTATTGTTTGCAAATTATGGGAAATGTTAGACTTTTAGGGGAGCTTCTGCTGAATTTTCTGTAGAATTTTTAGTACAAGTTTTAACCATGAATTTGTTCATTATTTTGGCAGGGAAGAAAAAGACCCTCGGCCCTTGCAAACAACTGAAGTCCGCTCAGGTCACACATGCGTCTTCTGAAAAGATCACCATCACGTATGCTCCTCAACACCGTGGTGCTTCTACGGGTGACCAGCACAACACCTTGGTCCACGACGTAGGGTCGATACTACATGACCATTGCCCTATGAGATGGGAATCATGGAGATCGGTCCAGAAGCAGACGAAGGATGCAATGTGGCATGAGCTGTTGGTGAGTGCATTCAATATTTTCTACTACTTTTTATAATTAAGTCTAATATTATTTACATTTTAATAATATTTTTTTATATTTGCAGATCAACTTTAATAATGAAGACCTTGATGCCGACCGGACAGCGTACATAGATGGGCTCTTCAAAAGTTGGTACACTGAGTGGAAGAGCGACCTCCACTACCATTTTAAGTTGTATCCGGACGCGGAGACTGCTCTAGCCCAAGGATTGGGAGTGGTTATGTAAACACTTTGAAGATCCTAAGTTTTTGGTAAGTATACTAATTTATTTTATAATTTTATTCCTAATTAATATATGCACTAAAAATTTTTGGGTTTAACAGAAACGATCTCGAGTAAACAAGATAAATAGGTCAAAAAAGAAACTTCTACACCACTCCGGTTCGAAGCCCTTCTGCTATAGATTGGAGAAGCGACAAGAGGTAAAACTACTTTACATTTTTAAATTTTAATATAATTTTATATTTATGAATTTTAAATTTTAACCTTCTTTTATTATTTTTTTAACTTTTTTTTAGGAAGGTGCAAAGTTTCCGGAGATCGACATGTTCGTAGAAGTTTATGTCCTCCCTGGTGATGAGACGATTCAGCAGCTCCATGTAAGTTTCTCTAACTACATGCTACTTTTGTTCCTTTTATAATTATTATAAATAGTAATATTTATTTTCTTATTACAGGCCACTATGGTGGAGAAGAGCAATGTTGCTCTTCTCAAAGAAGTGGCATCGTAGCTTCCCCCTAAGACCCCTATCGAGGACGTGACTCCAACTGAGGATGTTGGTCTTCATATACTAATTGAGATAGAGAAAGCGCGACTCTGTCTTCTAAAAACAATTCGAGAGAGGTCACCTCGTTGAAGGAGGAAGTTTAAGACCTGAGGCGACAGCTTGCGGCTCAGGGCAACCAGATGAGCCAAATCTTACACGCCCTCCAATTGTCCAGCATTACATTGAATATGCCATCATCCGATTCCCAGCCACTGGGTTCCCAACCCACACCGTATTTTCCGCCGGCATCATAATAGCCATTTTGTTTTATGATTCTAATTTATTTTCAATTGTTATTTTGTACATACATTTCTTTACATAATATAATTTGTTTTTCTACATTGTTTATTATATTTTATTTTGTAACATCCTCTAAAATCTTTGTTATAAAATAATTCCCGGGGGATATTTTGGACACATGCGTGATTATTTTATACACGGGACCGCGTAATTTAACTGTTTTGGTGGGTGCACAATACCCTCAAAACCCAAAATATATTTTCCTTCTTCTTCCCCATCACTACTTTTCCTTATTTTTCTCCCTTATCCTTATTTTTATTTCATTTCTCTTTTTCTCTCTATCTCTCTCTTTCTCACCGTTTGTGCACAGTGCACGTCGACAAAAACCCGTCGAACCGAGGAAAACTAAAATCACTACCATCTTCGTCTCGACGCACTAGACTCCCAACCGTTTGACGAGGAAAAGCTCACGGAAGAACCGAACCTTTCCGGCGATTTTTTCGCCATTCTAGACCGAGGTGAGGTTTCTAACTACCACCATTGGGTTCCTCTCATTGAGTAGATGAATTTTCATATGTGGTTTGGTTGATTTGGTTGAGTTTTGACGTAGATCGACCATTGGGTTCTACTTATCATATGCGAATGTTGGAGGTAGAACATTCGTATCATATTGCCATACATATTTCTATACTGTTGCTCATCAGTAGATGTTTAACACCCCGGGTATCAGTACTCAGTCTTGTGGCTAGGACTAGCCTTGACGTTGGGAGATGTCACTACCAGTACCGCTACGCAACTTTGGATCCATTGTAGGTACTAGCCTGTTCTAGGTTGCACTAGGCAACTCGAACTTGTGTGACGCACTTTGTGCACAACGATTAGCGTTAGACTCGCGTCATTGTAGTACTCAGCGTATTACTTATATACCTAGCCTGTTCCTCATAGCTTATCTACTTGGGCTTGTGTGTTTACATATGGGTGAGCAGTCAGTTAGTCATTGATTATCGGGGATTACCCGTATTACTGTAATAGTATTTTGAGGATCATACCGGAGAGTATGACATATTTTCAAAAACTATACATGTTTTCCAGCGAGAGGATAGTATGCTCTTGAAAACAAAGGTTTTATCAAACTTTGCTTTTTGACCCACTCACCTTTTTATGTTTTGAGCCCCTCTAGGACTTAGTGGCAGATTCGATTACCAGTGAGGAGTGGGCTTGTTTCGGCTGTGGTTGGTGGTTCTGACACTTCCTCCGGATTATGTAGGATTCACACCTACTTATAGTTAATTTCTACTTATCCATCCTCACGAGGATGTGAATGTTTATACTCTATGCATTATTTACTTTGCTCTGACTGTTATGCACCTGTAATAATGGGTTTTACCCATCACCGCACTCTGACTTCCGCTTCCAACTCTAAATCTATTCACTTTTTCTCTTATACATGCATAATTGGCTTTCGTCACTTAACACGTGTCAGCCAGCACTTCCCGACACCTGGCGTGTCATAATCGGGATGTGTCAAATTGGTATCAGAGCATAAGTTATAGGCAGTCATGCATTTGTCACTTTGTGATATTTGCGATAATATTTCTTGATTTTGTGATTTCAGAACTATGCCACCTCGACGAGCACCTCGTACCCAGGCACCAGCAGATGTGCCTGTTGCACCACCCTTTGATTTCGCGCAGTTTGGTGCTGCTTTTGCAAATGCCTTTCAGACGAATTGGCGTCTTCCTTCTCAGCAGAAAAATGCCTTGGAGATTGCTTCCAATCTTCAGGTAAAGCCGTTCTTAGGTCGAGAAACCTCCGAGGCGACAGAAACTTGGCTGAAACATGTCGAGAAAACCTTCCAAGCCATGAAACGACAGGGAAACTTTCCTACAGAACAATGGGTCTCGACAATTACGTGGTTTCTGCAGAATGAAGCTAGTTCTTGGTGGGCTTATGAAGTTACCCTAATTCCACCAAATCTGCAGGATGACTGGGCGACTTTTAAGGAACATTTCGAGGCGAAGTACTTACCTCCGGAGTATTGGGCCAAAAAGCGAGAAAACTTCTTCGATCTGAGGCAGAAAAGTATGTCAGTAGCCGAGTAACATCGGAAGTTCACTGACTTATCCCGCTACTGCCCAGCCATTGCCAGTAATCCGAAGGAGATGTTACTTCAGTTTAGAAAGGGTGCCCGTAAGAAGCTTCGTACTGCAGCATCCTCATATCCATGCACTACTTACCAAGAGTTCTATGAGGCTTTACTCCATGTCGAGGATTCAGAGAATACCCCCGACAGTGGTGGTGATGATGACAAGGGAAATGGTAGTCAGAGAAAGAATGATAAGAACAGGGGACATTCGAGTTTTGGGCCGAAGAACAATCAGCCTTTTAAGAAAGGTGGTTACAACTCTAGCGAATCATCCAGTGGAGGCTCTAACTCCAGCACACCTCGAGGAGGTAAATCCACTATTGGTTCCAGTTTTTAGACTCAGAGCAGTTCAAAGGGCTCTAACACTACTCGTTGCCGTAAGTGCAACAACTATCATTCTGGAGAGTGTAGGCAGACGAGCCGAGAATGTTTCAAGGAGGTTACCCTCCGTATCAACAGGGTGGTTCGCAGTGGTATGGAGGTGGTCAGTATCAGACTAGTGAGGCAACTTCTAGTGGTGGTGGACCGAGCAGACAAACCGGTCGAGGAAACCAGGGACGTGGCAGACAGGGTAGGAGTAACCAGGGATCTAAAGGTCGTACAGGACAGCAGACACAGGGCTGAGTCACTAGCATCACTGCCCAGGACGCTCAGACTAATCCTGATCTTGTCATGGGTAAGCTGAACATTCTTGGTCACTTTGCTAGAGTTCTAATTGATCCAGGTGCTTCTCATTCAGTTATATCCCTTCAGTTTGCTTAAACCACTCAACCATACTCTACTCCTCTCGAGTATGATTTGGGTATTGCCATGCTTAGAGGTGAAGCCTATTATGTTCAGTGTGAGTATCAAGGATGTCTTGTTCTTGTTAGCGGAGAGGATATGCCAACTAATCTGATTCCTTTGGACATCAAAGACTTTGATGTTATCTTAGGAATGGATTGGTTACATCAGAATCATGCCATGGTGGATTGTCGTCGCAGGGTTGTCATTTTCCAGAGACCTGGCAGGCCTGTTGTGACTTTCATCGGCGAACGCAGCGATCTAAGACATGGACTCATCTCCGCCATGAGGGCGAAATGAATGTTACGGAAAGGTTGTCAGGGTTAAATTGCTCATGTTGTGGTGAACGACGAGAATCCGGCAAGAGTAGAAGACGTGCATGTCGTTAACCAATTTCCTGATGTATTTCGTGATGATCTACCTGGATTACCTCCGGATCGTGAAGTGTAGTTCACCATCGATCATCTTCCAGGTACCAATCTTATTTCTCTTACACCCTACCGCATGGCTCCTGCGGAGTTAAGAGAATTAAAGTTGCAGTTGCAAGAGTTAGTAGACAAAGGTTTCATCCAACCTAGGACCTCTCATTGGGGAGCACCAGTCTTATTTGTGAAAAAGAAGGACGGAAGTTTGAAACTTTGCATCGATTACTGGCAGCTCAACTGGGTGACGATTAAAAACCGATATCCTCTACCTCGTATTGATGACTTATTTGACCAACTTCGTGGTGCTCGAGTCTCCTCGAAAATTGGTCTGAGGTCAGGTTACTATCAACTGAAGATCAGACAGGATGATGTTCCCAAGACAGCGTTTCGGACTCGATATGGTCATTATGAGTTCCTTGTGATGCCATTCGGGTTAACGAATGCTCCTGTAACATTCATGGACTTGATGAATCAGTTGTATTCGTTGACGATATCTTAGTGTTCTCTAAGAGTGAGGTGGAGCACGCTAAGCATCTTTGTCAAGTTCTAAAGAGATTGTGGGAGAATCAGTTGTATGCAAAGTTCAGTAAGTGTCAGTTCTGGCTGACTGAGGTATCTTTCTTGGGACACGTCATATCCTCATAAGGAGTTCTTGTTGACCCACAGAAAGTAACAGCAGTAGAGAATTGGGAGCGACCAAGAACTGTCATTGAAATCCGAAGTTTTCTTAGTCTTGCAGGCTGCTATCGGCGCTTTGTGAAGGATTTCTCGGCAATAGCCCTTCCTCTCACGAAGTTGACTAGGAAAGAAGTCAAGTTCGAGTGGGATGATGATTGTTAGCGGAGTTTTAAGAAGTTGAAGCATTGTCTCACTCATGCACTTGTCTTGGCACTTCTCGATGACAGTGGGAATTTCGAGGTATACAATAATGCTTCTTTGAATGGTCTAGGCTGTGTTCTGATGCAGCATGGTAGGGTAATCGCTTATGCATCTCGTCAGTTGAAGCCGCATGAAATGAACTACCCTACTCATGACCTGGAATTAGCAGCCATTGTCTTCACATTGAAAATCTGCCGACATTATCTTCACATTGAAAATCTGCCGACATTATCTCTACGGAGAAATGTGCAAGATCTTTACTGATCACAAGAGTCTGAAGTACTTGCCTATGCAGAGGGATCTGAACCTGAGACAACGAAGGTGGATAAAGTTGATTAGTGATTATGATTGTTCTATTGAGTACCATCCTGGACGAGCTAACGTCGTCGCGGATGCGCTCAGTAGGAAATCATCTCATGGTCGGCTCAACGCACTGTACGCCTGTCACATTCCTCTTTTGACCGATCTCAGGAGTACCGGTGCAGTCTTAAGTTATGATCATACTGGAGCTTTGTTGGCCAACTTCGCTGCTAGACCTATTCTATTGGATTGTATTCGTGAGGCTCAGGCGAGTGATCCTACTTCTCAGAAATTGATTCAAGCAGTTCTTGACGGTACCAGAGATGACTTCAGAGTCCAAAGTTCAGACGGATTACTCCTAATGAATGACCGGATGTATGTGCCTAACAATGCGGACTTGAAAAGGGTAATCTTGGATGAGGCGCATGTTTCCACCTATGCCATGCATCCAGGTAATACTAAAATGTACCATACTATCTGACCTTTCTACTACTGGCGTAGAATGAAAAGGAGATTGCAGAGTATGTGAGTCGTTGCTTAATTTGCCAGTAGGTCAAGGCTGAAAGGAAGAAATTGTTTAAATTACTACAGTCACTTCCCATCCCTGAATGGAAGTGGGAGAATATCACCATGGACTTCGTGTACAAGCCACCCCTGGCGTGTGAAGGCTATGATGGTATTTGGGTGATTGTTAATCGACTGACCAAGTCAACTCACTTCCTGCCAGTTCGTGAGAATTATCCTCTTGACCGTTTGGCTAAGCTTTTCATTGACGGTGTTGTCAAACACCACGGTGTTCCTGTCAGTATTATCTCCGATCGTGACCCCAGATTCACTTCGAAGTTTTGGAAAGCTTTCTTGACACATCCCGATCCCGGACACGCCAGGTGTCGGGAAGTGCTGGCCGACACACGTTAGGTGACGAAAGCCATTTAGAAAAATTGAAGAATAAATAAAGAAAAACTGAATTAAATAAGGGTCAGAGTGCACGGAGTGTGCGGGCGGAAGAATAGTAATAAAATAATGAGTTGTGAACAGAGTAGAGGATACAAATTAATTACAAAAGTAAAGAACCCCTACATTGTCATACCACCGCATCTCGACGTCACAAGCTCCAAGCCAACTAATCATGGAGGGGCGCAAAACATAAAACGGTGAGTGGGTCAAAAAGCAAAGTTTGATAAAACCGTTGTTTTCAAAAGTCTACTAACCCCTCGCTGAAAACAAGTATAGTTTGAGAAAATACGTCATACCCTCAGGCACGAACCTCAAAATACTATAATAAAAATACACGAGTACTCCCCGATAATGATTTACTGACATGCTCACTCATATGTGGGGTGTATACATCTACTGATGAGCAACAGTATGAAAACATGTATGGCAATATAATACGAATGTTCTACCTCCAACAAACGTATATGAGATGAATTATGCTAACAGTTTGAAGAAAGCATTGAAAAACCATACGTACATATACATTTATCAAAACAAAGACCCACTCACTCACATGTAGGTAGCCGAGTCGAAGTACCCCGTCCTGGGTAGCCCCGGTAGTCCTCTCGATAGGCCCCACCTATATGAGATATCATCGTAATAATGATTAAACTCATAAAGGTTACTAATTAATTAAATAATTAAACCTATCCCTTGTTTTCTCAACCAGGAGGTCCAAAACACCTCGAAAAATATCGTGCGTACTGCCCCGAGGTAGTATGCGTCGTCACGAGTCGCCTCGCGAAGACGGAATCGAAAAAGGAGTCCCCACGCGCCTCCACGCGCGGCAAGCCGCGGCTCACGCGCGGCTCCACGTGCGGCTCACGCGCGGCTCCACGAGCGGCTCAACCGAGCCGGTCAGCGCCGGTCTGAACCGGTTCGCTGACGTCAGCAAGGCCGGTCTGACCCGGTTTGCTCACGTCATCGCTGACGTCAGCGCCAATCATCCCTGCCGATTTTCCGGTCGCCGTCGCCGGAATCTGGGAATTTTGGCCGGTTTTCTGGGTAATTTTTAAAGCTTCATAACTTCTTCATTTCAAGGCCAAATTGCACGATTCAAGTACCAAAATGAAGCTAGGAGTGAGGAGAATAATAATTTACCATTTTGGGGGCTAAAAACTGGCCAGAGGTGGCCTGAAATTGAGGAAGAAGCCACGGTGCAAAAAGGCCGATCTCGAGTTCTTCGATTCTCGGCCAACCACTGCCATCCAAGGCTCGAGCAAGGTACAATGGACATCCAGGAACTCAATGGTGATGATTTTGAAGTGTTTTGGGCTCAGTATCACCGGCAAAGTCGACGGGAAAACTGTCGGGTTTCGCCGACGGTTTACAAACTTTGGATTCTGGGTTTTTCCTGGAATTTGCAGGGTTGATGGGTTCAAAACGAGTTGGTTGTGATAGCTTGGCCATGAAAAATGGCCTGGTGAGAGCTCGGGGAAAGGGAGAGGAAGGCTCGGGTGCCTTTAGTGATTTGGAGCTTTTTTGTTCGTGTTGCAGAGAAGAAGAAGAAGATGAGGACTGGGAGACAAGGATCCAGATTTTCAGGGATAAGGCCACATGGCCCAACAGGGGTGTTGGGCCCCAGCCCAACCACCAATCTGTCCCAAAATGAATTACGGGAAACGTTGAAAATCAACGCCCGTAAAATATTCGTTCGGAGTCCGAATGACGCCCCGCTCGCGTCTACGCGTTCGTAACGACGAGCACGACGAGAAAATACAAAGAGAAGAGTCGTACGAGTTACGAGGCAAAATTCAAACGAAAAGTCAACCCAAAGGGCATTTTCGTCATTTCCCACTTCCGGGAATAAAATACTTCTAATTTCCGAAACGGGCTGTAACATTTCTAGAAAGCGTTGGGTTCGAGACTACTTTTTAGCACTGCTTATCATCCTCAGATAGACGGACAATCGGAGAGAACTATCCAGACCCGTAAGGACATGCTGAGGTCCTCAGTGCTACAGTTCGGAGATAAGTGGCATGATAATCTTTCTTTGGTAGAGTTTACCTCCAACAACAGCTTTCATTCGAGTATCGGCATGTCTCCATTCAAGGCGTTGTATGGTAAGCCTTGCCAAACCCCCTTGTGTTGGTCAAAAGTTGGTAAGCGAGGTCTTGTTGGTCTTGAAATCATAGAGGAGACGACTCAGAATATCCAGGTAATAAAAGAAAACCTGAAAGCTGCCCAGGATCGACAAAGGAGTATTGTCAATCGTCACTTGACCGACCGAGTCTATTCAGTTGGTGACATGGTGTTCTTGAAACTATCGCCATGGAGAGGCGTTGTGCGATTCGGGAAACAAGGAAAGCTGAGTCCTCGTTACATAGGTCCGTATGTCGTCACCGAACGGATTGGTGAGGTTGCTTATCGACTTGAGTTACCTTCCGAGTTGTCAAGGGTGCACAATGTCTTCCATGTGTCCATGCTCTGACATTATATCTCCAACCCATCTCATGTTATTCATCCTCAACCGTTGGAGATCAACCAGGACTTGACTTATGACAAGTTACCGGTGACCATCTTGGATTGGAAAGACAAAATTCTACTGAATAAGTCGATCCGTTTAGTGAAGGTTTTGTGGAGAAACCACTATGTGGAAGAGACTACCTGGGAAACGGAAGAGTGCATGAGAGCCAACTACCCTTACTTGTTTTTTGCTTCTACTTAATTGTTGAATTTCGAGGACGAAATTTTCTTAAGGGGGGTAGATTGTAACATCCTGTAAAATGTTTGTTATAAAATAATTCCCGGGAAATATTTTGGACCGTGTAATTTATCTGTTTTGGTGGGTGCACAATACCCCCAAAACCCAAAATATCTTTTCCTTCTTCTTCCCCGTCACTTTTCCTTATTTTTATTTCATTTCTCTTTTTCTCTCTGTCTCTCTCTTTCTCACCGTTTGTGCACAGTGCACGTCGACAAAAACCCGTCGAACCAAGGCGAACTAAAATCACCACCATCTTCATCTCGACGCCCTGGACTCAACGGTGCAAATCGTTCGTCCAAACTCCCAACAGTTTGACGGGAAAAGCTCACGGAAGAACCGGACCTTTTCTGTGATTTTCTCGCCATTCTAGACCGAGGTGAGGTTTCTAACTACCACCACTGGGTTCCTCTCGTTGAGTAGATGAATTTTCATATGTGGTTTGCTTGATTTGGTTGAGTTTTGACGTAGATCGACGAAGCTACAATACCCGTGGCTTTTCGAGGCAATTACAGGCCATTTCTCGAGCTTGTACAACCAAACCAAAGGTACATCGTCATTCTACTCCTCTCTAGCTTCATTTAGATATAAAGAACGTGAAATTTGGCCAAGAAATGAAGAAGTTATGGAGATTTGAAAATTTCCCAGAAAACCGGCCAAAATTCCGGCAACGGCGACGGCGGCGTCGGCGACTGGCACTAATGTCAGCAATGACGTCAGCAACCGGTCGAGACCGGCTGATGACATCAGCAGACCGGAGAATATTCTAGGGAATATTCCTTTTAACGGCGTTAGGAATATTCCGTTAGATTTAACGGGGATGCTAGAATATTTCGTTAGATCTAACGCCTTCAGTGGACTGGCGCGTTGACTGATGCGTTGACCAGCGCGTGAACCGCTCATGAGCCGCTTATGAGCCACGCATAGGGGCACGTGGGACACTGTTTTTCAATTCCGTCTACGCGAGGCGACTTGTGACGACGCGTACTACCTAAGGGCAGTACATATGGTATTTTACGAAGTGTTTCGAACCTCCATGTTGAGCAAACAAGGGATAGGTTTAATTAATTAGTTTAATTATAACCTTTATGAGTTTAATCATTACTATAGTGATATCTCATATAGGTGAGACTTATCCAGAGGACTACGGAGGCTACCCAAGACAAGGGGCTACGACCCGGCTACTTACAAGTGAGTGAGTGGGTCTTTGTTTTGATAAAATATATTATTATGTATGGTTTTTACTGCTTTCTTTATTTTGTTAGCATGACTCGTATCGTATGCAAATGTTGGAGGTAGAACATTCGTATCATATTGCCATACATATTTCTATACTGTTGTTCATCAGTAGATGTATAACACCCCGGATATCAGTACTCAGTCTTGTGGCTAGGACTAGCCTTGACGTTTGGAGATGTCACTACCAGTACCGCTACGCAACTTTGGATCCATTGTAGGTACTAGCCTGTTCTAGGTTGCACTAGGCAACTCGAACTTGTGTGACGCACTTTGTGCACAGCGATTAGCGTTAGACTCGCGTCATTGTAGTACTCAGCGTATTACTTATATACCTAGCATGTTCCTCATAGCTTATCTACTTGGGCTTGTGTGTTTACATATGGGTGAGCAGTCAGTCAGTCATTTATTATTGGGGAGTACCCATGTTTTGAGCATTCAGTTTGATTATTGGGAATTACCCGTATTACTGTTATAATATTTTAAGGATCATACTGGGGAGTATGACGTATTTTCAAAAACTATACATGTTTTCCAGCGAGGGGATAGTATGCTCTTGAAAACAAAGGTTTTATCAAACTTTACTTTTTGACCCACTCACCTTTTTATGTTTTGCACCCCTCCAAGACTTAGTGGCGGATTCGATTACCAGTGAGAAGTGAGCTTGTTTCGGTTGTGGTTGGTGGTTCAGACACTTTCTCCGGATTATGTAAGATTTGCTCCTACTTATAGTTAATTTCTACTTATCCATCCTCACGAGGATGTGAATGTTTATACTCTGTGCACTATTTACTTTGCTCTGACTGTTATGCACTTGTAATAATGGGTTTTACCCATCACCGCACTCTGACTTCCGCTTCCAACTCTAAATCTATTCACTTTTTCTCATATACATGCATAATTGGCTTTCGTCACTTAACACGTGTCAGCCAGCACTTCCCGACACCTGGCGTGTCAGGATTGGGATGTGTCATATTGTCTTTTAAATACCAATTAATTCATTAAATTAATTAATTAATTAAAAAATTAAATTGAAAAAAATAATAATTCAATTAATTGAAATAAAATTATTAAATATTTTGCGCGACGAAACAAACACTACCGCCTAAACCTGTAAATATTTTGCGCGACGATAAAATTATTGAAGATTTCGTCACCTTGAATAGGCAATTAATATATTTTGTCACTGAAAATTTTGGGCAACAAAGGACTTTCGTCGCCTAAAGGTTTGTCTGACAAAAGTTATTCGTCGCCTGAACTCTATTGCGACGAATCTTTTCGCCGCCAAAAGTCGTTGCGTAAATGTGCATTGAGCGACTAATGTATTTTCTTCGTCGCGCAAATGCTTGCTTCACGGGATTTGCGCGACAAATTTGAGGCGACGAATTAATAGTCGCGCAAATGTTTAGGCGACGAAAAGAGGCCTTGAGCAACGAAATCTGTTTTGTCACCCAAATACTTTTTTCTACTAGTGAATATATCATCGTCGTTGTACATATTTTAACAAACGTTTACAATCCTACTTTATAAGATTGATGGGGTGCAAATGAAGGAATCATTGTTAAGTACTCACTGCATTATTTTACGTCAGAGCAATTATTTGCGTCTACAGGTTCTTTCAAGCAGCTAGATATTGCCATCACCGCAGATTCAATCGCTCCATCTTCTCCCTGTTCCATCCAGCAGATACAATCATATTATTTTCTTAAGAAAATCTTGTACATTGCAATGCAAACAAACACATAACAAATTTAGTTATCTAAGCAATGAAGCAACTTTACCTTCTCTTTCCAATAAAACATATTTCCATACTTCGCCGCCAAACGACTCCAAAAGCTGCGTGGAACATCTAGATCGACTGAAGCTCCCACATTGAAGTTTAGTATATTGCCTGCTCAAAGAGACCAAGAGATCCGTCAATTCACCAACGGTAGAGGTAGGAAGAACAAGTGTATAACCTAACAAGATCGGTAAGTGTATGTACAATACCAAAGGTGGGATCAGCAACAAAAACAATAGTTCTATCATCCACTTGCCAGAAATCTTTAATTGCCAAACCTGCAAAACATTGAAAAAGCTGTACCATAGTAAACGTAATCTTTTCAGACAGTATCTCAAACATAATTTGATTTATGAATCTAGCAACATAACGTGTTAAGACTGCGTGACAATGAACATTTTCTCACAAAACCATAATCGAAATAAGAAAACAAAAGTAGACCACTCTGAATGGTGAATGTCAAAGCCTTAAAAACATTGAGCACACCTGGTGTGTCAGGATAGTTCTGAGCAAGAACCCTCAACTTGTATCCAGTATACTTCTCTATGTCAGCAATCTCTTCAGCTAGTCTTTTCTCCTGGAAAATTTCACCATACATTACAATTATACACACTTGAGCTTAATCTAATTATGTGATTTCATCCCAAAGTTAAAGCGACCCCATGATAACTTAGGGCTCGTTTGATAACCACTTCGTTTTTTATTTTTTTGTTAGCGATGAAGGAGAAATACATAGGGAAAATGAATAATGAAGAAGAGTGGATGAAGGATAGCAAGAGAGATGTAGAAGAAAAGTACAAAAAAAGACACAAAATATAAACTAAAACCCAAAATCTATTTTAATATGTTTTCCCTTTTATGATTTTGTTTTCATTCCGTCTTCCTTATTTCTTCCACTTTCTCCCATCACCCTTCTTCTCCATCCCTCATTCCCCTGTATACTTTTCTCATATCTCCCTTCTTCATCCTTCATTCTCCCATATACTTTTCTCATATCTCAGAAACAAAAAGTAAAAACTAAAACTAAAAGCAAAATGATTATCAAATGAACCCTTAGTTGCACATTTTCCATTTTTGATTTGCCCAACCCAAAAATCTGAGCAAAACATGTAAAAAAAAAACCGAAAACTTGGAGATATCAATGAATAAGAAAGCAGACCTGGCCATCAGAGAGGAAGCCAGCTACATCAATTACAGAGCTAAACTCTTTGGGAAGCAGTTCTGGCTTGTTCACTCCAACTTTTGCCTCTGCAATCCCTGCTCCTGCAGTTAGATAACGGCTTTTTACATTTTATGTGCTATATTATATTCTATGTAATTGCAGAAAAGATTAAAAACAAAAACATGAAAAAGCTTGCCTGAGAGAGATAGTCCGAGAGTGAGTGCCCCTGAGAGCACTAAGTTTAAAGACTTGGACCGGAACTCCGAGACCCAGTTGCTGAAAGTGGCTGTTGGCTTTTGGGTTGAAGGGAGATGATGAGACGACGCGGTGATAGTGATGGGTGGTTTGAATGCAGGACGTGAGATTGTTTGGGAGGGAGAAGGAGGAGGAGGATGGAGATATGACATTTGTTTCCTGGTTCTGTTCTGGGCAGCTGAAAGGGCTTTTTTTGGATAATGGGATATTTTTCTTTTTCTTTTCTTTTTGGTGTAATTTTCACATGGAAGTTGCAGAAGTTTTTAATTTTCAGGAGGACGGTAACTCCACCTCAACATTACCACGTAAGGTTCCCATTTCAATCTATTATGCCACCTGCCCCGCCAGCAGACGGGTCTCTGGACCGTTAGTGCGGACGATCGGTGCGGAGACCACTATGGAGCGGTTGTTATATTGCCGAGTCTATTGGTAGAACCGGGTTCCAAATGGATAATACTTAGGTACTCACTAGTGGGTACCCCATATCTCCCACTTTAATGATTTAGCCCAATAATATTTTAACACATATTTTATTGTTTTAAAAATAAAATATATGCTATTTAATTTTTCTTGGGCTTTTAAACATAAAGAACACATGTCATCTTAGTGGGCCAAATCAAAAGAGTGAGTATATAGGTACTCACTAGTGAGTACCCAAGTATTGTCCGTTCCAAAAAGACCCGTATAATTCACGTGTAAACTAGTTTTTCACGCTCTTTCACACAGCGTCTCCCTCATACTCTGGCACGCCCACCACAACGACGGCGTCGCCATCCGTGAGCTTCTCGAGGAGGATCGCCCCTAGTCCACGCCTGCACTCCGCTCCACGTCGCGTCGCTCCACGGCTGGATCGACTTGGCTGCTCCTATGGCCTCGAGGAGGAGTCTGTGTTCGCTGCCTGCCTCGTCGATTTTGGGCTCTTCGCCTCATCAATTGGCGCCAAGGAGGTGCCACGACCGGTGTCAATGCCGGTAACTTCTCTCAAGTCTCCGCCGAGGTAACGGTTTTCGGTTTTCTTCTGGAATTGCCCTTCTTTTTGTGCGTTTTGTTATTTATTGAATTTTTTTGGGTTTGTCAAAAAGAAATGATGATGAATGATAAGATAGGCTGTGGATATAAGCAACAAACAAAAGCCAAGGAAAGCAAGAGATAGGGAAACATGGCAAGGCTGGTGGTGGTGCAGCAGCACAGACAACCTTTTCTCTCTCACTTCAATTGAAGCACCAGACTCCCCACTACTACTCCACTCCTGGTTCTGTTTTCTGTAATTTTTGGTCCGACTTACATTATACCCGCACTTGCTTGAGTTGATTTTCCTAGAAGATGGAGTAGAATTGCATACGTAGGCTAGGCTAGTTGGCCAGAGCAATGTTTCCGCCCTTGCAGTCGAGTTTGAATCCCTTTCTGTATGTTAGAGTAGTTTAGAATATCGTTTTATCAAAACAAACCTAGACTAGAATTAAATGTCATCTCCACAATGATAAGATTGATGATGATATCATGGAACTCCAATACTTAGTGTCTAATAAATGGATGAGTTATTCTATTTGATTGCTTTTGTTTTAGAAAGTCATGCAGTTGTGATTCAATTTAGGATTCATGCAGTTGTCCAAGAGGATAAGTTAATAGACTCTTCTACTGGTAATTCAAGTTTTAGAATATCTAATATCCCCATTGCTGCATTTGGGTCTCGTGCTCATCTTGAAGGGAAAGCCCTGGCTACAGTTGAGCCTTGCTTATTTTACTTGTAGCTATATGTATATTTCAATTCTTGTTATGCTTAATTTTTTAAAATATCTTATCTGAGCCAGTTGTCTTAGTGTTTCAGAGGAAGTGGCGCCGTAATTTTTTGATGAAAGCTTATCATCTTATGGTTTCTTTTGGCTTCGGGATACACAGGTAAGACTTTTTCTTTTGTTTTTACATAAATGTTTTTGTTTTCTTGTAGTATTTCTTCTAGTATGAGAACACCACCACATGGTTACTAGCTTTTGCCTTTTCTCATAGATTAGCCTACTAGATTTTGAATAAGGCACGCACTTGTTATACTGACATGGTATTCTTCATGCATGACAATGTGGTTTTAAGATGTTCTTCAGAGCTGCTGCAAGGAAGCTTTTCACTAACAATTTGAGACCTTAATGACCTTAATCTAAGTTTGTTTTGTTGTACGTGAATGGAAATGCTCAAAAATTTAATTATTTATTGCAAAATGTTGAATAAGCAAAATGGTTTTGGTTATTTACTTTATTTTTATCTCTACTTATTATATATCCTTCACATAATGATTTTGTATTTTAGGAATTGGGGGACATCTTCATCTATACTTCTAAAGTGCTGTGGTGTTCTAGAAGATAGTTCTCCATCTTGTTTTTTTTTCAATCTTTATTCAATATGATGATGGATGTCATGTGTCTTGTTTTTTTCAATCTTTCTTGTGCTAAACAATGTAATTACAAAAATTATTAATGAAAAATTTGGTAGATTTTATTTTATTTTCATGTCAGCTAGTTTATCTTGCAACAGTTCAATGAAAGAAATTCATAATCAATCCTTGTTCATAATCAATCCCTGTTTTGAATTGGATTACAACTTGTGACATGTTATGAAATAAACTCCTTTCACATTCACCAAAATTATATGGATATGTATTACAATGCAGTTTCATTATTCATTCACAAGGATTCAACAAATAATCACAACATGTCAACCTTGATCATTGGGCAACACTAGGCCACTGGGTTGATAACTGGTACTTTTTGGCACTGAAAATAAAAGGGATCCAGAATATTCTTCGACGCTGAAAACTAGGAGTAAAAGAACTCAGAATATTCTTTGGATGACAACTTGTGACATGTTATGAAAGTTTATGATTACAACTGAGTTGTTATCAAAGTTTATGAAGAGTAAAGACATGTTATGAATATTTCAGCTCCACTCCTTGTTTTCAATGTCGAAAAATATTCTCCTTCCATTCCTTGTTTTCAATGGCGAAATATATCATTTATCAACCAAGTGGCACATTTTGGTTGGTCTGAACTGTTACACAAGCCACATGGCAGTTTCTGATAAGACTGTGTCTCATGGCAGCTTCTAGTTATTCGCTAGGGTTTAGGGTATAATTACATAACGTTTCACAAGTTTTTATTCTTGTAATACCAGTTTATATATATTCACATACATTCATCATAGTTTCACAACCTTTCACAAGGTTTCAACACACAATAAATGTAACATCCCGTCAAAAGTTTGTTATAAAATAATTCCTAAGGGGATATTTTGGACACATGTACGCTAGACTTTCACTGAGTGTGTAGTGTAATTTTTACTGTTTTAGTGGTGCGCAGTACCCCCAAAACAAAATATCTCTCTCCTCTCTCTTTTCTCACAACTCTCTCCCTCATTTTCCTCCTCTTCTTCTCGTAGAAACACACCCACAGACAAACACTGGCCACACAACTTTCTTCAAATCGAGCCGAACCACCACCACCACCTTGTTCATCTCGACACCTTGAACTCAACGATACTAACCATTTGTCCAAACTTCTCGCCAATCGACGGAAATTGCACACGGAAGGACCGAACCTTCCTGGCTAGATTCTCGCCAATCCAGGCCAATGTGAGGTTTCTAACTACTACCATTAGATTCTTCTTGTTGAGTAGATGAATTTTCATATGTCATTTACTTGATTTGGTGGAGATTTGATGTAGATTAAAGTGGGGGAAGTTTTCCTAATTTCCTGGCGAGAAAATTGAAGGTCGGCGAAGCCTTTCCGGCCAAACAGCAAAATAACTTTCCTTGAAACCATCACCATTGGGTTCGTATCAATTCCACGAACCCAAATATACCCTCAAAAGTGATAGCAGACCAACGTGGAGGCGTGACAAGCTCGAGAAGACGACCGGCCAAAAATCCAGAAATTTCGGCGAGTTGCAGCAGCGTGATGTCAACAAACCCAGTTCGGACCGGTCATGATGTCAACAAAACCCAGTCCAGATCGTAAATATTCTCAGGTATATTCCTTTAATGCCGTTAGGAATATTTGCCAAAAATTGACACGCTCGAAGTAAGTGCATAATTTAACCCTGAAAATGTCATCGTTAGTATATGGTAAATAGGGATCGTTCTATTCCGGGGATTGAGGGTACACCTGTCAATAAAAATACAAGGTATATTATTTACAAAAATTAAATAAAGTATAAACATATTTACATAATAAAGGGGGGTTTTCTGTTTTAGAATTTTAAAAATTAAAAGAACCAAAGAAAATAAAATATATAAACACAAGTACAAGAATGAAATGAAAGAAACAAAGATCAAAACCAATTCCATAATCAAATTCGGTTCAACCCTAGAATTGTTCATCTAAGTCATGAGAAAGAAGTTGATCATGTGAAACATTCATAGCAAATGATTTCCCATATTTTACTTTCCTTAATTAATTAATCTAAATGACAGCACCTAGATTAATCCTATTAAACATGCAATCAAAGTCTAGAAAGCTAGCTAATCAAAACATGTTCAATGCAATACGCATACAAAAAGGATATCAACTTAAGTGCACAACCTAGTATGAATAAGTTCATCTATTTGCAATCCTTTTCAATTGAATTCGACCTTTGTCCAAAACCTTTACTACTTGTGATTTAGATTCACAAAACTATTAGGTGAATTGTTTACCTAAATCTAGCACCAATTACATGCATATATCCTAAGTTGGCCACCAAAGAACATAAACATATAAAAGTTTTCTGTAAAGCAAATGCAATTGAACAAAAGCAACTTAGAATCACAATTATAAGAATCAAACTTTATTCAATCATAAGAATTTGAATTTAAACTTTGTTCAAACATCAATGTCAACTAGGAACAATTCCAACAGAAATCAAACAAGTTACAAAGAAATAGATTAAATTACACCGTGGATGGAAGATGGAGATGGAGGCTTTCGTTTGGATTATTGAAGCTTGAAAGCAAGTCTTCAATGGTGGATGATGGATGAATTAATCACAACTCCTTCTTTTCTTCTTCTTCCTTGCTTGAAATCTGTGGAATGCCCTAGAGGATGGATAGAGGGAGAGAGAATTCGTTTTTTCTGATTTTTTTCTTTTTCTGTCCGTATGTGTTCAATCTCTCCCTTTCCTCTCCCCTTTTGTGCGGCAAAAAGAATTCAATGGTGCCATAAAGCTCCCTCTCATTTAGGCAATTAAGAATTGTCCTAAATCAATCAGCAAATCAAGCCAAGATTTTGTCCCATGCGGCAAGGAAAAAGGAATCAGATTTCCTTGCTTGAAATCTGTCCTAATTTGTCTTTACTTGGGCAGCAAGGAAAGGGATGAGACAAAAAGGATGCAGCAAAGTCAGGAAATCAGATTTAATTGCTGATTTTTGTCTTAATTGGAGTTTACTTGTGCGGCAAGGAGAATGGGCAATAAGAAAATTAGGCAGCAAGGATCCTCAGAATCAGGAAAGATCAAACCAAAATAGGAAATCTAGGATTGACTTTCTGATTGATTGCTCTTTCAATTTATTTCTTCATCTTCAAAACAGATTCCTAGCCTTCTTTAGCCTTCAAATTCGTCCATTCCTTGTGCTCCATATGCATGCACTCCATTTAAGCTCATTTTAGCTCAAAACTGCACCAAAATGCACCTTTATGCATACTTTGTCCTTAAAACCTGAAATTCCACAAAAGTGACTTAAAACACTAAAATAAAACATAAACTTACAACATAAATGCAAGGAAACAAGCTAACAAAGTCGCATAATTACGCTCCTATCAAGTTAACTTTAACCGAGATACCAGAATCTTCTGTTAACTCTAACGACGTTAACTAAAGTCATTAGTTTGACCGTTAGTGTTGACTGGCGCGTGAGCCGCGCGTGGGGGCACGTGGGACCTCTATTTTGAATTTCTTCTACATGAGGCAACTCATGAGGACGCGTACTACCTAGTGGCAATACGTGTGGTATTTTTTATAGTGTTTCGGACCTCCAAATTAAACAAACAAAAGATAAGTATCGTTTAGTAGTTTAATTTTTAATCTTTATGAGTTTAATCATTACTATAGTGTTATCTCATACAGGTGAGACTTATTCAAAGGATTACTGGGGCTATTTAGTATAGGGAGGCTACGACTCGACTAAGTATCGGGGAGTGAGTGGTTCAGTCCTGGGCCAGGACTAGCTTTGACACTTGGAGGTTCACAGCCAGTACCGCTACACAACTTTGGATCCATTATAGGTACTAGCATGTTCTAGATTGCACTAGGTAACTAGGACTTGTGTGTGAGGAGCTTTGCCTATAACGATTAGCGTTATGACTCGCATCACTATAGTACTTAGCATATTCTTTTATATCTAGCCTGTTCTCGTAGCTTATCTACTTGGAGATGTTATTGTCAGTCTGAAGAAGGCTTCTAACAGTTTATTTGTTACTTATATGGATTGTTATTGTGTGTTGAAACCTTGTGAAAGGTTATGACACTATGATGAATATATGTGAAGATATATGAACTGGTATTGCAAGGATGAAAACTTATGAAAGGTTATGAAATTATACCCTAAACCTTAAACCCTAGCGAATCACCAAAAGTTTCCACGTGGCACATTTGATTAATAAAATTCATAATAATTAATTTACAACTGTGAAAAATGTAAAACAATAAATAAATATACAAACCCTGGTAATTACAAGCTGATGTGGTCTAGAATGGATCTCACCTTTAACCCTGCAAAAATATCATCGTTAGTATTGGTAAGCAAGGATCGTTTAGTCAGGGGAATTGTAGGGTATCCTAAACTTTTAAAGTAAAATACTAAAAAAAGGGGTTTTAATATTGATTTTCTAAACTACTTTGAAACAAAACAAAAATATTACAATGTACATATTTACAATGATCGATTCTCTACACATTTAGCCATCCAAACAGATTGCAAATACCTAACATATTCGAATTTAAACTTATCATGCAATACTATACTCCCTAACAAGTTATCTTAAAAATGACTATGATTAAAGCCTTAGGGGACCTTTGATCATGCAAGGTTTTCAAAACACATTTAAGCTCAGATTAGGTCTTTACTTAAAATCTATGTGATTAAACTTCAAATACATACTTAGGGCAGAATCTAAAGAGAATCACATTATTTGCACACATCTTTCATCGGAACATGGAGGAAAAGGCATTAAAGCATACCAAAAACTTCCATGCTAATTTTCAGTGTCTAACCATTAAACGTAGTTTTTACCACTTGTGAAATCAGTTTCTATCTAGTATACTTCATTTGAAACACATAATATAATAATATTTTATAAAGAAAACGGCCCACTCACTGGTATGTTGTCGGATCGTAGCCGCCGTACCTAGCTTGGCCTCGAAGCTCCTCAGGATAGGTTTCACCTATATGGGAAATTACTATACTAATCGTTATTCAAGTCGAATCCAAATTATAATAAGGAAAAGACTCGAAATCCCCTTTGTTTGCTAAATTCGGGACTTAAAATTGTCTAAAAAGTGGCTCACGAGCTGCCACGCACCACCACGAGGCCTCACGCATCGCCACAAGGCTGCACGCGCCGCCACGCGCACCCACGCGCCCCCACACGCGCCCACGCGCCAGCTAGAAGTCGGTCACACTCGCTGTTAAAGTTAACGGAGTGTCGTTAAATTTAACGGAATATTCTGTTAACCCTGACGGAATATTCCGTCGCCGTTAGGAAATATTCCATCACGGCGTCAGGTTTGAAATGGAATATACCTCAGAATATTCTCCGGTCCAACCAGTCTGAACTGGACCTGCTGATGTCACGACCGAGTTGGCTGACGTCAGAACACCGGTCACCTCTACACTTCCCGGTTGCCGCTCGCTGCCGCCGGCCGCTGTTCGCCGGCCGGAGTTTCGCCAAAATTTGGAAAACTTGCCGGAATTTCTAGAAAATTTGTAGAATCTTCAAATCACAACCGTTTTTCACACAAAAGGTACCAAAATGAAGCTAGGAACATGAGGAATTCTATTTTACCTAAATCAAGGCCAAAAGATGGCCGGAGATGGCCAGAAAAAGCCTCGAAACTCTCGGCCAATTTTGAAAGTCGACGAAACCGAGGTTAATCATGCATGCAAGGCCTGGGATGTGATCCAGGGCTTCCAAGAAGTCGTTTGGTGATGAGAGTCAGCTCGATCAAGGCCCAAAGCTGGTGAAACCTCGACGGAAAAGTTTGAAGCTCGCCGGAAAATCTGAGAACGAGGTCTGTGGTTTTTCTGGGTTCACAGTGGGCTCGAGTTGGTGCCACAGGGTTGCTGGGTTTGGTTGTGTTGAGTTGGAGGATTGTGAATGTGATTAATCAAAGGAAAAACTCAGAAAATGGGATGGTGGTGAGCTCGGGTGTTTGAGTGTGGGTGAGGGTTTGCATGCAATTTCTGTGTGCAAAACACAGAGGCACGGGCAAGGAGTATAAGGGAGTGGCAGACAGACTGATTGAGTTTGATGAGGTGTGGTGAAATTCCACACGAGAATGCAACCAATTTAAAAGCACAAAGTCTTCAAACAATTGCATGTAGTCAAAGGCATGCAAACTTTGCATACCACATTTTCAGAAGGTGCAGAGCACCCTGGTTTGTGAGAAACCACGGGAGTGATCCACAGAAACCATAATACTGCAAATTGAAAATTACCAAAATGCCCTCACTCACAACTTGTCTGATATAAGTCTGAATGACGTCCCGCTTGCTCTCACGGGTGTGTAATGATCAAAACTAATCATAAAAGTTTGAGATTATGAAAATAAAATCGAATGTCCACGTAGGACTCACTTGGCCCGCTAGGGGTATTTTCGTAAATTTACAACGTCGGGGAATAAAATACATATAATCAGGGACGAGATGTATCATTTCCAACAAATTTCTCAAAAATACCAACCAAGGTGAGACTTCTAACCACCACCATTAGCATCCTCGTGTTGAGTAGATGAATTTTCATCCTAAAATCGTGTGTTTCGGTTGTGTTTTGGAGTAGATCGGACCTCGGGTGTAAACCGAGACTTTCAAGCCAATTTCTGGTCATTTTCGACCACTTTTTGAACTCCAAACCGGTACAATCTTGTTCTCCTTCTCTCTAGCTTCACTTTGACATGTGGATCGTGTACTTTGAGAAATGAAGAAGTTACGAATTTTTGAAATTTTTCCAGAAACCAGCGAGTTTTGGCAGATGGCGACCGGCGGCGGCATCGACAATCGGCGTGAAACCCAGTCCAAACCGGACAGTGACGTCAGCAAACCAGTTCAAACCCGGTCCAGATTGGGAATATTCGCAGGTATATTCCTTTAATGTCGTTAGGAATATTCCGTTAGATTTAACGGAGATACCGAAATCTTCCATTAAATCTAATGGTGTCAAATAATGCTGTTAGTTTGACCGAACGTGCAGTGCACGTGAGCCGCGCGTGACGCGACTCGTGACGACGCATACTACCTCTGAGTAATACCTATGGTATTTTTCAGAGTGTTTTCGACCTTCGTGTTGAGCAAACCAAGGATAAATGTCGTTTATTAATTTAATTAGTAACCTTTATGAGTTTAATCATTACTATAGGTGAGACTTACCACGAGGAGTACAGGGGTCAGGCAAGGCAAGGCGGCTACGACCCAACTACATATCAGTGAGTGGGCTTTGTTTTGAGAAACTAATATTATTTATATTATTTATCACTATGATTTCATGATTTATTTTCTATCATGCCATGCTTTTATTTATGGGTTAAGTATAAAGAAATTATATTATGTTGAGACTTGTGAAACTGCAATGGCCTTATCATATGTATATTATATGCTTATCATACATGCATTCACCGGTGTCTAGTACTCGTCCAGGCCAGGACCAGCATTCATCGTAGTACTGAGCATATATCCATTACACCCAGCCTGTTCCATGTAGTTACTTTCTGCATGGACTTGTGTGATTGCATATGTCGATGAGCATATCGTATTATATATTTCTATGTTGATGAACATGCTATATGTTGAGGAGATTTTGGTATTTACTCATACCTTTGGCCTTGTTGCCTTAATACTGTTTTGACGATGAATATTATATTATGTTGAGATAAAAGTGTTTAACCATATCTTTGAAAATTTTCATACTATACGTAGTATGATTTTGAGAAATTATACAAGAATTTTCAAAGAGGGGTTACTATGTTATGAAAAACAAAGGTTTTAGAAATGTTTCTTTTTGTCCACTCACACCTTATGTTTTGCGCCCCTCCAGGACGTAGTAGCTGGTGTTTATGACTTCCGCACCATATAAATGTAGGATTTCTTCCTTTCACTAGTATGTTTTATCCATCCTATTCAGGATGGGAATAATTCGTACTTTCTTTGCTGTATTTTATCTATGCTCTGAACATCTCATGTCATGTATTAAGGGTTCTACCCGTACTTCTGTGTACTCTGTTGCATGATTTTAATAATTCCAAACTTTGGTTTAATTTTATTCAAAAATTCCACTTCATATTCATGACATGGATTTCGTCACCTTCCGGGGTGTCGGCCAGCATGCCTCGATTTCGGTACCCTTTAGGATACCCGGGTTAGGGTGTGTCAGGCACCATAATCCATGAAAGTGTTAGATCTTGTCATTACGAGCATTTGTATATTTATTTTTTACATTTTTTACACTTGTACAATAATTATTATGAATTTTGTAAAATTATATAGTTTTTTAATCATCACTGCCATATGGCAGCTTCTGGTGCTTCACTAGGGTTTAGAGTATAGTTTCATAACCATTCACAAGTTCTCTCCTAGGAAATATTAAAATATACCAACTTTGTTCAAAATCTAAGTATCATAAACTGTCACAAGCATTCAATTGCTTTCACAAGCCTTCAATAAGCTCTCACAAGGCTTCCATAAACTTTCACAAGGCTTCTATGGCTGTATTTAACATCACATTTACTAAAATATACCATCTTTGTTCAAAATCTAAGTATCATAAATTGTCACAAAGCTTACATAACTTTGTTCACCATCACATAGACTAAAATATACCAAATCAGTTCAAAATTCAAGTATCCTAAACTGTCACTAAAGTAATACCTGAGAATATTTATAACATTGATAAAAGTAATATTTACATTCATTAACTAATCTGTTCACTTTGAAGTTACACGCAGCTTCAAAATACTTCATCCAAACACAACCTAATTGAAGGGTTTACACCAAAACTAAATATAATTGTTAAGAAAAATGCCAACTACACATGATGCTAATTGCCATCCATAGTCCCTGTTTTCAATGATCTTATTTCCATCCTCCATAGCTCTCCACAACGTCATCATAGTCCAATGACAGCATCGTGCTCATGGGGCATAAAGTTTTTTATTTATTGTTTTATTAATAATTTTGGTCCACGAGATTTGAGCTGAAAACCACCCTATTTAAACAAATTGGAGACCGAGAACCACTAGACTAGTAGACTTGACCATATTCAAAGTCATATTTTACGTAACTTATGTGATTTGTAAGTGATTGCAAGTATCCAAAATTTTATGGGTTTTTGCATATGGTTCAATATAGGGTGTTGTGTTTTTACCCATGCATTCCGATTTTGAAACTCCATTTCTCAAAATTAATGTAATAATTTCAAATCATCCCCACTTCCCTTAATAATAAATTTTTTTTTTAAAATATCCCATCCTTTTTGGGATCAGGCCTTTGTTGTATCTTGGTGAAGGATTCCATAGAAAGGATAGGTACTTTCATTATACAATGAGGTCTCTCTTTGAACCACCTGCTTGGCAAGAAAACGAGAAAGCACATAGCCTCAATGTGGTTAACCTAGCTCCACTAACCTTTGATTACAACCTATGGAAAGCATATCCCAGTCCCTTTTTGCTAAATGCATTTAATCTTAGGACCTAAGCTTGAGGACATCAATGACACTCAAAGAACTTCTGTCCTTGTGGGTTCATTCACTTAAGGCCTTGTTTGGTACATCGGACTGTACTGACTATTTCAGTCGAACTGACTAATTTGTGCATCAGATAGTACTGACTAATATAATTAGTCGTTTGGTGCAGTATCGAACTAAACACTGGCTATTTTAATACTGTGTTTGGTACTGTACCAGATAAGAAGACTTCGTCCTCTTTTTATTTTTTTATGACAAATAATGTTTATTTTTAAGAGAAAAATTGTTGACAAAATGAAAAAGACAAAAAAAACACAATAATTATTTTGTCGCTTCAATTCATACCCAATTCGAAAAGCTAATTTTTCCCTTCATTCCAAGAGAGCCAAGCCCAAAAAGTACAAAAACATATGGCGAAGGACTAGATTGGCAGAGAGAAGAGGAGAGAATACGACTTGAAGCGAAGCTTCAGTCCATACCCAATTCGAAAGCAATCCTTTAAGTTTCAGAGAAAATAAAAAAGCCCCAAATATATTAGCAAAAGCTTAAATCATAAGCTGCAAAATTATCCAAATGGAAAGAAAAATTTTGAAATTAAAATTGAAGAGAAAAATCCTCTCAAATTATTGAGAATAACAGATCCATCAAATAGAAAAAACCGCAAACTTAAGGATACAACAGAGGGAGAGAGAGAGAGAGAAAAATACAAGAAAAAATTGAAAAATTGCAGGAAATTGCAGGAAGAGGAAGACGATGAATGTGAAACGAGAAAACACCCATGACGAAGATGATGCAATGAGGGTGTGAGCAGGAGTGGTTTTGTTGATTTAGGTCTGAATCTCCACCAGCAGATGGGAGACGGGTGCCAAGCGTGTTTTTGAGTTTTGAGCCCAACTAAAATTATACCGAGCTTTTTTATCGGACTAACTAGCGGGTGTAGAGCATACTAATCAACTTGGACCAGATTCGTTAATTCGGCGACCATTTAATACATAAGTGCTCCAAACACCTGATTCGTATTAAAATACTCTAATCCCGTACTTAATACAGTGTGCCAAACGAGGGCTAACAACATTAGGACAGTACCTTTCTAGCAGCACATTATGCAATCAGGAAGCCCGAGGTTAAATGGCAATCTTGTCAATCAAAAACACTTAGTACCCTTTTAAGACTTCCATCATTCACTTGTCCAGAAGAGAAAGAAGTTGAATCCTGTAGTAACGCAGCTACGAGAGTTCTCCAACCAAATCTTTAGCAGAAACGTTTTCATATAGCGTCGTAATTGTGCAGCTAATTACCCAAAATTGTGCTTTTCAACCCAAACAATTTCCCCCCCACCTACCAATTCACAGAAAGTACCAAATAGCTTGCAATGTGCTAGTAATCAAGATAGTTCTGCATTAGCTTATGCAACTTTTATCCCAAAAGGGCCAGCATCGTGTCTGAATTAGAATGACAAAATATGTTATCATGCTTGTCAAATATCGTTACAATAGCTGAAATTCAAGGGAAATGATTTCCGCACACTCTATTTATGTTCCTGGATTCCTTTCATTTATTCAATCCCAATGCTAGAAAAAATAAGGGCGTGCACGGGGAGAAAATGGGTGTGCGGAAATCCTTTCTGAAATTCAATCATTTACAGAAAAAATGATCACATCAAACAACTCAATAGCATTAGCAGTGATAAAGGATAACATTCGGATTTAAGCATTCGATTCAATACAGAAGATGATTACAATGAAGGAGCATAATGAACCTTATAATCCTTCGTGCTATGAGAGTTTCAGCTAAGTCGATTTCGAAGCAAGAGCACGCCCATTTCAACATATAAGTAAAACAGCTAAGGGAAGTAAACAGGCCAGTTGAAATAGTAGGACTCTCTGTGGTCCTTGTCCATGTACTCGTTCCACTGCAACAACAACAAAAACCATCCCTTAAATTATAGGGCTCCAAAAGTTCAAAACCCACAAAAATTACTAAACGGGGTTTCATAAGAGTCGGTACAGAGCTTCAAAATTTCAACTTTTTCCAACATTTGGGACACAACCAACCAAACATACCTTAAATTTGTAGGGCTCCCCTTTCTTCATGGCCTTTTTCCAGTGGTACTGCTCAAACAGCATTGCTTTGTCATGCCAGCTGCAACCATTTTTCAAAATTGGGGAAAAATAAATTCAGAAATTCAGAGACAAAATTGGAACCAAATCAGAAAGTGGGTAATCATCCAAATTCAAAAATGGTGACATACTTGAACTGATTGGAGAGCTGCCACATGTAGGGATTGACCCAAGTGAGGGCTGAGAAGGCGGCGGACCCGATCCATATGTTCTCAAATCGTTCCGGGTCGGCATGTGGGACCCCCGGGTCTCCTCTGTACGCGTTCCCGAAGTACTTCTCCATTTCTCAGTCTCTGTGTTGCTATCTGCGCTTTCTTATCCTCCACCTCCGATGAACACAATGAGCAGATATATACTGTGGTTTTCATATTTGGGCCGGGCCGGGCATAACAGGCCCATACAAATTCCGACCCCAAAATCCCAAATATGAGCTCGCTAATTCGTACTCAGGTGAAGATGGTACTTTTGCAAGAAGCACTTTAAGTGCTTTTTTTATAATTAAGTTGCATTTTTACTAAGAATTGGTTTCAAAAACATTTTCTCTAAAAGTGCTTTCAGTCATTTAAAAACACTTCTCAAACGAGGCCTAAAGTGAGGAGTTAGATTTTGATTACGGATTCCTCTTGGTAAAAAATTATATGGTACTCCAAAATATAAGATATTTCGAGCTTTAGACTGTTATATCTTGGTTTGGATTTTTTACCAAAGATTTAACGATTAAAAGGTTAGGAACATCGGATACTCTAGAGCACCGTAAAAAATCTCACTCCTAATTCCTAGTTTACTAACTACGTGGAATTGCAAAAAACAAGTGGGGGCCAACACAATATTAGAAGTCACTGAATTTGGAGAAATTAGACTCTTTGGTGATGAGGGTGGTACTTTGATTGTCAACAAACAACTTATAGGAAATTAATTTTTTGTTTTTTAGAAATAGGCAAAAGTATTGACTATTTGTCTTTTTAAATAAAAAAACATTCATTTTTTGAAGTTTAATCAAAAGTACTTCATATCGACACTATATAGATAACTTATCAACACTGTATATGTCGATATTTTATTGATATAGTGTCGATATTGAGTAATTTTGATTAATTTTCAAAAAGTGAGTGTTTTTTATTTTAGAAGGCAAATAGCGAGTATTTTTGCCAATTTCCCTTCTTTTTTTTTTCACCATACATTTACTCACAATGTTTCTGAAATGATAATATTTGACTCCACCAGATAATTATATTTTCTTGTCCACTCAGTTGTGATTAACGTATTCTAATCGCTGGTACCTACAATAAGGTGATGCTGAGGAAATACGGACCATACAAGATACTAAAAAAGATTAACGACAATGCAGATGTTACTGATCTTCTAGCTTTCATGTAAATTTCAAGGACTTTCAACGTAAGTGATATTCACAAGTACTATGCTAATAAAGAGCCGTTGTATCCCAGAGACAACTCGAGGCCCAGTTTTTTTTTTTTATCAAGTGGAGGGGGACTGATTTAGCTAATCCATCTTGATTAGGAATTATTATTCTACTAGCAATAGGATTTAATTTAGTTTTCCCTTTCATGTTTGGCTTCCGTTTTGTTTATGTTTTAGGAATTCCCTTTCCAAATAGGAGTTTAATTTCCGGGTTATTTATGACTTAGCTTTCATTTTCCCTCAAAGGATTAGGAGTTGATGGGTATATAAAGCCTAGATCTCTGCTGTATTTTGCAAATTTCAGATTATATCAATTAAATTTGGTGTTTTATTTAATCTGGTGGATTCCGGAGACGGTGTTCTTGTGTTTTTAAGTTTCAGATGGTGGTATGGTAAGGTTTTTTAGATTATTTTGTTGCGTTTTTTTCAATCCACTGCATTTTGAGTTCAAACAATTTCTCCTTATTTTAAGGGGTGTATTGTATTCAGATTTATATAGACTTTTGTATAGATTTTTTATGTGATAGACTTTTGTAGATTTCGTAGACTTTTATTGACTATTAAAAACTTCATGAAATCCACATACCGTTTTAGAGTTTAATGCTAAACTTTTGTAGAGTTCAAAAGAATTTACCAAACTTTATAATAATACCTTTTTCTTTTTTTTTTTACTTGAGAAACCAATTAAGAGTAGGTAAAGGCACACTTATGTAATTTTATATTTTTTGCTATGACCAAAATTGTTAGACATGTGAAAGAATCTTTAACTCGTAAATATTATATTTTTTTATTCCAAGTTATTGTAAGTCGTGTATTTCTAATGTGGTGTTGGGGTGGTGGAGGAGTGAAGGTGTTAAGCCCGTTCTTGGATTTATAGTATTTTATTTTTTGAAGGTGTGAAATGACCAAAATGCCCCTAGTTAGGCAATGGTTGACTTTTGTTGACTTTCGTGTCGTGACACATACAACATTTCTCTTAGCTTTTTCTTGTTGTGCTCGTCATTACGAATGCGTGGACGCGAACAGAATAGAATTCGGAGTTGGAATGAAGATTCTGTGGAACGTTAATTTCAAGGGCATTCTCATAATTTTATGAGAAATGTGTTTCTTGATTGGACTTTGGGTCCAATGGGACCCACCCACTTTCTTTCCCTTCTTTCTCACCCTCACTATGTCTGCAACTCTCTCTTTCCCTCATATATCTCTCTCCTGTTCCTTTCCTTGACCGACAACCACAAACCCCCGCGGCGGAGCCACCATTCCTCAGCTAACCACACCACCCAACCACCACCATTAGAACCCTTTCCTTGCCACAAACCCATTCCTAGCTTTTATTTCGTGAAACTCGAACCCCATACACCAACTCGAAGAGCTTCAACGAGGAGAAACTTCCCGACAAGTTTCCCGTCGATTCGAGACTTGATTGGCCTCGAGGTGACTACCTTTCGACTCCTCGTGAGTACTAGATCATTACCCAAGCTCTGCATGCACGATTTCAACTTGGAAATTAAAGTTTGGAAACGGCCATTCGACTAGCCAAGGCTTTTGAGCCATTCTTCAGCCCCTTCCGACCACCTTTTGACCTCGAATTAGGTAAAATCAAATTCCTCATCTCTCTAGCTTCAATTTGACATATTATATGTGTAAAATGGTTGAGATTTGACTCTATTATGATTTTTTGAAATTTTTCGGCGAAAAACCTAGTTTCTGGCGAGATTCCAGCCAGCAGCTAGCGGCGGCGACCGGCAGTCGGAAGTCGCAGCGGCAACCGAGAAGTTGACGTCAACAAACCCGGTTATGACATCTGCCAACCCGGCCCAGACGTCAGTAAACCCGGTCCAGATTCGGTTGGACTGGGAATATTCCAAAGGTATATTCCTTCTCCTAATTGACGGCGTTAACGGAATATTCTCTAACTGTTGGAGATATGCCCTGAAAGTCAATCTTTGGAAGAAACATTTCAGGACAATGTCTGTATGTATGGATAACCCTAAATACAGCAAAGGGCAAAGTCACTTATTAGGACTATCTCATTAATCGATATATATCCAAAATAGTGAATCCATGGACAATGGATTGATGGAAGAAGTAATCTAATGATGTTAGACTGCAGAGACCTTCTTCTCATAACCATGATGTTCAAAATGTTCCTGGTCATAGGATTGTCAGAGGGATACTGACAATCCATAGACCAGTACGTACTATGTCAGCTTCAAATGGGAAGGATGGAAAGTCTCAACCATTCGTGTAGTGACACTAAGACAAGTATGTGGGTGCTCATTAAGGGAATGAGTTCACTGAATACAATCGAAAGAGAGTACTTGCATGGAGGTCTACTCACATGTCAAGCAAGTAACTCTACTGGTTGGAATAATGTAAGTAATCATTTGACCTGAGACATCATAGTTGTCTTGGGGATACGTTGCTGATCATTTGATAATGAGACATGACCACATCTCATCTTGGATGTGTTCTATGCATTGTTGGGGTCAGTGATTTATTCTCAGAGGCATGTGAATGATCAACAAGGGATCTCTAATCCTCGTTACGAGAGGAAGAATACTCTATGATATGATTCGGGAATCTTTGGCCGAAGTATCGAGCGTAATGATGGAAAGTGTTCCTATACGACTCAATTGAATCATATAACATGATATAATCACATTAGGGGTCTGACATTAAGTATCCATACCCTAGTAATGTGATTGTGAGTATTGCGTTAGAGAAGGATCGAATTACATTGTAATTTCAACTGAATAGGTTCTCCAAACAAATTCTACATTAGCTTGGGTAGCCATGATATATGTTTAGATGTCACTCATGGCTTGTGGGTTCTTCTAGATGATTAAATAAGTAGTCATCAAAGAAGAAAGAGAATTAAAAGTAAGTTTTAATTCACTAATTGATTGGATTAAAACAAATCAATTGGATTGATACCAATCACCTCACTGCCTTGCTAATTAGAACCTAAAATGATTGTACACCGATACACTCTTGTGGTGGGACAACTAATGAATGATGGAATTAATTAATTGGATTAATTAAGTGTTATGATTAATTAGAAAGTCTAAAGAAATCATAGAAGCGATGAAAGATCGTTTTTAGGCTTACTGAATAGTTCGGGTTTATTCGAGCCCATTGGGCCCAAACCCATTTGGCTTTTATTCAAGCATAAGATGACTTGAAATATTAAAAGCCCAAAAGCCCAAACATAACAAGATGGCCGGCCAAGAGAGAAAGAGAGAGAGACTGAAGAGTCAAAAGTTGACTCACTTTCTTTTGAATTTATAAAAGAGAGTTTAATGAAAAAGTTTCATTAGGGGCTTTTGTGTGCAAGCTTCAACAAAAAGAAAAAACAACTCTCTCCCTCTCTAAAACAAAACAGCCGCCCACCAAAAGGGGATTTAGCTAATCATCTATCCTCCTTTTGGTCATTCTATCATCCATTCCACTACATTTGTGGGTGTGGATCTTTAGAGGTCTTCTACTTTGGAGACTAGAGGAGAATCAAACAAGTTCAAATCTGTCAAGGTGGAGGAAGCAAGAAGGGAGGCTAGGCTCAAGGAGTTCCAAGAGGAAAAAACTTGGAGGTGGTCCATCCTTGGTCTAAAGTCTAGATCAAGAGGTACAAAACTTTTACCTTCACTTTGTTCTTCATTTTTGTTAGATGCATCATATATGAACCTATGCTTCTTGAAGGGGATTTGCATGACTATAGCTTTGATAATTATGCTTCCGTTGCTCATGTATATAAATTTAGAATTGTATATGCATGCTAGTCATTTGAAATCCCACATAAATCTCATATTTTCCCTTCACTAACACCGTTAGAATATTCCGTTAAAGTTAACAGCACACAGTTAACTTTAACGGAATGTGATGGCGCGTGCGGTGGCGCACGGCTGCCCGCAGCGGCGTATTTGGGTTTACGAACACCAAAACTCTTAATTTGAGTTCCGTTTTCCGTATTCTTCTTAGTTTTCGATTAGTTTACTAAATGTGGTTGTTTTACTTTAGAAGTGACAACCCGAGGACTACGAAGAGCATACAAGCAAATGAATTACAACTATGGTCACTGTGAGTGAGCTTTTCCTTCTAAAATTATATCTTACGTATGCTTGTAAAACGAGTTTTACGTTATGCTTGGTTATCTTACTTGGTTTTAGAAATTCAAAGGTTTTAGCAAATTATTGGTATTTTAGCTTACAGTATTTGTGAATACCACTTTAGAACATTTTACTACTGACTTTACTTTAGAAACGATATGCTTTATGCGTTATCCCATTTTGTGATACGAGATTTGAATTTTTACCCATAGCATGTTTAATTTTATACACCCACTCATTTAGGATTGCCTACACGGTGTCTATAGTATTGTACGGAGCCAGAACCAGCTTCACGAGTATGTTCACATTGCACCGACATGCTCACTTTGGATCTCTCGTAGGTGCCAGCCTGTTCTAGTTGTTTTTACTTCTAGAACTCATTGTTATGCGCTTAGCACCAGCTTGTTCATAGCAGAATATCTCTGCATGAGCTCATGTGTTTGCATTACCTACTAAGCATACCCTATTTGTGTTATCTGTGATTTTGTTATTTACCTGCTTTCACTGATGCCATAGAAGATTGCGATACTTTTGGATTCCACTTGTTCATTTCCAAGTGTTGGTTGGTTATTTACCCGTTTTGAAAAATAATTACTTTTTCACTTTTACTTTGATTTTCATACTTACTATGTAGTATGGTTTTGAGAATTATTACGGGTTTTTACAGCGAGGGGTTATTACTTTCGGAAAAACAAAGTTTTAGAAAATTATTGTTTTAGCCCACTCCCACACTTTCTGTTTTGCTCCCCTCCAAGTTTTAGTAGGCTTTGGAGCTCTTGACGACGGGACACGGTGGCATAGTTTCCTCTTCAGTGTAGGGAATCCTTCCTAGTAACTATAGTTACTTCAGTACTTTGCACTTTGTAAAGTTAGTTCCTCTGTTATTATTTTATTGATTCGCACACACTTCTGCGCACTCAACCTTTATTTTATTCAAACTTCTTTTCTTACTTAAATTACACTTCTTCCTTCAAATGACTTTTGTCACCGTACAGGGTGGTCGCCCAACACACCTCGATTTTTGGGTGTCCACCTAGACATCCGGATTGGGGCGTGTCAGAAGGTGGGGGTGGTGGTGATGGTGATCAGCTTAAGAGGTTTTGTACGATGATGATGGCTATGGCAAGGTGGTGGTAGAATAAGTGATATAATGGTAGTGATTCTAGTAGCAGTGGTGATGACGGTGGCAACGATAGTGGCAATGTTAGCAATAGAGTAGTGGGGATGGTCATGGTTAAAGTCGCGGTGATCACATGGTGTGGTAGAAGTGGAAATAGTGATCTTCATTGCATTATGGTGGGTGGTGGAGTATATCATTAGAGAAGTGAGGAAAAAAGTCTATCAAAATCTTAGGGAGAGAGGTTGAATTTATTATGACAAAAAAAATGTCATAAAAAGCCTCAAAATCTATGAAAGTTCATGATTTTTAAAATTCTTTAAAATTAATGAACTTTTGAATATACCTAAACTTTTGTAGACTTTTTAAAACTCAGAAAAAATATTTATTCAATACAGAGATTTGAGAGTCAAACAAAATCTATCAAACTCTATATACAATATACTCCGCTTAATATAACTTAGAGTAGTAATATCAATAAAAAATATAGTACTAAATCAATTCTCACCCGGTCAGCGATACACAAGGCCCATCCATATTCCAAGCCCACCAAAAGGCCCAGATACCGCCTCTGAGTTTAGTGAAATCTCTATAAAAGTAAACCCAAACCTCCCCCAATTTTCATCATCGACCTGCCTCGCCTTCCTTCTCTCTCTTCGTTTTCCCAAATCTCCCTTCCCCTTTGAATTTTGATGCCAATTTTGCCATAGGGTCTTACCAGAAATTTATCAAATTTCAATTTTTTTTTTCAAAAATTCATAAATTCCCTCCATATCCCAAACCTTCTTCTCTCTCGCAAACCCTAACCCTACATACTTCTCCTTCCTCCTCTAGGGTCTGCTATGTTTCGCGCAATCTGAATCTAAACTCTGCAATTTTGTTTCTGATTCGTGTTCTGGAGTCTTCGAATCGCTGCAAGACTCCGTGAATTGCGTTTCTTTCACTTCAATTTTGACTATCTCTCGCTGCTTCGCGTTCTGGGTTTTTTTCTAGGGTTTCTGAGTGTCGAGCTCGATTTTTCTTTCCCCTTTATATGTTTCTGTTTGACTGCCGAGAATACGAGGGAAAAGGAGGGAAAATTCATGGGTTCTTGCGGGAATGCGCTCACGGGTCGATTAATATGAGAGTTGAAGAAAAAGCTGAGTGATATGAGGGTTTGAATATGAGCCATGGAGACGCGGACAGTAGCAGCAGAGTGAATCAACCCAGTAGCGATGCGCCGAGGAGGGCAGGAAGAGGAGGAGGAGCCGATGAGTTTGGCCGGGCCGTGTCGACAGTTGCGGTGGCGCAGATATGCGAGAGCGTTGGGTTTCAGAGCTTCAAGGAGTCTGCTTTGGACGCCCTCGCCGACATTTCCATCAGATACCTCCGTGACCTAGGGAAGATGTCGAGTTTTTACGCCAACTTGGCAGGCAGAACCGAGTCTAATGTGTTTGATATTATTAGGGCGTTGGAGGATTTGGAGTCGTCGCAAGGGTTTTTGGGTGCTGCCGAGGTGGGGCATTGTCTTGCAGAGTCTGGGATTGTAAGAGGCATTGTTGAGTATGTGGGTTCGGCTGAGGAGATCCCATTTGCACAGCCATTGCCTCGGTTTCCAGTGATCAAGCAACGGAAATTGATCCCAAATTTCGAGCAGATGGGGGAGGCTCCGGCGAGTAAGCATCTGCCCAATTGGTTGCCGGCTTTCCCTGATCCACACACTTACATTCAAACACCGATGTGGAATGAGAGGAAGACTGATCCTCGAGAAGATAAGATCGAGCAGGCTAGGCAGAGGAGGAAGGCTGAGAGGTCTTTGCTGAGTCTGCAGCAGAGGTTGTTGTGCAATGGTGAGGCTTCTGGTTCAGGAGGACCCTCTGTGGCAGTGGCATTGGGCGGGGGCAGCGGCATCGGTAATGATGGAAAGGGATTATTATTATTACAGGGGAATGAGACTGATCAAAGTAATCCATTCCTTGAACCGCCTATCCAGCCGGGGGAGAAAAATGTATCAGTGTCCCAAGTAGTTTTGCCTCCCAGGTTTTCAGACGAAGTGGCAAAAGGGAACAATGCTGGTTCTTCCCTTTTGGATGCGTTTGCGCCTGCCATTGAAGCTGTGAAAAGCGGGGCGTGGATGGATGGGGATGGAGACGACGAAAGGAGGCAGCTTCTTCCCGAAACCAGACCCGCCGTGAATTTCAAGTTGAGAAGCGGGAAGAAGTTTTTGGGGCAATCTTCGGATCTGAGCCTGCAAAAGAAGGGTTCCGGAAGAGCGGCGTATTGGTTCGGGCGAGACGAGGAGAGGGATGACAAGAAGAGGCGAGCAGAGTTTATTCTTAGACAGTCGATGGAAAACCCACAGGAACTCACTCAGTTGTAGATTAATTTGATTGACTGGTTTTCTAGGGATTTTAGAAGTGGGGCTTTTATGTACTTTGTTGGTTAGAAGTAGAATCTAGTGGTAGTAGTCCCGTCCCACTCTCACAAATTTTTTGTTAGAGGTAATGTGAATGTTTCTTTCAATTTTCATGCTTTCTTGTGAACCAATTTTTTTAGGATGAAGTTGTTTTTGGGTCATACCTCACCCCCACCACCCCCCATCTGATATTTGTATTCACACATTGAATTCTAATATTGAGTTGATCATAGAGCAAATTATGTGCTCCTCCTTGGTCTTCAACCTTTAGTGGATCACTTGTACTTTTTTTGGGTAGTAATTTAAAGTACAGAAAAAGGCCTCTTTTCTCGCCATGCAAGTACTTACCTCAAATTACTTCCCAACAGAAAATGTTCTTACCTAACAAAATTGGAAATTCAAAAACAACACTTGATTTATCTATATGACATTGATGAGAGAATTGGTCGCATATAGACAAAAGGATGAGATTCAAATCAGCGAACGACTTACATGCGAGAGGTTCACCGTTATTGTAGTGCATTATTGTATTAAAACGCCTTGTGACAGTGAACCACTGCTATGTAAGTTGCTAAGTTATCTGTCATTGAACTCTTGAGTTCGACAAGCAGGCCTAGCTACTTTGAGGTGATGGGGTCCCCAAACAAATCTCATTTGGATTATCTCCAAAGTTTAAATTACTTTAAATGATTAGGCCAAGGCAACAATAAAGTCAGCAGGTATCTGTCTTTGGTAAGGAGCTACATATGTTTAGAGAAAAATACAAAAAACATAATCCACAAACAGCTAAAACATGTATAGAAACATTTATGCAGAAACAGCATTGACCAGCCAAATGCTGCAATTCTACCCTAAAGGCCAAGAAAGAGACTGAAATCGGTGAGTTCGCTTGATTGAAAAGGCCTCAGTGTTTGAACTTCAAATCCATCTCCACGGGGAACACTCTGGCACGATGGTTGAAGATCATGAAGTCTAAGTTGTCTGGTAGAGAAACAATCCTGCACTCCAAAATAAACGGATGTCAATGATCCGGTCAAACATTTTGCATATAGCATTTCCAAAGTCAAATTAGCTATTATTCCACAACTCTGAATTTCCTGTGCAGGGAACGTGGAATAAGTAGCAACTGAGATATTTCATTAACACATTTTTCTCTTGCAAAGTTTATGCAGAAAAAAGAGCAAACATAGCTGGTTCTTTCCATGTTGAAGAGTACACATTTGTTATCCGCTAATCTCTATGAATATGCATCAAGGATTTTCTCTCAGTCTTACTAATGCAGTAAAAGTTAATTTTATGCAAGGAAGAATGAACTTGAGAACTGATGGAGACAATAATGTCAATCCACATCTGCAATTAACCTTTTACGGTATCTGGCCATGCTGAGAGTATTACAATATATTTCCCAATTAATATACAAACCCAGATAGCTTAACAAGTTAAGTCCGATATCAGGCTTATTTGTAGGTTTCCTTTAACTATTATCTATTATAAGAAACATTAGTTGCCCAAAATTATTAAGGGCAACTTATATGTGCATTAAGTAAATTGATGGTCATCTATAATACTAAAGTCAAAAGCTGTATTGCACTCGGCCTCTTTTTTGTCTCTAACTCAAGATAATCCCTATTTGTCTATCTCTTTACAAACTTCCCTCCCTTAATCCCACTACTCTCGCATCCCATTTTTCTTTCAATAATAAGTTTTTTGTTATGTCTTCGACTCTTGCATATTTGTAACATGTTTCACCAAAAACATCATGGAGAATGTCAGTACATTTGATAGCATTCAACTTCTCAGTTAACTAAGAATGTGAAACTATGTACTGAATCGTTACCAAAACTGCAGAATATTCCCTCTTACTTTATGATAAATTTTAAAGAAAGAAAGTTCCCTGTTCAATCTGTAAGGGACCTTTGCTCCACAATCTTCAGAAGGACATGTGAACAGCTAATAATCTTATCCATAAGCCCCACTACAAGGAGATATACAAATTCAGCTCTTAGCCTATGTTGGGTTTATTGATAATGGAGAAAGCAAAGAACCAAACTCTTTGCGCTCGTTTAGTTTCTAGGATTGAATTGGATTGGATAACTCACTAGATTCAACACGCGTTGAATGATGAAATGGATGCCAACCTCCAAACCTTGTCCAAGTTGAAGGTAGAAGATAATACTCTGGACAAAATTTGGAGTTGGCATACATTTCTTCATTCAACACACATTGAATTCAGAGAGTTACGTAATCCAATCCAATTGAATCCTTAACACCAAACAAGGCCAAAGTATCTTTCCATTATCCTGTTATTAGTGAAAATAAAAAGGAAAAGGATTTAACTCCAGGGCTTTCTTTTCAAAGTCTCTCTTCCAATTATGTTAAGATTTGGGAGAGTTCCCAAAGTATTATCTTCTTCTCCATATTTCACCTTAACCAAGCACACAAGGGAATATTAAAAGTTCACGTTATTTTCTTTACGCGTTCTCTATTTTCTCAAGCAGACTATGAACCAAACATAAATTTTGAAATCGTTGACGTCTTTCTTTCCATCCAGTCCTTACCAACTCACAAATTTGCAAACTTGAGATTATATAAGGTATTATAAGCAAAGTGCATAAGCATAACACAAATAAGCATAACAACACAAATGCTACAGTTTACTTCAACTTTCAATTAAAGCAAAGTGCATGAGCAAAGTCGAATCACACCGTGAACTTGAATCTAAGTAAGAAATTGAACACAACAAACCGCATCCACATACCGATTCTCTTCGGAATGAGGATGAATCGAAAGAAATGTGCCCGGTACAGTAAGTGCCGCCCACATACAGAACACTAACCCTAGAAGCAATTCAGCCACCACCTGCATTCCCAATAAATCCTTTTAGACACAAACACCTAAACCACAATCAGACCCACTTTCAGAATTTGTTTTTGTTAAATCTTACCGTCAATGGAGGTCCTGAAAACTCTTCCTCCATAATTTTCAACAATCCCCTGTCTGCAATCAAATCAAATCAATCAATCTAAAAAGGAATCCAATTTCAACCACACAAAAAAACCCTAAATTTTTTTCACTCACTACTGCAAATTGATCTATAAATACGTACATATATATACATATAGATATATAGACGATTAGGGCTTACATTGAACGGTTGAATAAGCGGCATGAGAGAGAATTACAACTCCCAATATGCCAACAACGAACCCCAAACTCATCGCCATTTTAGCTCCGATCTCCGGCAGGCTACAGCTCCAGTATTGGCCTAAACGACGTCGTTAACGATGCAAGCACGAATCGTCGTTTGGCTCTTCTTCTATAGTCCACACTGAGAGCGTCTTCCTCTTTTGCTTCGCTTTGTAGAAGCTCTGGATTAAAACTTGGAAAATATCCTCTTAAAGATGTCGTTTCTATGCATCAGTTTCCTAATACGACACCATTTCGCTGTTAACGACACGTCGTTTTATCTCTTTTCGTCTCCAATGCGTTGAAACGGCCACAGCCAAGAGGCTTCAGGGCAGAAACATGGTTCAACTTCATGCAACTCTCTCTTTCCCCAACTCTCCCAAATTCTCAGGTTTTTCTCCCAAGAGTCGCCGTTTCACTCCCACATGCTCAGCCTTTTCTCCCAAACGACACCGTTTCGGTGTTGAATATCTCAGAGCAAATCTTCATAGCACTAATTTAGCATTTAAGTGCAAGGTAAGTTACTCTAATACAGAATCCACCAGCTAAATTTCACTTATTTTTTTGTTTACAACTAATTTGAATTGGGTTTTGCTGTTTTAGACCAATGGAGGAGAATTGGATTCCTTACCTCACTTGCAGACTCTCAGAAAATTTCCAAGGGAGGAGCTGGCTGCAAAAGTTGTCCTGGTCAGATTTGACTCTGCCCTTATGCTTCAGGAACAAGTGGAACAACACAGATTACAATCCCATGCGATATTAACGATTAAGTATTTATGCCAATCCGGGGCTAGAGTGGTTCTTGCTAGTGATTGGAGTGTTAAAACTAATCCTAAACTGTCTGTTGCAGTCTGTTGCAGGTATGTAATGATTCTTACTAATGTTAGTTTTAATTTATGACCGGTATTTGTCCGATGACAGCGGACATTGTGTTGTTTTAGCATGACGAGGCTATGCTGTTTGACAATTCAACATTTTGGTAATTGGTTTATTGCTTGATGGTCTACATATTTCAGATTTGTTGTCATCACTTCTTGACTACAAAGTTGTTCCGGTACAATGCATTTCTTGTAACATGGTATCAAAGACGGAAGGATTTGAGAAAGGAGATATTCTTCTTGTTGAGAATCTTTCTGAGTTTAGAGGGGAAGTTGCCAACTGTTCAAAATTTTCTCAAGTGTTGTCATCAGGAGTTGATATTTTTGTTAATGACTACTTTTGCCGGTCTCATAAGATGCTTGCATCCACCTGCGGAGTTGCTCGCTTCTGCTATGCCAACTTAGCTGGTTTTCACTTTGAGATGAGCCTATCTCAACTTAGAAGGGCTGCAGAACCCGACACAAAACCTTATGTAGCAATTGTATGTCTTTTCTGATATTACATTAGTTCAATTATTTTCTGTTTGATTCCAGTTAAAATGTAAAACTTATTACTCTAACTTTGTTATCTTTGGAAATGCAGATTGGCGGGGGTAATCTCTCTGATAAAGCAGCTGCTTTGCACTCCTTAGCTCCAAGATGTGATGGGTTAGTCTTTGTTGGAATGATGTCATTTCAAATAATGCATGCCTTAGGGATATCTGTTCCCGTGAATTTGGTCGAACATGGGGCACTTAAAGAAGCTTTAGATATAGTCCAGGTTACACAAAATAGAAATGTACAGATCCTATGCCCGAAAGACTTTTGGTGCAAGAATGATTGTTTTCCAAAGCAATTGGAAGTATTTCCTGCTCATGGTATTCTGGATGGTGAGACTGCATTTGATTGACCCAAAAAAAATGACGCCTTTTGAATCCCTTCCTTTTTGCATCATTGCTATTTATGTTCCGATGCAATATAGTTTCAGTTTCCAAAGTTGTGACTACGTAGTCTGAGTGTCATATGATAATAATTTGTGAAATTGGGTTTTTAATCCAAGTTATGTTTCTCTATTTTAGGGTGGGTACCTATTGATACTGGGCCTGTATCATTGGTTGAAATAAACTCCATGCTTACAAAGTGCAAGGTAAATCAAAAGACTTTCAATTACTATTATAACGAAGAAAAATTGTTTTCTGGTTTTGAATGACCATGTTAAATCAAGTTTTGAGGTGACTATCAATTTGTAAGTGTTTCTCTTGGTATTTAGGCAATGCATTGTTTTATTGATAGATTTTAGTGAGCATAAGAGTTTGCTATGGTACTTTATCTAAGAACGAAATCTAGAAAGCTCAATATAGCCCTCAAGACGGTCCGTTCCACTTTCAACTCCAGTGTTGGGCTTCTATTCATTATTTTGTACTTTTAACAACTTTATGGTCATTTACTTTTCCGCATTGAAACTTGAATTTTTAAGGTGTATTGCAAAAAATTTCAATTTAAAGTTTTACTTTATTTAGCATGGTGAGTAAAATAGTATGAATGCACTCTTTATGGTAAAATCATAAGGTTCATAAAAACTAGGATTAAATTCCATCTTGATGTCATCTGTATGTTCTCTTTTGTGTTGAGTGTTCAAGTATGCATTGTTTCTGGCCTTGTCATGGACTCATTGTCAGACCTCCCTCATTTGAATTGCAGAAAGTCATTTGGATTGGTCCAGTGAAATTCCATACGAGTAACTGCACAAAAGGAGCTTCTATACTGGCTCAAATACTTAATCAACTCAGCCAAGGCAACTGCAGCGTAACTGTTGTTGGGAGTATGGCATGTGAAGCAATGGTGAAGGAATCAAATTCTGTCTTTCATTTCAACACGATTGAGAATGCTTCAGTTGTATGGGAGTTTCTCAAGGGAAGAAAACTTCCGGGGGTCATGGCCTTAGATAGGGTATGGTTCATGCTCTTCTTCATAAAAATTCACCACTTTAGCCAGAAGCTTGAGAAAGGATGCCCACATCAACATTAGTATATATTTTGCATGTGGGTTAATAAGAAAATCAAACCCTTCTTGTAAAGACTGTCCCTAAACAACCTTACTATATGAAACTACACGAGCCGCAATTCTTTGAGAATCTTGACGTGTATCTCATGTGGTGCTGGTAGTTCCTACCACAAGGGCCATTAACTCAAAACGCTTGGTTTAAATTGATTCAAAATGTGAGTTGATGCATCAATCTGTCTTCATTCTCAACTAAGAGATCTTTCTGATTAATTCACTTCCAAAACATATAGACTGTCCAGCATTGCATACGGTTCTAAAAGTTTTTTCAAAATTCTAAAAGCAGTGGTTTTTGCAGGCATACCCTTTTGATATTGACTGGAATGCTGCCTATTCAGATCCAGCTCAACCTTTGGTAGTTGATATCGGAAGTGGTATAGTATTTCCGCTTCTTCTCCCTTCCTATGGGTTTTTGTTTTCTCGACTTTTATGTTGCAGTTTGTTACATTGTTAGTTCTTGTTCTAGGTGTGTAAGAAGAGCTAAAACAGAGAAATATGATGATTAGGAAGCTAAATTTGATACAAATGACAAACTTATGATTGGGATAAACAAATATTCATTTAAAACGGTTCTATAATTTCATAGCATTTACTGGTTATTTTCTAAGTTCTAACTCCCAATAACAATCGACAGGTAATGGAATGTTTCTTTTCGGGATGGCCAAAACAAGGAAGGATTTGAATTTTCTTGGTTTGGAGATGAATAAAAAGGTTTCCTGGAATCCAAAATTTTATATTCTTTTTGGTTATTCTAATCATCTACTGCTGACAGTTTTACAACTTCTTTCAGCTTGTACAACGTTGCCTGGATTCCGTTCACCAATCTGGTATCAGAAATGGGTAAGGGTTCTATCCTTGTGCTGCAAAACAACTACGGCCTTGTGAATTTGCTGGTCTAACTAGCTTACTACATGAAATTTAACTGGGTCCAGCAAGAAATTCTTTGTATTGTGCATGTCTGGTTTGCTTGTGCCAGATAAAATTGGTTTTCCAGTTTTGTAAGTTAAATTTAGTGGATGCAGGCTGTATGAGTGTGTGTTTGCACCTATGTATTTGAATTTGGGGTTGAAGGAGGAAACTATGCTGTTTTTGTAAGGAAATGTGATTTCTGGATAAAAAATTCTGCTTTTCTCTACATTAGGTATTTCATCGCAACAAATGCAACATCAACGTTCCGTTCGATTGTCTCTAGTTACCCCGGAAAGTTAGTTCTTGTTTCAATACAGGTTGGGATTTCAACTCTATCCCTCTTATCCTTTTTTTGGCCAAAACTCTATATCTCTTTTTAGATTGTAATGTCATTCTGCCAACAATGGTTCTGCCTCTTTAATCAAGTGTCTAGATAGGGTAGGAACCTAGATGTTGTTATCCCTTTATGAATTAGAAAAATGTAATATCATTCTGCCAACAATGGTTTGTCTTTTGAAATTTTTTTTAATAATTTCCGAAAACTTCCTGGTAGAGAACAACCTGATGCCACATTTTACACTATAAGTTAAAGAAGATATATTTCTCTGTTATAAACGAAAGACTATGTTAAGTTGCTCTCTATCACTTCACTTGAAAATGACATTGAAAGTAGGGCGTATATTTGATGAGATGTTTCCATTGAATACTTAGATATATGTATGCGTAATTTAACTGGGATTTTCCCCATTCAGTGTCCGAATCCTGATTTCAATGAACCAGAACATAGATGGAGTATGCTGCAAAGGTCGTTAGTCGAAGCAATTTCTGATCTCCTTACAGTTAACGGAAAGGTACTATTTTGCAGCTCCACTTCAGTACAGAGCTCCATATGGACTTTGTAGTTCACTTTGTTTCCCCTCCTCACATGCTAACTTTTCTTGTATTTGGTAGGTCTTTCTGCAATCTGACATTGAGGCCGCCTCTGTGAGAATGAAAGAACTGTTTCACAAATATGGTAAGGGAAAACTTCTACGTGAACAAAGTTATGCCATAACTAATGGAGGCTGGCTTAAGGACAACCCTTTTGGAGTTCAGTCAGATTGGGAACGACATGTCTTAGATCGTGGGGCTCCTATGTACAGATTGATGCTTCGTAAAGCAACCACTAGTGAATGAAGTGAGTGCAGTCAGCAATGTTGGAAATGGTACACCTTATACCAGTGGTCTAGACTCATTTCTCGACGGTATCTGTTTCTCCAAGCAATGATGTCCGCTAATGGTAAGGGCTGGTGGTTGCTGCTTTTTGATGACCTTTTCTTTCGTGCTGGTGGTAAGCCAGCAACAAATTGGCGGCAACAGATGGTGCAACTGCTCTAAAATATTTTTGTACATTGAGTTTAGTAGCATCGAATAGCGGTGCATCTGTTCTGTAACATCATATCAAGTTGAATTTATTGAAAAATGTCATTCAAGTGAATATGCTGAGCTAATATGCACAATTGCAGGGATGAACAACTTTCCAGGTTAGAGAGATGGTGGCGGGATGGACGCTATTGATGAAGCACATGCAGTATCAAAAGAATAGGAACCAAATATGGTTTGACAACATGCATGTCGGAAGCTTATTTTCGATCTTCCCTGCAGGTGTCTGTAAAGCAAAGGAACCACATGACGGACAAGCTTCAACCGTAGCCATCTGAAGTTTCTATCCTTATCATTTTGATCATAATATCTACAATTGTAATCATTGACACTTGTTTATAACAATTTTGAATGCAAGTTCAGTTTATACCGTATAAATTTGCGCGTTTTGGGGGACAATGTCGTTGCTCTTGACGTAGTGTTTGGAATTGTTGCTTATGGAACCAACCAATTACTTCTCTTTTTGCTGTTCATTGTTCAAGTAAATCAATCTACTCTCCTTCAGTTCCTACTGTGAACTCCCTTCGAAATGCATCTCAGTTAAGTGGCTGCAGCAGGATCTGCAACCAAAGTTTTGACAACAAAATCCGAAAGGACCGGTATATATGGACTCTTTCCTCGTTTGATATATAGGATTGGATTGGATGGATAGACCACTAAATTAAAGGTGCTCTTTGAAGAGAGTAATGAAAATTTTATGTCCAATAATCAATAATAAGGTAGGATAGTATGCAAATTTGTTTACCGCAGAGAGATTTTTTAGTGTACCCAAGACACGGGCTAATACACCACATGTCGTAATACAAGTGGAAGATAACTTGAAAAAAAACTTATATCCACTTATATTATGACACGTGTACAAACTCCTTTGCCAGATAGATAGAAAAATCTCTCGTTTAAGGGACGTGTATAGTAGGCGAATTTGTTGTTTGGTATAAAAGGAAAGCCAACTAAATTCACTCGTGTCTCGATCTCAAACTCAATCTCACTACTACTCCCACATCCTCAAAAATCTCAAACCCTAATTCTGTAACCTAAAAATCCCGACTTTTATATGGACTTTTTTCTCGTTTGATATCTAGGATTAGATGGATAGACCACTAAATTAAAGGTGCGTTGAAGAGAGAAATGAAAAAAAATTATGTCCAAACATCGAGAATAAGGTAAGATACTACGTTTAAGTATCTGACGAGCTATGAAGCACGGATACGGATATCAATATGGTGACATGATACAACATAATACAGCGATACATAAAATCTCTTAAAATTAGGATACACATAAAATCTCTTAAAATTAGGATACGATGCGCCATGGATACGACAATAAAAATATATAATTTAAAATATATTTTATCATGAAAATATCCAATTTCAAGTGCATTCAAGTGTTATAGTTATATTAAATGTTTCAATTACAGGCAATGTAATATCCTGTGAAAATTTTGTTATAAAATAATTCCCGAGGGGATATTTTGGACACGTGCATGCTAAATATTTACATAGAGTGTACAATATTTGGTATTGTGTGCCATGTGATTGCGCAGTGTGGTCGGTGCGCGTGTGGTTTGAAATTCACGACTCTTTCTATTAATAGAAAGCCGGCCTTGTGAAGTTCCTCACACCTAAACCAAGATATCTCTCCTCTCTTTTCTCTCCAGTCATTCTCTCAGCTCATACTCTCTCTTTCTCCCTTATTTTTTCTTCTTTCTCGTGAAACACTCACCCACAGACAAATAGTGGCCACGCTAGTTTCTTCAAACCGAGCCAAACCACCACCACCACCTTATTTGTCTTGACGCCTTGAACTTAACGATACTAACCAATCATCCAAACTCCCCGCCGTTCCATGAAAATTGCACACAGAAGAACCGAATCTTCCTGGCGATATTTACGCCAATCCAGACTGAGGTGAGGTTTCTAATTTCTACCATTAGATTCCTCTCTTTGAGTAGATGAATTTTCATATGTCAATTGCTTGATTTGGTTAAGTTTTGAAGCAGATCAAAGTGGGGAAAGTTTCCCCAGTTTTTCGACGAGAAAACAAGGTCGGCAAGGCATTTTAGGCCAAATGGCTAAGTAACGTTACCCGAAACCATTTCCATTAGGTTCGTATCAACTCCACAATCCCAAATGTCCCCTCAAAACCGACGGTAGACCAACAATGGAGGCGCAGTAAGCTCTGGAAGAAAATCGGCCAAAAACTGAGATTTTCAGGTGAGTTGTAGTGGGCTAACGTTAGTGGACCTAGTCCGAGCCGGTCATGACATCAACAAATTCGGTTCAAACCCAGTCCAGACTTGGGATATTCTTAGGTATATTCTTTAACGCTGTTAGGGATATCCTGTTAGATTTAACGAAGATACCGGCATTTTTCGTTAAATCTAACGCCGTCAACTAACGCTATTAATTGACCTTTGACCTTGACCCTGAGCGTGTGGCACTTGTGAGTCGAGAGTGGGTGGCGCGTGAGAGGTCGTTTTTGAATTTCATCAATGCGAGGCGACTCGTGACGACGTGTACTGCCTAGGGACAGTACATGTGGTATTTTTCGGAGTGTTTCAGACCTTTGAATCGAGCAAACAAAAGATAAGTGTCATTAATTAGTTTAATTTGTAACCTTTATGAGTTTAATCATTACTATAGTGATATGTCATATAGGTGAGACTTATTCAGAGGACGACTGGGCTATCCAGGACAGGGAGGCTACGACCCGGCTACGTATCGGTGAGCGAGTGGGTCTTTGTTTTGGTAAATATACATTTATGTATGATTTTCACTGGTTTCTTTAAATTGTTAGCATGATTTATATAATATGTGACTGTTGGATGTAGAACAACCGTATTATATTTTCAATAGATGTAGAACACCCAGGTATTGTACTCATTCCCAGGGCCAGGACTAGCTTTGGCGTTTGGAGGTTCGCACCCAGTATCGCTACGCAACTTTAGATCTATTGTAGATACTAGCTTGTTCTAGGTTGCACTAGGCAACTAGAACTTGTGTGTGAGGAGCTTCGCACACAACGGTTAGCGTTATGACTCATGTCATAGTAGTACTTAGCGTATTCTTTTATATACCTAGTCTGTTCTCGTAGCTTATCTACTTGGGCTCGTGTGTTTACATATGGGTGAGCATTCAGTCTTGTTTTATGAGCAATCCAGTACTGTTTTACCATTGGTTTTCGAGGAGTACCCGTATTACTATTATAGTATTTTAAGGATCATATTAGGGAGTATGACGTATTTTCAGAAACTATATATGTTTTCCAGCTAGGGGATAGTATGCTCTTGAAAACAAAGATTTTATCAAACTTTACTTTTTGACCCACTCTCCTTTTATGTTTTGCTCCCCTTCATGACTTAGTAGCGGTCTTAAGTACCAGTGAGACGAGGGCACCCTTTGGCTAGTTGGTGGTTTTGACAACTTCTACAGAATAAGTAGGATTCATTCCTACCTTTAGTTTTTTGTTCTGTAATATCCATCCTTGTGAGGGTGCAAATATTTATAATTCTGATGTGATAAAAGTTAAACACTCAAATTAAACCCTCTTTTGACAATTGTAGTGAAGTATGTAAGTAGGGATCGTTCTAAACCGGGGATTAGGAGGGATTGCTAATAACCTCTAAACTGACTCAAAAATATAAAAACAAAGTTAAAAACGTTCAAATAGACTCAAGGGACTCAAAACAAGTGAAAAACACTCAAAACTGCCTAAAAACACCAACTAGGCAATTTCTGACTCTAAACACTACTTTGGACGAAAATTGGTTTTTGGCTTGACTCAAAACACTCTAAAACACAAACAAAACAGATTTTAAACACTTTGACACAAGAAAGTAAAAGGGGGATTTTGATTTGAACGAATTTAAAAACAAAACAAACAGATTGTAAACTAAAACAGATTTTGGACGAATTTGGGTAAAACTATGGATGATAGGCTAGCTAGGAGGTTCTTCTCCACACATGACACACTTGCAAACAAAACGATTTTCAGTTGCTTTTCAATAAACCATGAATTCTCAACACTCCAGATTAATTAGGTCCGCTTAAATTAACCCTCAGATTTTCCTTATGTCATTGAATTGGATGGAAATAGTGCACCACAATCAAATTATTCCTTAAAAGTTCTCTATATGAAAGCGCATAATAGAAATACAATTAAAGATCATTACGTTCCCTGAAAATCATAAGTATTAACAAGGCACTCGTAACTATGAAAGCGCATGATACTTATGCCAAGAATTTACTTAACGCAATCGATGTCCCTTCGATTTTTACTACTTGTGAATATAAGTTTCTAACGATTAGGTGAAAGTCCCTTATACCCTAGCATCAGATTTATGCATGTAAATTAAGCGTGCACTCTCAACCAACACACACGAATCAATTTCAAGTCAAACAGATAAGTAAATTGAATTCACAACTTATGAACCACAACTGAAAGTAATCAAATTATATTGCAAGCATGAACATGGTTTCGAATTCCCCCCTAGCCAAGAGGGGTTTAGTTCCTCATACTCACAGAACAAATATTATTAATTGAAACATTGAAAACAAAAGAAAGATTACACCTAAAACGTCCAGCAAGTGTAACTCAAATGGTAGCACGTCCAAGGCTTTCTCCTTCCTCTTTGCTACGGCACAAGGGTTGATGATGAGAATTGTAGGATTATGAATGATGTAGAAGTCTGCGTGTATGGTATGGAAAGGTAGGAAGAAGGGTCGAAAATTATGGAGAATGGTCAATGAATGCTGCTGCAGGGAATTGGGATTTTTATCACTTTCTGTGAATAGCTGAATGAATGGATTCTGTACCAATCTCCCACTGGAACTCTAAAGCACGACTTTCTAGAGAGTTCAGACCTCACTAGAACTCCTACATCCATCTGAATTCAATCCAAAGACACGCACAAACAGCTGCCACATTATCTTCCTTGAAACCAAATCCGAGTAGGACTCTTTTTCCTGTTTCGACCTTCAGTCACCAAAACAGCTATAAAATCTGAAATACGTATCAGAATGACAATCTGTAAAATCCTATGGAAACTAGACTTCCAGAGCTTTCCAACCATGTATGGCACGACACTTAATTCTTTCTAACGAAATCTGGGTGCTCTGTCGAAGTTGGAAGTTATGCACAGCACTGTCCAAATTCCACTCGGATTCCACCTTTGCAATTTCCATGTCTTCCAAACTTCTATATTCACTCTTTAGGATAAATAGAAGTCCTCAAACCATCAGATTATCACTTATCCTTCCATGAAAATATATCTCCCTTTGCAGCTGGAATTAGGTAGAAACTGATGATGATAAGTTTAGGATAAGATAAGATAAGATAAAGCTAAGATAAGGATAATGTTCCATATTTTCTGTTCTTTCCTTATCCTCATTGTCTTAACTTATTTCTTCTTCTTCAAAACAGATTCCTAGCCTCATTTAAGCTCCCAATTCGTCCATTCCCTGGGCTCCATATACATGTGCTCCATTTAAGCTCAATTTTGCTCTAAAATGCACCAAAATGCACTTTCTTGCTTCACTTGCCATTTGAACCTACAAACACACGAAAATAGCTTAAATCACTATAATAAACAATAACTAACTACATAAATGCAAGAAAACAAGCTAATTAAGTTGCATAAATATGCTCCTATCAAATTCTTGCACTTTTTACTATGCTCTGACAATTATGCATCTGTAGTAATGGGTTTACCCATCACTTCACACGCTAGTTCCGCTTCCGACTTAAATTTACTCATTTTTCTCAATCACTTGCATAATTGGCTTTTGTCACTTAACATGTGTCGGCCAACACCTCTCGACACTTGGCTTCTCAAGATCAAGATGTGTCGTGCAAGCTCTTCGTATTCATTAACTTTCAACAAAATCTCTGTTTCCTATTAATTTTCTCTTATAAATTTGTCATCCAATGCCGTGACGAAATCCGAAGGTATAATATGTGTCTTGTTCTTCGTCTGGTATGGATTTAATTTTAGTGAAAAACAAAAGCTTCTGAGCAAAAATTTAATCTGTTTGTGTATATGGTTTATCTCTTTTTATTTTTATATTTATTTTAGCATGGAAGAAGATTGGCTCATGCTTTATCATTTCAGGATAAGGATTTTTAGAAATATAATTTATTTACTTTTTTTATTTTCTCTGCTAGTTTTAATAAATTTTCAGTATTATTATATCAAGTAGTACTGCAACAAATGATTGATGCCAATGGCGGATCCAGGAATTTTAACCCAATGGGTCAAGATTTAAACATAATAAAAAAATTTAAATGGAAATAACAATGAAAAATTAAATGATAATGCATTCATTCATAATTCAAGGTAAAAATATTACAAGCTACAATTGTCCAAGACACTTTTTTATATTCTGAAAACGTTGCGTTATAGCGTCGTTGTCAATACAAGAAAAAACATCTTTCTCAATGTAAATAACTAAGTCATCACTCAACCATTGATCTCCCATTTTGTTACGGAGTGGACCCTTAATAATATTCATGGCAGAAAATGTCATCTCCCCTGAAGCAGTTGCAACTGGTAAAACCAAAGCCAATGTAATAATCAAATATACATATTTAAATTGTAGATGGACCTTTGTCTCCACCATTTTCTTTGCAAGACTACTAATCCCATGGAATTGTAAAATTATACAAATACCAATGGAACACAAAAACAATGATGACCTATAATGCAACAATACTTCATTCGTTGGCATTCAAGGTACTGCTATTGCAAATTGCAATGAAATCATAATTATTTTTATTTCCATAATTCCATTCCAATGAAATCATAATTATTTTTCATTCCTCATAAATAAAACAAGATCATAGATTCATAATTCCTAATCCATTGTCCCAAGTTCCAAGTTCCAACCCAACAACTTATGCATGAATAATTAATCCATAAACAAAAATTCCTATAAAATTTCAAATCCTAAATCCCTAGAGGCTAAATCATACATGAAATTGAAACCTCTAATAGTCTTATAGAGAAGGTTTCAAATTAACTTACCAGAAATTGAAGTGAACGAACAACGAAACACACCCAAGAATTGAAGTTCGAAGGTAGTAGGCGAGGCGAGGGAGGCACATCATGGAGAGGGAGAGAAGTCGAGTATTTGGATGTTTTTCTATGTTCTCAGACAGTCTGAGTATTTGAGAAGTCGATGCCTTGTTTTTTTATTTTTTTATTTTAAACCTGGCTCAAAACGACGTCGTTTTGGCCATGTGTTTTAAAAAAAAAGTTTTGAACGCGCACAGCGCTCTACTGCTTGATGCCTATTGCCTGATGCTGAGCCTGGTTCAGACATTTCGTCGAACACTTGATGTGCACGACATGCCCGCTGCCCAGAAAGTTAAGGGGGTCATCCATCCCCAGCTTACATCCAAGAGGTCATTTGACCCACCTTGATCTTTCGTGGATTCACCACTGATTGATGCTGTAATTGAAAAGTGCCGGTTGAGGAGGGCCGCAAAGGTACTTGATTTTCACTGTCACTATGCCACTAGTCCTCCTCCATGCTGTAATTGAATTAGATTGTTTGTTATTTTCTCCTTGGGAAGGAGGGAGGGATTAAAGAAAAGTTAGAATACTCGATAACATTGGGAAATTAGTACTAATGCCAGCTGTGTCTTTTCTTTTGGGAATTAGTTTCCCAAGAGTTTTTCTAATATCAATTGTCTTTTCTTATGGGAATTATTTCTTAGTCGTGCCAGCTATCTTGAAATGCTCCTCCCTCCGCATCTCAAATCCCTTAGTGTACATTGTTTGTGTAATGGATGGCTACTTTCTTCATGATATAATATAGTCAGGAAAATTCATTGGATCATTTTGGTTTTTGATAACTTGTCTATCTGCCCGTGTCATTTTGCCTTTCTGCATGTGATATGCATGGTTGACGTCGATCATTACTTTTGCAGCCTCTCTACTTTATGGTTTTTTAGTAGAGCGATAACGTTAGTGGGTTAGATAGTTGTTAAGTAGAGAAGAATCAATGAGACTGAACCCGCACCAAAGTGCATATGCATGATTGTTTTCCACCACTGCGATAAAGCACAGTCTGAAACAAAGTCTATTTATTAGCATCACCCCTATCTTATTTTCGTATTTTGTATTTGACTGTGAAATCCAAACAGGTGGTATCAAGGGCAAGGCGACAGGTGCCACCCACAAGATTTTGTGTTGGAGCAAATAGGTTTTTATTTAAAAATAGTTATATATTTATGTTTTGTTTTATTAGAAATAAAAAATTAATTAAATAAAGTGTTAATTGCTTTCTTTTAGCCTTACCTGTTGGATAAGGAGTAACCTCACACAAACAAAGGAAACATGAGACAGCTTCTCATTTTAAAAATTTGAGGTGCATTCTCTGATAGAAAAAAAGACCAGGTCTTCCTCCCTCTACGTTTATCAAAAATCCTTTCCAGTTTTTTAGCCTCCAATCTTTCAACCCCTCAACGCTCTTTTTTTTTTCTGTATATATATTTACCAGTCCCTAGTATTGAAATATAGAGCAACTATAAGCTTTTATATTTTATGAAATTAAGCAACATATCGAAAGGGTGAGTTCGAAGGTTCTTCCTTTGTGCAAGAGAAGACCTAATCAGAAGAAAGGTTCTGGGCTGTTTTATCCTCGGGAAGTTGTGGTGATTGTTATCTATTCGCACACTTTGGGCAGAGTCGCGAAACGTCTTAAAGAGAGCGACTTTGTTCGTGACTCATCCCAAGAATCATTCACGTCTACATTTACCGGGTAAATTTGTTCTTTGATCTATCTATTTTCAAAAATTTTAAGACGTGATCAATCTGCCATGGACTTTGAAAACAACACCAGTCATGGCCTCAACAAGCCTTCCAAATTTGAGGGTCTCCACTTCAAACGTTGGAGGCAAAACATGCTGTTTTTTCTCACCACTAAGAAACTTGCCTCTAACTGCACATCTGTCGTGCTCTCACTCCCTGATCATCCCACAACTGAACAATTCAAGTTATATTAAACATGGACTGAAAATGATTTTCTGTGCAAGAATTACATTTTGAATGGTTTGTGTGATGATCTGTATAATTATTATTCTTCTTGTAACACTGCTAAAGAATTGTGGGATGCTCTCTAGAAGAAGTATGATACTGAAGAAGCAGGTGCAAAAAAGTTTGTAGTTAGCCGCTATTTGAAGTTTCAAATGGTCGATGACAAGTCAGTAGAGCTGCAGTCACACGAGCTGCAGAAGATCGCTCATGAGATCATCTATGAAGGAATGAATTTGGATGAACAATTTTAGGTTGCTGTTGACAAGCTACCACCGAGTTGGAAAGAATTCAAGGACCTACGTCACAAGACCAAGGAGTTCTCGTTGGAGAGCTTGATCACTCGTCTTCGAATCGAGGAAGAGGCTAGGAAGCAAGACATGAAGGAAGAGGTGCTGTTACAACCCGTCCCAAAATTTTATGTGAAATTACCAAAATACCCCTAGTGACCAATGTTGACTTTTGTTGACTTTTTGAGACGACATGTGAAAATTATTTTCTTTACATATTCAAGATGTACCCGTCGATACGAACGCGTGGACGCAAGCGGAACTCAATTTGGAGTTAAAACGAACATTTTACGGAACTTAAAGTGTATGGGCATTTTAGTAATTTTCACACCTGTTTGCTAATTAGGGTTTTTGGGTTGCCCTAGCTGCTCTGCAGCCATTTCACTCTGCTCTCTCTCTCTCTCTCTCTCTCTCTCTCTCTCTCTCTCGGCCAAAAACCACCCAAACCACCAAAATCCTAACTTTTGGACGAATCACAAAACCGTCGAACTGTTGCTCAAGATCATTACCATTACGATTGTCTCATCATTTTGGACGAGACTGTGATTTCAGAATTTCCAGACTCGAGCCCAAGTGACCAAACCGACATCGGAACAAAAACGGCAAACTGCCATTCAAGTTTATGTACAATCCCGACTTAGGTAAGCCTCAAAACCATTACGATTGGTTTTATTACATTGAGTAGGTTCAAATCGACATAAAGAACGTGGAATTTGGTGCAGTTTTGAAGGAGAACGGAATTAGGGTTTCCCAAAGCTTTCCGGCCAATTTCAGGCCAACTCTGGCCATTTTTTCGGCCCCAAATTGGTATGAAAATATTCTACTCGTCAATACCTTCATTTTGATATATGGCACGTTGAATTTGGCCAAGGAATGAAGGAGTTATGAATTTTTGAAGTTTTGGGATTAAATCGGTATTTTTTCCAGAAATTCTGACGAACCAGGTGGCGGAGGACGGTGGCGCTGACGGCGGCTCCGGCGACCGCGAGAGGTTGAGGGTGAAGGAATATTCCATCAACGGTAACGGAATATTCCTGACGACGTCAGAATATTCCGTCAGAAAAGGTATATTCCGTTAAACCTAATTGATGTCGTTAATTCTAACGGTGCTGACGTCAGCAGGCGCGTGGCTGACGTCAGCTGCGCATGGGGGTGATGTCATCAGGCACGTGCAGTGCGTGGCGACACGTGCCAGCCACGCGTACACGTGCCAGCGTGTACTGGCGCGTGCCAGCGCGTGAAGGCTCCTCCAGACGCGTGGCGGCACGTCCAGCCGTTTCCCGGCGCGTGGCGGCGCATGCGGTGGCAAACGGCGGCGGATGGCGGCGGCAAGGTTTTCGGGCCCCGGAAATCGTTTTTTGAGCCCGTTTTCGCAAAAATAGTATTATTTTTGGATTATTTTTCTATAAGGGCTATATTAATTTATATTAGGGAGGTTTTAATATTTTTCCCCTAATATTATATAGGTAATCCTTCTACCCAACACTTCGAGGAAGGCAACGCCGAGGGGGATTTCACTCCCGATCACCTGTTAGTGGACTTTTGTTTTCTTAAATGGTTTATATGCTTGAAAATAATTATTGCTTTGACATAATTTATGAGTTTAAAGGTTTTTGAGGCATGCTTATATATATATATATATATATATATATATTATGAAATGATTTTGAGATTTGAATATATATGGATATATATTATTAAATGGTTTTAGCCTATGATTTCGGGTATGCATAAATATTGGTATTTGATATATGACTCCGATGAGAATGTTATTTATGCAATGTTTAAATATTTGGGAAATTATGAAGTATATGATATTCTTCACTTCTACACATGATATATGTACGTATGTTTTCAAACACACTCGGTATGCTTTCACTACGTTGTAGTACCGTCTCATGGCCGTAGGACAAGTCTCACATGTTTGGGTCACACGCACTGTACTCCAGGGGTATTGTCCGGTAAATACCTTAGTGTAAGCTTGTCTTACGTTTATGTTTATTTTGGGGAAAAGGCCCCACTACGTAAGGACTCGGGTGTGACGCGCTAATGTGCAAGTGCTTACATGTGTGTGGTACTAGGAGTACAAATTGATTGATAATGTAAAGTGCTTGTACGGGGATTGAGAGGCTGTTCCTCAACACGTACATGGGTGATTGCACATATACCCTGTGTTGGTTTTCCTATTTATACTATTGATATTAGTTGATGAAATGACTTATGAAAAATATGAATTATTATATACAAATTTCACGTTGAGATTTACTTTCAGCTATACATATATTATAGTACGTTTTGACACATACTACGATAGTATGATTTTACAAATATACTGGATTTCAAATAGGGGTTACTATGTTGAAAAGAGAAAGGTATTTCGAAAACTTTTATTTTTCGTCCACTCACACCTTTTATTTTTGCGCCCCCTTCAGGACCTAGTGATAGCGTATCTGGTGAAGTAGAGGCATACGAGTGGCAGCTCTGATTTTCTTCCCGACCATGTAGGGATTCATTTTTATTCAGTTTCTTTAATAATATCCATCTCTGTTATGGATAGAAATTCTAGGAACTTGATTTATTATTTTGTTTCCGCTGATTCAAATTAGTACGCTCTGAACCTGGTGCATATTGGCATTAATTTCAGCAATTTTTATGACAGTTTAATTTGCTTAAGCTAAGTGTTGTCATGCATTTAATGGCTTCGTCACTTATGAGTGTCAGCCAGCACGCCCAAACTCGGTATCCATGTGGGTATCGAGGGTGAGGTGTGTTAGGTGCTGTTTGTTTCCAACAACAACCACAAGAAGGCTCACAACAAGAACCTTACTGTTGCTGTACTTAAACCCAATGCTAGAACTTGAAGATTCAGAACAAGAACCACAACAAGTGCTTCAACAACAACTTCAACAAGGGTCAGAATTGAAATTCCTCTCATGCTCAGAATAGGTTTCAAGCCCCCTCATGTGCTGCTGCTGATTCGAGACAGTCGGAATGTTACAACTGTCACAAGCTAGGCCAAGCCAAGCCATCTTGCCTAAAATTGCAGATACATGAAAAATCCTGCTCCTCAAGCTAATCTTATGGAAGAGCAACTGATTGCAATGATATCAGAAATCAACCTGGTTGATGGATTCGAGGGGTGGTGGGTGGACACTGGCTCTTTTTGTCATGTCTGCTATGATCGTTCTCTTTTCAAGTCCTATTCTGTGGCTGAGGGAAGGAAGGTGATGCTAGGTGATTCGCACTCAACTGATGTTGCTGGTGCTGGAGAGGTGGAGCTAAAATCTACTTATGGGAAAACCATGATACTGAAAGATGTGTTGCACACTCCAGCAATAAGAAAGAATCTAGTCTCGGGCTTTCTTCTCAACAAAGTTGGATTTACTCAAACCATTGAAGCAAATACGTATACTCTCACTAAGAATGGGATTTTTGTGCGAAAGGCTTATGCTACTGAGGGAATGTTTAAACTGAATGTTGATGCTAGTAAAATTTCTACTTCTGCCTACATGCTATCTTCTTTTATTACTTGGCATGCTAGGCTTTGTCATGTTAACAAATGCTTGGTTAAGAACATGAGTAACTTAGGTTTTATACCCAACTTTTCTTTGAATGATTTTGAGAAATGTGAATCTTGTAGTCAAGCTAAAATCACCAAAACTTCGCATAAATATGTTAATAGAGAATCTGAACCACTTGACTTAATACATTCCGATATATGCGAATTTGATGGAGTGTTAACTAGAAATGGAAAAAGCTATTTTATTACATTTATTGATGATTTTTCGAATTACTGTTTTGTCTATCTTATGAGAAATAAAAGTGAAGCTATATTAACATGTTCAAAACTTTCTTGGCTAAAGATGAAAATCAATTTAATTGTACGATTAAGAAATTTCACAGTGATAGAGGACAAGAATATGTTTAAGTCTCATGGAATTATTCATGAGACTACTGCCCTTTATTCTCCTGAAATGAATGGTAAAGCGGAAAAGAAAAATAGAACTTTTTTGTGAATTGATTGTTGCTACTTTAAATATTAGTTCTGGAGTTGCTTCTTATTGGTCGGGCGAAATTGTGTTGACTGTTCGTTATGTGTTAAATAGAATTCATAACTCTAAGACTAATATTTCCCCTTATGAAATCTGGAAAAATAAGAAACCAAATGTGCAATATTTCAGAACTTGGGGCTGTTTAGCTTATGTTCGTAAACCTGATCCAAAAAGATCAAAATTAGCTAGTAGAGTATATGAATGTGTTTTTATTGGTTATGCATGTAATAGCAAAGTATATAGATTTTATGATTTGATTTCCTTTTAATCTTCAAAATAGTGGGGGTTCTGACTTGTCTTCTTCTTCTTGAATTCATGAACCTAATGTTGTAGAATCAGCACCTAGAAAAAGTAAAAGAGCTAGAATAGCTAAAGACTTTGGGTTTGATTTTCATGCCTACAACTTAGAAGAGGATCCTAATACAATTCAAGAAGCTTTATCTTCTTTGGATGCAAATTTATGGCAAAAAGCTATAAATGATGAAATGGACTCCCTGGAGTCTAATCAAACTTGGCACTTGGTGGATCTTCCACCCAGTTGTAAGACAATAGGTTGTAAATGGATTATTAAAAGGAAATTAAAACCTGATGGTTCAGTTGAAAAGTTTAAAGCCCGACTAGTTGCCAAAGGCTATAGGCAAAGAGAAAATGTTGATTTCTTTGATACTTATTCACCTGTGACTAGAATAACATCTATTCGTGTATTGTTTGCTTTAGCTTCTATTCATGATCTTGTTGTGCACCAAATGGATGTTAAAACCATTTTCATAAATGGTGAATTTGAGGAAGAGATATATATGGACCAACCAGTGGGTTTTGTTATACCAGGACAAGAAAATAAAGTTTGTAAGTTAGATAAGTCTCTTTATGATTTTAAACAGGCTCCTAAACAATGGCATGCAAAATTTGATAGTTTGGTTACTTCGAATGGTTTTAAAATAAATGAAAGTGACAAATGTATCTATTATAAGTCTGAAAGTAACTTGTGCACTATTATATGCCTATATGTTGATGATTTGCTTATATTTGGTTCGAATATTCATGTTGCGAATAATGTCAAATCTTTATTATGTGCCAATTTTGATATGAAAGACTTGGGTGAAGCTAGTGTAATACTTGGTTTGAAGATAACTAGGTCTGAACATGGGTTTTCTTTAGATCAATCTCACTACATTGAAAAAAATTTGAAAAAAATATAATTATTTTGATTGTAAACCAGCATTTACTCCTTATAATCCTAGTGTAAAATTGTTCAAGAACACTGGTGATAGTGTTAAACAATCTGAGTTATAGATAGTCTTTGTTATGCTACTGATTGCACTAGGCCTAATATATCTTATGTTGTAGGAGTATTATATAGGTTTACTAGTAGACCTAGTTTGGAGCATTGGCATGCTATAGAGAGGCTCATGTGGCACCTTAAAAGGACGACGAACTTCATATTACACTATGAGAAGTTTCCCACTGTCGTAGAAGGTTACAACGATGCTGATTGCAATATCCTTTCAGATGATTCTAAAGCTACTAGCATGGGCGAAGTTGTTAAGGAGCCAGGGGGGGCGGTCGCCCCTCCGCGAAAACTCCTCGACCACCGAGAAGCCCCGAACTCCGCAAACTGGCAATGGCGGGAGGAGTGCGCTTGCCGTAAATCTGGTTTGTTTTTTTTTTTTTTTTTAAATCCAGCCAAAACGATGTCGTTGGATTGGATTTGGAATTAAAGGTTCATGCGGTTGTTAAACCGGCATCTCCGGCATTGGATTGGATGTACCGGACCACAGGGGAACAATGGATGAAGGAGATGTCGATTCCCACAATGAATATGGAGGCAGGGTCACAAATTGAGGGGGAGTGAAGTGGTGAAAATCAAATTGATATTGCAAAGAATCGAACCCCCGTCGCCTAAAGTTGGATTGGAAGTAACAAACATGCAGGGAACAAAAGGGATGACACCCAGTCCTTGGTTTCAAAAGAAGGGAGGCTAAGGCAAGCTAATTGAGGGATAGGGGTGTAAACTCCAAGCTCCGGTTTCCTGAATGTGAACTTCCATCGCCGACACTTCTGGTTCCTGGATGCCAATTTGGGCACTTAGATTTGATGAGTAGCCTTCAAGGACAACCAACAAACCAGAAGTGAAATGGGGACGGGCAACAAACAATCTAATTTGGCAACCCAAGAAGAAATGTGGGGAAAGTTCAATTTCAAATATCCGTTGAACATTACCAAAGGGTATGACTAAATTCTATGCATTCTAATCTTTTAACTGTAGCCTGGTCAGTTTTGAACCTTACTTGACACCATGTTATTTTTCATCTCAAGACGTTAGCGAACTAAAGCTAGATGATGGGTTCAATCGAGACAAGATGGTTATAAACCATTGAAAGGTAGTAAATATCTCGCGTAGTTATTACAAGTGCATATCCCAATTGCCCAAATAAGAAGAAGGTTGAAAGATCATTGAATGGAGTAGGATTACCAAATTGATACACCCCATTCTTTTAAGTTCCTCGCCGTCCTCGAGAAACCCGTCGCCACCGGCTACTGTGTACATATATATTTTTAGTATTAGCGGCGGGGTTGTGTCATGGAAGTCGAAGAAACAGATTATCTTCGGCCACCCACTATGGAGTCGTGAATCGATAGCACTAGCTACTTAGCGAGGAAGCATGATGGTTGAGAAACTATTGTCATCGTATACCCTTTATGAGAAAATTGATTCACAGCTTTTGTAACAACTCCGTCCTAAAAATTTTATGTAAAATTACCAAAATACCCTTAAAGGGTCAATGTTGACTTTCATTGACTTTTTCGAGACGACATGTGAAAATTATTTTCTTTGCATATTCAGTAGTACTGCCAATACGAACGCGTGGGCGCAAGCGAACTCAATTTGAGTTAAAACGAACGTTTACGAAACTTTAAAGTGTAGGGCATTTTAGTACTTCTACACCCATTTGTTAATTAGGTTTTTAAGTTGACCTAGTCGCTCGCAGCCCATTTAACTCACTCTCCACGATCTCTCTCTCTCTCTCTCTCGGCCAAACCTCACAGTTAACAAACGAAACCCTAGAATTGGGCTGAACCACAAACCACAAACCACGACACGAGACCATTGCTCATTACGATCGTCTCGTCATTCCGGACAAGACCGTGATTTTGTAATCCCAAACTCGAGCCCAATCGACCAAAACCGACGCCGGAACGAAAACGGCAACCGCCATTCAAGCCATTCAATCCCCGACTTAGGTGTTTCGAAACCATTCTCATTGGTTTTATTACATTGAGTAGGTTCAAATCGATATAAAGAACGTGGGAATTTGGTGAATTTTTGAAGGAGAACGGAATTAGGTTTCCCTGAAGCTTTCCGGCCAATTTCAGGCCATCTCCGCCATTTTTCCGGCCCCAAATTGGTATGAAAAATGTTCTACTCGTCAATACCTTCATTTTGATATATGGCACGTTAAATTTGGGCTACAAACAAGGAGTTCTCAATTTTTGAAGTTTTCGGATTAAATCAAGAAATTTTCCAGAATTCTACAACTGTGCGGCGAAGGACACAAGCCTGCAGCTCAGCGACCAGCAGGTTGAAGATGACAATATTCCATCACGGTAACAGAATATTCTCGACGCGCGTCGAATATTCGTTTAGTGCTGCATATTTCGTTAAGTTTGACCGACGCCGTTGACTTTAACGACGCTCAGCGTCGCAGCGCGTGGCCGACGTCGCATGCGCGTGGATGACGTCACAGCGCGCCATCATGTGGCGATTACGGCCAGCGCGTGAGGGCCTCCGGCGCGTCCGGCCGCTTCCTGGGCCATGGCGGGCTGGGTATGGTGGGTGGGCGCAGCCGCACTACGCGGTGGACGGCGGCGACAAGGTTTTCGGGGCCCCGTAAATCGTTTTTCAAGCCCGTTCGCTAAAATAGTATTATTTTTGGGTTCTTTTATATAAGGGTTAAAATAATTTATATTAGGATATTTTTAACACTTTCCCTAATATTAAATAGGTAATTCTTCGACGCAACGCTCGAGGAGGGCAACATCTCTAGGGAGATTACACTTTGTGCACCGGTGAGTGGATCTTTGTTTTATTAAATGGCTTATATGCTTTGGAATTATTATGGTTTGGATATATTCTGATTTCCAATGACATTTGTGACATGAATATATATATTTCTATATATATATATATATGTGTGTGTTTTATGAAATGGTTTTAAATTGTGATTTCGGTTATGTACAAAAGTATGGATATATTTTATGAAATGGTTTATACTATGTTTTCGCTTATGCATAATACATTGGTATTTAATATATGTCCCAAATGAATATAACTATTTATGCAAGGTTGACTATTTGGGAAATTATGAAATGGATATTTGCTCTTTTTTATATCTAAAACTACTTATTGTGATTATATATATGTTTTCAAACACACTTGCATGTTTTCACTACGTTGTAGTACCGTCTCACGGCCGTAGGGACAAGTCTCACATGTTTGGGGTCACGCACCGTAATCTGTGGGTATTGTCCTAAATACCTTAGTGCAAGCTGTCTTACGTTTTTATGTTTATTTCTTGGGGAAAAGGCCCCACTACGTAAGGACTCGGGTGTGACGCGTCATTGCGCAAGTGTTACATGTGTGTGGCAATTAGGAGTACAAATGGATTGATAACGTAAAGTGCTTGTACGGGATTGAGATGATGTTCCTCAACACGTACATGGGTGATTGCACATAAATTCTCGTAGCTGGTTTTCTTATCTATACTATTGATATTTGATGAAATAACTTATGGAAATATAAATTATTATTTACTTCGATTTCACGCTGAGATTTACTTTCTACTTATATATATTATAATATGATCGGACACATACTACTAAAAGAGTATTGATCTTACAAATATATTGATTTCAAATAGGGGTTACTATGTTGAAAAGAGAAACGATAAAACTTTTATTTTCGCTCCACACTCACACCTTTGTTTTGTGCCCCTTCAGACCTAGTGATAGAGCATCCGGTGAAGCCGAGGCATACGAGTGGCAGCCGATTCTCTTCCCGATCATGTAGGATTCATTTTGCCCGCTTAATAATATCCATCCCCATATGGATAGGAAATGTAGTGGAACTTGATTTATTGTTTGTTTCCACCGATTCAAATTAGTACGCTTCCGAACCTTGTGCATATTGGCATTAATTTCCGCACCTTTTATGACAATTTAATTTGCTTGCTTAAGTGTTGTCATGTATTTAATTACTTCTCGGCTACTTACTTAGTGTTGGCCAAAGACGCTTCAAACTTGCTACTCCACGTGATATCAAGTGGTGGGTGTCACTTTGGATCCAATCGCAATAGCATTGGCAATTGCTAAAGTGCATAACCGTTATTATAACGGCAAGACGATAAATGCGTCAAGCACATCACTATAAGAGATTATCTCTCCAATGGAGCTGTAAGAGTGGATCATATACGTTCTGAAGAAACTTGGATGATCCTTTTGACGAACGGATTAGCACGAAAAGGTTTGAAAACTCGAAAGCGATGGGACTAAAGCCCTTAGAAAATTGAATCATTTGTGATAGTAACCTGTAACCTATAGACTGGAGATATCAAGAAATAGGTTCAAAGGGTAATAACAAGTCATAAGTGATACGAGGAAGTCTTGCTTACCTTAATTTGAAATTTCATTCCATGTCCATCCCTTGAAGTTATGACATCTTGAACGTTTTTAGGTTGAGCGCTATAACTCTTTAATGAGAGCTATACTCTATGTTAGAGGATTTCTAGCTACAAGAATATCCTCTTGATAGTCTCACCTATGTGAATGTGGAAGTGAGACCGCTTACTATGAAATCTTGGGCAAGTTTCTAGAGCATTCACTATACTGGGATACAAGCACACGGGCGTAATGTGCTGGCTTTTAGAATTTCACCTAATAAAGTTGTGTGTGTAGTGTTGTTAGAGATAGAGTTCAAAACTATATGTTACTCTACTATATTCTGGAGCATTAACACTATGTACAGGTTCAAGTTGAGAAACACCTTTACTTATGCACTGCTTAAGGGATATGTTGCTGATAGATTTTAAACAAAAACAAGTGGGGATTGTTGAGCAAATATATTTTTATTTAAAAATATTTATATATTTATGTTTTGTTTTATTAGAAATAAAAAATTAATTAAATAAAGTGTCAATTGCTTTCTTTTAGCCTCATCTGTTGGATAAGGAGCGCTGGCGGATCCACCTTAGGCAAGGTGGCAGCTGCCCACTCGCAGCACAAATTCTAGTCCACCGACTCATTTTTGCCCACCTTAACTACAGAAAATTTTGGAAGATTTGGGCCGCCATGGCAACTCGCCATGGCCACCGGTGTCCAGGGTTGCTGTTGCCCGACGGCTGGCTTCAGCGAGGAAGAAGAAGAGAGAGTCTCTTTTTTTATTTTTAACTCCTGACCCAAAACGGCGCTGCTGTCCTTGTTTAAAAAAAAAAAACGACATGCGCCTTATGTCGCTTCTTTCAAGAAAACGACATGTCATTTTTTTAATCCTCTGATCCCCAATTGTCTTCCCGTATGCAAGGTAAAGAACCAACAAGCCCCTATTTTCACTCAAACCCTTTTTTTTCAACTAAAATTCATCATCTACTCAAATTTCAAAACCCCCATTTTCACCTCAAATTCATCATCATTCACTCAAATTTCTTCATCTCTACTCCTTCCTCAATCTCTAGCGCCACTCATTCTAAGCCCCACTCACCAACAAGGCAATTTAGGCAAGAACACTACACCAAATATGTATAATTTAACCTAAATTCTTATTCCTTAATTTCAAAGTTTCACACAATTTCATTATTTGTTTCATATGACTTGGAGTGTTTTTATTTTGAATATCTCTTATTAGTTTTTAAGGTTTTGGATAATGAATTGGTGATTATGAATTTATGCTTATTTGAATTATAATTTTAGAATATGATGAATGTGTTTGTTAATAGTGATTTTGTAGTTAAGAGAGTATTTGTGATGCTTAAGATTGGGATTATTAATTTAAATTGTTGATTAATTGATAGGGGTTTGTATTTTCATTGGTTAATAGTGGGTATGGAAAGGTTTTAGTTAAGAGACCAACGCCACCACCAAGTACCCGACTAATCCGGGTTACAATCGGTCAAAGGGAGAGAGCTTTTTGAAAATTATCAAAAGTTTCCTTCTGCAACAAAACGGCATCAATCATTGAGCGATAAATGCTTGCTTACATTGAGAAAGATGTGTTTTGTTTGTATTGATAACACCTAAATCATCATGAAACGCTACGATAATAAAACTCGCGCACGTTTAGTTTGAATTAGATAAATTGTATTGTTTAACTTTAAAAGTCTTTGTTATCTATTTCACGTTTTTTATATTTCTACCACCCAAGCAAAAAATTCCCGATCCGCCACTGATAAGGAGTAGCTCTACACAAACAAAGGAAACCGTGAGATAGCTTCTCATTTTAAAATTTGAGGTGCATTCTCTGATAGAAAAGAAGACATTCAGGTCTTCCCCTCTTCGTTTATCAAAAATCCTTTTCCCGTTTTTAGCCTCCAATCTTTCAACCTCAACGTTCTTTTATTTTTTCTGTATATATATTTACTAGTCCCTAGTATCGAAATATAGAGCAACTATAAGCTTATATTTATGAAATTAAGCAACATTATCGAAAGGGAGTTCGGAAGGTTCTTTCAGCAAGAGAGACCTAATTAAAAGAAAGGTTCTGGGCCGTTTTATTCTGGGGGACGTGGTGGTGTTTTGTGGATCTGTTTGCACTCTTTGGGCAGAGCCACGAAACGTCTTGAAACAGAATGACTTTGTCCGCAACTCATCCTAAGAATCATTCACGTCACATTTACTGCAAATTGTTCTTTGGATCTTTCTGTTTTCAACATCTTGACTAGAGCTGTGTAAAGGTTTACTGAATTCCAGTGGACATGGAAGTAGTTTCACCAAACCAGTTGACTCTCTAAACGACGACGTTTACGTCACTCAACCTTTCAGAGACACACAAGCAAGGCTGACTTGCTGGACCTTTTCGGGCCTTTGGTGCTGTACATGTCCGGGTTACTAATGTGGACGATGATCATAGGTTTTATGTTTTCAAGTGTGGTTAAGTTGTTTAAGCACTGGTGGCTTCATTGGTCCGGAACGAGGAGGGTAAAGGGAGTTGCATATGTCAGAGCGATCGACATGCTGAACGGCTGTGTTTATCGCAATTTCAGGCTTAGGCTTGAATGGGTCGACCCCAATCCAGACTCGGCATATACAGCCTTTAGATCATCTTGGTCAGCCTAAATGTTTATCGCAATTTCAAGCTTAGGCTAGAAGCGGTTCACATCCACTAATTTGAAATGGCATGAGTCCATCGAGCTTTGTGCCTGAGATGGTGCGAGCCCGGTTCGCTTGTGTCGCTTGAACCCGGTGTGCCTCGCCGCCGTTGGATTCCAAGCCATTTGTTATTCGGCCCAATGTTTAATTGATAAAGCCTAAATTGATAAAGCCCACATGAATTTAGATGGGAGAATTGCTTGCTGCTCTCTCTAGTCTCTTCCTCTTTTGCACGTGAATGACGACAACTTTAATTTGTCTCTCTTCCTGGTCAGCAAATATGAAACGAGCATGCTCCGCCTTTTCCTTCCTTCTTTGTCTTTATGAAAACCAATTCCTAATTCAAGTAGAATTATGGTAAAGCCGCATAAGAGAAGTCAGCAGCTTCCTTTCTTTGTCTTTTCTACATTCTGTTGCTTGTTCTTTCTTCTGAGAAGAGAAAACTTGTTCAGCCTCCTCAAGTTTCTTGCCGCGAGAGAGAATACAGGTTGACCTTCTTCTTGGTTTTCTCGACAACGACCACAGACGGGCAAGGCGTTGGGTTTTATCACGGTGAGAATAATTGATATTCTTGTTATATGGCTGCTGTCTTTTTCTTCTTTGAGCTGCTTCGTCGTTGCCTTGAATGCAGACATCGTCGACATCATTCTGCATTCTGAACGGAGTTGCAGGAAAGTTGAAGCAATACTCTATGCAAACTTTGAATTTGCTACAGGAACAAAAGAGGGCTGCAATTTTTAATTGACGTTACCCGAAACGAACCGCCGAACTTTTTTCCTGGTAGCTTTGTACAGCGACCAGGTCTTCCTTCTCTTTGACAGGAACCCCAAGTGCTTATGACCATGGGCGAAGTTGTTAAGGAGCCAGGGGCGGTCGCCCTCCGCCCCCGAAAAACTGACTCACTGAGAAGCCCCGAACCTGCAAATCCGGCAGCGGCGGAGGAGCAGCGGTGCTGCAAATCTGCAAATCTGGGTTTGTTTTTTTTTTTAAATCCAGGCCAAAACGATGTCGTTGGATTGGATTTGGAATTAAAGGTTCATGCGGTTGTTAAACCTGGGCATCTCCGACATGGATTGGATGTACTCGACCGCAGGGAACAATGGATGTGAAGGAGATGTCGATTCCACAATGAATATGGAGGCAGGGGGTCAAGCAAAATTGAGGAGTGAAGTGGTGAAAATCAAATTGATATTGCAGTAACCGAACCCCGTCGCCTAAAGTTGATTGGAAGTAAATAAACATGCAGGGAACAAGGAGACAATGAGTCCTTGGTTTCAGTAAGGAGGCGGAAGGCAAGCTAATTGAGGGATAGGGGTGGTAAACTCCAAGCTCCTCGAAGTCAATGTGAACTTCCATCACGACACTTGTCTGATGTCCAATTTGGGCACTGATTCGATGAGTAGCTTCAAGGACAACCAGAAGAAATAGACGGCAACAAAGAATCTAATTTGGCAACCCAAGAAGAAATGTGTGCAGTAAAGTTCACCAACATCCGTTGAACATTGCTGTGGTATGACTAAAATTCTCTATGCATTCTAATCTTTTTTAACTGTGTAGTCGAAATTCTGTTTTGAACCTTACTTTGACAATTATGTTATTTTTCATCTCAAAGACGTTAGCTTAACCAAAGCGATGATGGGTTCATCCTGGAGATGATTAATATAACCATTGAAAGCGTAGTAACATCTCGCGTAAAGCATATAAGTGCACATATCCCAATTGCCCAAATAAGAAGAAGGTTGAAAGACTTTGAATGGAGAGATTACTGAAATTGTATACAACTTGCATTCTTTTAAGTTCGCCGGCCCCCCTCGAGAAATCCCGGCTTCGCCAATGACGTCGCCGTTTGGCTGCTGCATCCTGATTCGATCTGCACGAGATGCAGCCTCCGATTTGGTGCTCAAGAGTCAAAATTTGACGTTGGCTTCAATGACTTCGAGACAGCTCCGGCACGGAACTTTGGTTGCCCGCTGAAGTTGTTTCCTGGTTTCCTTTTTACAGGGACCAGGTCTTTTTCCCGGTAGCCTGGGTCTTCTTCCCGATAGCCTTTTTACAGGGACCGAGCCTTCAATAGCTTTAGAGTGGCAGGCAGAAATTCCCAACAGCGATGGCTCGGCAGGAACGACGGTATGGGCTGCTTCTTTTCTTCATTGCATGGACCATGGACGGAGGGCGCCATTTTGTGGAGAGAGCATGAGCTTTCCGCTGGAGGGATCGCATCTTTTCGAGGTGTGATTGCATTAAGACAATCAGGCCCGACGAGCATAAAAGAAACAACTTTTTCTGGGACAATTACCTTCGGATTTGGTAGCAGTGGCTTTGTAGCTCGAACGGGGGCTGCGTCCTTCTCCTTCCGTTGCTCCGTTCTGCGACCTTCTCCGTTTGCTGCTCTGTGGTTTTCTCCGTGGTTTTTTTAGTGCACCATAAGGCTCCTTTTATATGCAATAGGATCAACCGAGACTTTCTTTTCTTGCAAGGCAAATCTCCTTTCTGCGGCCTACCCAAGTGATTTATTGCTCATCATTTATTTGTGCTGATCTTTTATGAATTTTAATCCATATTAGGGTTGAAGAAATATAATCTATATTAGGGTATTTCTTCAACTTGGGCTCCAAGCCTAAAAGATTTGCCCCGAAATAACTATATATTTATCCTCCTTTTATTTTAAAGAATTTAAATATATATTATTTCTTTTTGGAGAAAATTTATCGCCAAACACGGTACATACCTATATTTAATACATTAATCATCTATCGGTTAAATTTGATCAAATATAATATTTTCTTTTTTAGTTGCATAGTTGAGCATTAGATAATGAATGTGTTAAGTAAATGTATGTAGCTATTGTAGAGTTTTGTGTCAATGATTCAAAAACATGTGTAAAATTTTGTTCACATATTACTGTATTATTGATACAAATTGTCACGGTACAACCGTATCACGTGAATTGCTCCCCTGTTTGACATCATTGTAACCTGCCCTTCTTTAGTATGACCTATTTGAGATTAGTTTTCATCTATAGTTGAAGACTTACAAAGACACTCTCTTTGGCTGCTATATCTGCCTATTTATGGTACAATACTTACAAAACCAAATACAAATATTCGGTATGGTATGTCCATATAGTTTGCTACACCATCCGTAACAAAATTTGTTTCTTGATAAATATATTGAATTCCTCGAACATTAAAATATTTGCGAAGGGAGCAAACATCTGTCATGATAGAAAAAAAATTTTCCAAGGAGGTTGATGAGAGCCTTTAGGGCTATTTTTGGATTGTTGTGCTTTAAAAAAACATGTTTTTGTTGTGCTTTAAGAAAAATCAACTATAAAATAAAGCAGTTGAGCGTTAGATAAATTATATTATTATAAGTGTTGTGCGTATGAAAAACAGTTTAAAAACGTTTGGTAAATTTTAAAATAATTGTATATAATAACAAAAATGAACATAGTACTAGGGGTGGTGACGACTGTGGTAAAAATAATCTACCGCTTGATGATTTGACGAACTTGCACCTACAAAACATATTAAACACCTTTGATTACGTCCAAGACCACGTGCCCTAGGAGTTGAGGGGGAGGGGATGTTTGGCCAATGAACCTCCGATACCTAAGTGAGAAAATTAGGGTTGAGTTGTGTTGATTCAACTTACTTGAGAAGTGTGTAGAATGAGGCATATTTATAGAGCTAGGGTCGGCCACATGTGTAGGGTTTTCCATGCCATGCGTCGGTGTCCGATTGACCAAGGTGTGTCATCCATTGGAATTATCTTTGGAGAATCCTAATTGATTAGGATGAGGATTCCTTGATTAAGGGAATATGTCTTCATTTAGGAAACTGATGCAGATCTGTTGACAAGTGCATTTATGGAGCGTTGGGATAAAATGAATTACTAAAACCAATCAGTAGCACTTAATAAAAGTCCTGGTGTTTTTGGCTTATTAGATTACTAGTATTATTAACTATGTAATTTCAGTTTTCAATCACTTTATTTCATTTTGTGTTTTCAAATTTTTGAATGTAAGTTACAAATTCTATATATCCCACTTCTTGTTGGAAGGGAAGTGCTGGACATTTTTTATTATTGAAATATAGTGTTTTCTCTGAGTTTTGTGCCTTTCCTTTTGTGAGATTGTTCACTTTATTTTCTAGTTGTCTATGTTGTAGGCTGGCACTAGAATCGAAGTATTTGGGGTTTTTAGGTCTCTCCACGCACTTGGAGATAGTGGACCCTATCTATCATATCTATCCTTCCATTTTCGTTTTAATTCATAACTGGGCATTATCGCTCTACATCAGAAACTAATTAAAGGGAATTTAGTAATTCATTCCTCATTAATTTCCTTGTATTTATCTCCTTGCCATGGGCAGCGGAGCTTGGAGAGATCATAGTTAGCAACTTAGGGCTTCTTGAGGGTCGAGCAGTGCGTGGAAATAAGTGCATGCCTCGGCATTAAATAAGAGCATCTTCGTCAATCTTAAATGAAAGTTCACATGTCAGCTCCATAATATTCCGAATTATTTTTGGCTCCACAAATGCCCCCATACCTATTGTGCTGCTTTAAAGAGCGCATGAGGTGTACATAGAACTGCCAAAAATAGACTTCTTGTCTGCCTTGAATTTTGAGCCTTGATAAGTCATCTAGGAGTGGGGAAGAGAGAAAACCAGAGAGAGAATTTATTAACCCCCCCTTCTCCCCTGATTTTCTTCTTTGCACGTTCTTCGAGATGTGATCTGATATGTTATTCTTCTTCTTGCCTCTGATGCCATGTGGCAACTCTTGAACTGGCGGGCTGGGGCCCGTGCGTGAGACGTGGCAGCTGGTGTTGTCTGATGATAGTGCGGTGAGGCTAGGAGCCGCGGATGGAGTTGCGGGCATAAGTCACATGAAAGATGGTATGAACTGGAGCCGTGAGAGATAAAGAGGCGCATGACCTTACTGGTAACGTGGTAGCTAGGGTGCCTATTGGAAAAGGTCGACGCAGAGTGGAGCGGCAGGGGCAGCTGGAATAAGACAGACGCATGCCAAGTCGAGCGTGAGGGAGAAGGCCGACATGGGCCTGTGCTACGCTGAAGGGAATGGGTCGTTGTGCCTGGTTGTGCGATAATCTGACTTCTCAGCCTTTGTAGATGGAGCAATTGAAGGTGAAGTAGCGGAAGGTAGAGTTGCTGAGAGAGAGTCGACCGCTGAAGTTAAGATGGCTGCTAAAGAGCCTAAGATTATGCAAGTTGCTTGTGTTGGATTTAATGGCTTTCAAGCCAGTTTATCAATTTACTAAAAATTCAATAAACTGCTTTCTTCGCTTTACTTCGTCTTTGTTATTCAATTGACTTGAATGTCTTGAAATGTTTGCTTGCTTGAAGCGTGTTGCGAACTTTTTAGCCTTAGGAGTGCCAGTTACTCTCGTAGCTTATATCGAACCAAATGCTTGTAGCCGAGGTGCCTTAGGCGTGAATTTCGGCTTTGCAAGGCTCTAAGCCATGCCACATGCTGGTCGCAACGATGTATTTTGACCGTTTTCTGCTGCGCTACCAATGATGCCAAGGGAGCTAGTGCGTCATAGGTTGGTCGAAAATCTATTTCCATAGGGACCTGTTTTTTACGACTAGGGCTAGGTTCCGTGGGTGGCATAGATCGAGCTTCATGGGACTTTTCTACTCCGTATGTCGTGATCAGTGACATGTGGTGTGTCTGAGTCCTATGCGAGCTGCTAGTTAGTCACAGATCTTGTGAGTTGCGTAGTCTGTATCACAACATGTTAAGGCATATGTGAACACAACACATGCGAACAATCGTATCAGAATTTGTGGGCATATGTTTAAGGAAGCGTTCTGCACTTTTGACCATTTGCTATTGGCTACCATGCGCTGCCGGCGATGCCAAAGCAGTTGATGCGCCATGCGGTAGTCATTGGCTTCGTTGCTTGAACAAAAGTCGTTTGCCATAGAAACCCGTTTGTGTGACTAGGGCTAGGTTTCGTTAGCGAATGATGGCGCGACTTTTACGAAACAGCATTTTGCATGTCGTGGCCATAACATGCGGGGCGTCGAGTTTGTAAGCCGCTTGTAAGTCACAGATCTTGTAAGCTGTATAGCTAGTAGCGCATCATTTTAAGTTTATGTGCATGAACACGAAGATCACTTGACCAAGCACAGCTTGTGGACTTGTGGACATGTGGAACTTTGTGGGTAGCCGTAGCTACACCTTATACCATTGGTCCCTCGAACTGCATAACACAGCATGGTAGGGCTTTGTGTAGACACAAAATTTGCCTAACTAAATACATTGTGCTCATTTGTATCGAAATTCGTGGGCAAATGTTCATGGAACGCACTGCACTTATGCTTCTCCTATTGTAGAAGCCCAGGCACTCGCATATACGGCCTAAGGTGAAAATCCTTCAGTTAGCTAAGCCGGGTATGGGAAGCCCAAGAGTTCGACTATTGTGGCTAATTCTAGGTGACGCTAGCTCAGGTTGCTGTGCCCCCAGTAAAACTAAAGCAACTAACCCATCCACGTTTGGATATCTGGGATTATTATTCTCTCTCAGGGAGAGAGCAAACCCCATAGGGTGTCAGGGAATTTGTTTATCATCTCGTGCTAGAGAGCTTGGAATTGAATATACTCAGATGGGTGTCGGAGAATTGATTTACCCTCTTGCGCTGGAGAGCTTGGAATTGATCGTTGAATGCGCAGTTGAGCGAACTTCAAAATAATTTCTTGCATCTTCATTAAAATAAGTAAAATGTAATAGACTTCACAGAAAGTAAGGCTGCAAAACAACTAAGATAATCATCAGCAGGTGAGGTCTTATTCGATGATATGTCTGAGACTTTGAACTTATTTGGATAGGCCTGAGGGGTTGGCATCTTTCGGCCTGCATGGGCTGGCTTGGATTTGCAGTCCCACGGGAAATCCCTGTTGTTGTTGTTGCAATTTCCTAGGACTGCGTGCCTAGGGTTACTATTGCAGTGCCTATAGCAAGGCATATGGTGGTGGTCGGCAGAGGTGGCAGCCGTCCAACCACTGTGTTCAGCCGCGTAGAGCGGCGAAGAGAGGTCGAGGCCGGTGCCACCCCGTTGACTCCATGGTTCAGTCTATGCCCTTGCACATAAGGAGTGTCGTTCGTCGTAGTTTTTGAATTTTCTGTCATATTCTTTTTTCCAAGACCAAATCCAATAATCTTCAAAGAAGTTTGGATTGTATGAGAAAAGTTGAAAAGAGGGAAAAAATTCAAGAAACATTGCGAGAGTCTTTTCCGAGTATTTTTCTCAAGCTTTCAATGAAAGCACCAATTTGTGGTAACAAAAATCCACTGCTTGATGATTTGACGAACTTGTACCTACAAAACAAATTAGACATCTTTGGTTAAGGCCAAGACCACGCGCCCGAGGAGTGGGTGGGTTTGGCCAATGAACCTCTAATGCCTAAGTCAGTTCTCTGAAAAGAGAGAGAATTAGGGTTGAGTTGTGTTGATTCAACTTACTTGAGAAATTTATAGAATGAGGCATATTTATAGAGCTAGGGCCGACCACATGTGTAGAGCTTGCCATGTCATGTGTCGGCGTTCGATTAGCCAAGGTGTTTCATCCGTTGGATGGAGATGGAAATAATTCCAAAGATATTATTAATTTATTTAATAATATCTTAAAATATCTTTGGAGAATCCTCATTGATGAGAATGAGGATTCCTTGATTAAAGGTGACACACCCCGCCCAAAGAAATCCACGTGGACACTGAGTTTGGGGCGTGCTGGCCGACACTTGTAAGTGACGAAGCCATAATAATCATGACAACACTTGTTTAAAATAAACTCAATAGTAATTAAATTCAACGCGCACAAGGTTCAGAGCGTTTAAGAATAAGCAACGGAATAAAAGTTCAAATCAATCTCTTAAAATCTTATCCACAACACGGATGGATATTATTAAGAAACTGAAAGAAAGATAAATCCCTACATTGTCGGGAAGAGTTCAGAGCTGCCAGTCAAATGTTACGACGTCACCTGATGCACCACTATTAAGTCCTGAAGGGGGCGCAAAACAGAAAGTGTGAGTGGACGAAAAATAAAGTTTTCTCAACCCGTTTCTCTTTTCAACATAATAACCCCCTGTTTGAAAATCAGTATAGGTAAAAAGTCATACTACCATAGTTTATGTCAAATCATACTTTATATATAACTGAAAATTAGATCTCAAAGTATAAACCGTAATGAACCAGTTGTATTTCCAAAAGTCATATTATAGTAAAGTTCAATAAGTATAATAAAGAAAACCAACACAGGGTATATGTGCAATCACGCATGTACGTGTTGAGGAACCTCATCCCAACCCTGTACAAGCACTTTACGTTATCAATCCATTTGTGCTCCTAGTACCACACACATGTAAGCACTTGCGCTATTAGCGCGTCACACCCGAGTCCTTACGTTGTGGGGCCTTCCCCCAATAATAAACATAAACGTAAGACAAGCTTGCACTAAGGTATTTACTGGACAATACCCCTGGAGTACAGTGCGTGTGACCCAAACATGTGAGACTTGTCCTACGGCCGTGAGACGGTACTACAACGTAGTGAAAGCATACCAAGTGTGTTTGAAAACATACATATATACATCATGTGTATAAATAAAGAATAACTTAAACTTCATAATTTCACAATTACTCAAACGTTGCATAAATAGGTATACTCATTAAAATCAAATAACAAATACCAATACCTTTATGCATAACCAAAACCATGTTCCAATACCATTTCATAATATATATATTCATGCTTCAAAATCATTTAAAATCATGTATATATCAATACCAGAAATATTTCAAAGCATAAAAACCATTTATTAAAACAAAAGTCCACTCACAAGTACTCGGGAGTATAATCCTCCTCAGTGTCGCGTTCCTCGAAGCGCCTAGATGTAGGATGACCTATTTATTAGTAGGGAAAATATTAAAATCATTCCCAAAAGAATAATAACTACTCTTATTAAAAAGAATCTAAAAACAATATTAATTTAGCGAAAACAGACTCGAAAAATGATTTCCGGGACTCGAAAACCTTTCCGACGCCGTGCACCGCCGCAAGCGCCGCCAGAGCCACCACGCGCTGGAAAACGGTCGGACGGGCCGAGAGATACTTGCCACGCGCCTCCATGATACGCTCTTGGTAAGCGCATAATTTAACCCTGAAAATGTCATCGTTAGTATATGGTAAATAGGGATCGTTCTAATCCGGGGATTGAGGGTACACCTATCAATAAAAATACAAAGTATATTATTTACAAAAATAAAATTAAGTATAAACATATTTACGAAATAAAGGGGGTTTTCTGCTTTAAATTTTCAAAAATTAAAAGAAACAAAAAAATAAAATATATAGACACAAGTACAAGAATGAAATGAAAGAAACAAAGATCAAAACCAATTCCATAATCAAATTCCATTCAACCCTACAATTGTTCATCTAAGTCATGAGAAAGAAGTTGATCATGTGAAACATTCATAGCAAATGATTTCCCATATTTTACTTTCCTTAATTAATTAATCTAAATGAAAACACCTAGATTAATTCTATTAAACATGCAATCAAAGTCTAGAAAGCTAGCTAATCAAAACATGTTTAACGCAATACACATAGAGAAAGGCTATCGACTTAAGTGCACAACCTAGTATGAATAAGTTCATCTATTTGCAATCCTTTTCAATTGAATTCGACCTTTGTCCAAAGCCTTTACTACTTGTGATTTAGGTTCACAAAACTATTAGGTGAATCGTTTACCTAAATCTAGCACCAATTACATGCATATATCCTAAGTTGGCCACCAAAGAACATAAACATATAAAAGTTTTCTGTAAAGCAAATTCAATTGAACATCCACACATAAGCAACTAAGAATCACAATTATAAGAATCAAACTTTATTCAATCATAAGAATTCGAATTTAAATTTTGTTCTAACATCAATGTCAACTAGAAACTATTCCAACAGAAATCAAACAAGGTTACAAAGAAATAGAATGAATTACACCGTGGATGGAAGATGGAGATGGAGGCTTGACGGTTGGATTCTTGAAGCTTGAAAGCAAGTCTTCAATGGTGGATGATGGATGAATTGCTCACGGCTCTTTCTTCTCTTCTTCTTCCTTGCTTGAAATCTGTGGAATTGCCCTAGAGGATGGATAGAGGGAGAGAGAATATTTTTTTCTCAGAAATCTGTATATCTGTCAGTGTGTGTCATGGTCTCTGCTTTTCTAACTCTCTAAGTTATTTTTCTAACTGGCTGAATCATCCCCACTAATAGCTATTTATTGATGACATTAAGTGAAAGAAAAATGGTTAAACAATTATAACTCTTTGGGTGGCCTTTATGCCAATTACTCCCACTTACTCCTCATCTTTAATTCCATTTCCTCAGATATTTGAATAGGTGTTTGCTGACTTGTTTTTGGCTGCCAGATTTATTGGGTTTATTGCTTTCATTGCAGTTACAAACTGCTCAGCATCTTCTGAACCTTTCAGTGTTAAAATGGCCATAACGTCTTCTAGAAAATTGATATGGACAATTCGTGAAATGATCCAAAAAATAGACATCTGTAGCTTTCCAAGCATATAAGGCACGTTTTTTAATTCATTCTGAGCTGTTCACAACTCGCTTCCAAAGTCAGCTGATCTGCACAGGCAGTTTTGACGAATTTGTTACTTAAAATCCATTTTGTGCTATTTTTCTTTTCTTTGCTTGACAGATCCTACAAAACACAAAAACAAAGTAAATAGCTCAAAAATATAAGGAACTAACTAAGAAAAGACATGTAAATTTGATGTAAAATATACATAAATATGAGCTTGTCATAACCTAATTTCGAGCCAAAACTTCCCAATACTCTTAAATCGACTAAATGACTCAGATAAGCAAGGATAAGGGCTAAACAATGCTTAGAATGAAGTATAAAAATATTAAAATCGTAGCACAAAGTGCTCCTATCACTCCACTCGCGGCTGCACGCCGTTAACTTTAACAGCGTCCCGTTAAAGTTAACAGAAATCCTAACTAAGCCGTTACACTTAACGGCGTCATTTAAAGTTAACGGAATATACCTGAAACTGACAGAATATTCTGTTACCGTCACGGAATATTCCGTCGCTTTCAACCTTTTGCCGGTCGCCGTTGCCAGAGCCGCCGTCGGCCGCCTTCTAGTTCGCCGAATTCTAGAAAAATTTGCCGAAATTGTTTCAAAACTTCAAAAGTTCATAACTTCTTCGTTTCTCAACCAATTTCGACGATCCACATATCAAATTGAAGGTATTGAAGAGTAGACTATTTTCATGCCAATTTGGGGCCGAAAAATGGCCGGAAATGGCTTGAAATTGGCTGGAAATTCTGGGTCAAACCCTAAATCCGTTCTACTCCAAAATTACACCAAAATTTACATTCTTTATAAGAAATCGAACCTACTCAACGTGATAAGACCAATGGAAATGGTTTCGAGGCTTACCTAGGCCGGGATTATAAGGAAACTCGATGGAGAGTTTGTCGTTTTCGTTTCGGTATCGGTTTGGCCGATTTAGTTCGAGTTCGAGAATTCTAAAATCACAGTCTTGCCGAGAACAGTGAGACAATCAAAGCGTCTATGGTCTTGGGTGGTGTTTCGATAGTTTTGTGATATTTCCAAATTCTAGGGTTTAGTGTGTGTTTTGTATGTTTTGGCCGAAGACGAGAGAGTGAGAGGGGGAGAGAGAGAGTGGGCGAGGAGAGAGAGACAGCTTCTTTGCAGCTGGGTCAAAACCCACTAAACCCTAAATAACATACAGGCGTAAAATTCCTAAAATGCCCCTGAACTTTAAAGTTCCGTAAAATACTCATTTTAACTCCAAATTGAGTTCCGCTTGCGTCCACATGTTCGTATCGACGAGTACTACTTGAATATGTAAAGAAAATAATTTCCACATGTCGTTTCGAAAAAGTCAACAAAAGCCAACATTTGTTCGCTAAGGGTATTTTGGTAATTTTACATGAAATTTTGGGACGGGTTGTAACAAAAGGAATATGTTCATATAGAAAAGTAATTAAAGGAAATTTAGTAATTAATTCCCCATTAATTTCTTTGCATTTATTTCCTTGCCATGGGCAGCGGAGCTTGGAGAAATCGTAGTCAGTAGCTTAGAGCTTCTTGAGGGTTGAGCAGAGCGTGGAAATAAGTGCGGGCCTCGCCATTAAATAAGGGCATCTTTGTCAATCTTGAATGAAAGTCCACGTGTCAGCTCTATAATATTCTAGATTATTTTTAGCTCCACAACGACAATAGCGATGGTGGGGGCAGTGGTGGTTATGGCAGCGACAATGGTGGGGGTGTCAATAGCAAGGTGACACACCCCACCCTCGATACCCACGTGGATACCAAGTTTGGGCGTGCTGGCCGACACTAGTAAGTGACGAAGCCATTAAATGCATGACAACACTTAGTTTAAGTAAATTACATTGACATAAAGTTTGCGGAATTTAATGCCAATATGCACAAGGTTCAGAGCGTACTAATTTGAATCAGCGGAAACAAAATAATAAATCAAGTTCCTAGAATCTTTATCCATAACAGGGATGGATATTATTAAAGAAACTGAACAAGAAATAGTAAACCCCTACATGGTCTGGAAATAGAATCAGAGCTACCAGTCGGATGCCTCGATTGCACCAAATGCTCTATCACTAGGTCCTGAAGGGGGCGCAAAAACAAAAGGTGGGAGTGGACGAAAAATAAAAGTTTTCGAAATACCTTTCTCTTTTCAACATAGTAACCCCCTATTTGAAAACCAGTATATTTGTAAAATCATACTATCGTAGTATGTGTCAAATCGTACTATAATATATGTATAGCTGAAAGTAAATCTCAACGTGAAATCTGTATATAATAAATTCATATTTTTCATAAGTCATTTCATCAAATATATATCAATAGTATAGATAAGAAAACCAACACAGGGTATATGTGCAATCACCATGTACGTGTTGAGGAACAGCCTCTCAATCCCCGTACAAGCACTTTACGTTATCAATCAATTTGTACTCCTAGTACCACACACATATAAGCACTTGCGCAATAGCGCGTCACACCCGAGTCCTTACGTTGTGGGGCCTTTTCCCCAAAAATAAACATAAACGTAAGACAAGCTTGCACTAAGGTATTTACCGGACAATACCTCTGAAGTACAGTGCGTGTGACCCAAACATGTCAGATTTGTCCTACGGCTGTGAGACAGTACTACAACGTAGTGAAAGCATACCAAGTGTGTTTGAAAACATACATACATATATCATGTGTAGAAGTGAAGAATATCATATACTTCATAATTTTTCAAATATTCAAACCTTGCATAAATAACATTCTCATCGGAGTCATATATCAAGTACCAATATTTATGCACACCCGAAATCATAGGCTAAAACCATTTAATAATATATATCCATATATATTCAAATCTCAAAATCATTTCATAATATATATATATATATATATATATATATATATATATATATATATATAAGCATGCCTCAAAAACCTTTAAACTCATGTAAGAAAACCATTTCATAAATATTTTCAAGCATATAAACCAAGTACGAAAACAAAAGTCCACTCACTGGTGCTCGGGAGTGAAATCTCCCTCGGCGTTGCGTTCCTCGAAGTGATGGGTCGAAGGATTACCTATATAATATTAGGGGAAAAATATTAAAACCTCCCTAATAAAATAATATAGACCTTATAGAAAAATAACCCAAAAATAATACTATTTTAGCGAAAACGGGCTCGAAAAACGATTTCTGGAGCCCGAAAACCTTGCTGCCGCCGTGCGCTACCGCACGCGCCGGGAAGCGGCCGGATGCGCCACCACGCGCCGGGAGAAGCATTGACACGCCAGCCACGCGCTGGCATGTGTGGCCCCGCGCCGGCCACGCGCGGGCATGCGTCGCCACTTGCTGGCACGCGTCGCCACGCGCTGGTACGCGTTGGCACGCGTCGCCACGCGCCTGATGACGTCACCCCCACGCGCTGCTGACGTCAGCACCGTTAGAATTAACTGCGTCAGTTAAAGTTAACGAAATATACCTTTTCTAAAGGAATATTCTGACGCCGTCAGGAATATTCCGTTATCGCGACGGAATATTCCTTCACCCTCAACCTCTCACCGGTCGCCGGAGCCGCCGGCGCCGCCTGGTTCGCCGGAATTTTTGGAAAAATACCGATTTAATCCCAAAACTTCAAAAATTCATAACTCTTTCATTCCTTGGCCAAATTCAACGTGCCATATATCAAAATGAAGGTATTGACGAGTAGAATATTTTCATACCAATTTGGGGACGGAAAAATGGTCGGAGATGGCCTGAAATTGGCCGGAAAGCTTCGGGAAACCCTAATTCCGTTCTCCTTCAAAACTGCACCAAATTCCACGTTCTTTATGTCGATTTGAACCTACTCAATGTAATAAAACCAATGGTAATGGTTTCGAGGCTTACCTATGTCAGGATTGTACAGTAAATTGAATGGCAGTTTGCCGATTTCGTTCCGACGTCGGTTTGGCCAATTGGGTTCGAGTTTGGAGATTCTGAAATCACAGTCTCGTCCAAAATGATGAGACGATCATAATGGTAATGATCTTGAGCGACGGTTCGACGGTTTTGTGATTCGTCCAAAAGTTAGGGTTTTGGTGGTTTTGGGTGGTTTTGGCCGAGAGAGGGAGAGAGAGAGAGAGGGATCGTGCAGAAAGTGGGAGAGGAATAGCTGCTGCAGCTAACCCCAAAACCCAAACCCTAATTCACAAACGGGTGTGAAAATTACTAAAATGCCCCTACACTTTAAAGTTCCATAAAACGTTCGTTTTAACTCCAAATTGAGTTCCGCTTGCGTCCATGTGTTCGTATCGACGAGTACTACTTACATATGTAAAGAAATAAATTTTCACATGTCGTTTCGAAAAGTCAACAAAAGTCAACATTGGTCACTAGAGGTATTTTGGTAATTTCACTTAAAATTTTGGGACGGGTTGTAACACAAGGTGCGGTGGTTGGGGTGTTGAGGTGGCAGAGGTGGCAGTGGTGGCAGTGGTGGCAGTGGTAATGGTGGCAATTGTGGTGATGTAAGGTTAGTGATTGCATTTGTGGGTGGTGGCGATGACGATATTGGCAGTAGTTGTGGAGGTGGTGATGATGATGCCAATGGCAATGTTAAGGGTATAATGGTGGCGCCAATAATGGAATGTTGTGTTCAAATTTCAGAGATGAAATAATGACTCATTACTAGTCAACACAATGTTGTTCCTAACTTATATTTATCAATAAAGATATGACACAATCCATAATAGAAACCATTCATCTATATCTTATTTTATCAATTTTCTGACGTGAGACTTTTACATTCTTTAACATATTGTTATGTTAATATAATAAGAGTAATAGTAATTTATCTTCCATTTATACACAATGTTAAAACTTTTGGCTTTGCATGAGCATTGCAAAGTTTGGAAATAATACCTCAATTAGAATGCACCACACATGCTGTTCATAGTAAATGGTTGATTTGTTAGAAGGCAAAGAAAAATAATAACGGCATACAGTTTAGATAGTTTAGATGCAATTTGCATCGATTGTATCATTACTATTTGTTAAGCATCAGTTACACAGTATTTCACCTCATGATTTATGGCCGGTATAACTTTCTCATTATTCGTAACTTCATTTACGACCGATATTGTTGGAGATTAGAGTTCGACATCGGATATATAACAAAATATAATACGACTTATATTTGAGATATTCTACTTTTAATATCACCGAGGCCTTTTGTGATAAAATTCAACACCAAGCAATAGGTGGTTAAGTTGGGATAATATCGGTGATATTGGTGGTAGACCTGCATGGACCCACAAAGTTTATCATGGTATCAGAGCAGACTATTCTCTCAACACGTCCTAGGTCCGATGTACTGGGTTTGAACATGCTTTTTGAAGTTAGGTTTTCGAAAAAATGCGCTAGCTCGAACTTAAGGCTACAGAATGATTGGGCCTTCGAAAAGATTATTGTTGGCTTCAGAGATTGAATACCGACCGACTGACCGGGCTCTTGAAAAGATTGGCATTAGCTCCGGTATAATGACTTGACTAGTTTCCGATGTGGGAATTGGTTTCCCTTGCGACCTTGTGTGGGTTTACTCGTGATGGAGCGTGTTAGAAAATAGAGTCCCACATCGGGCATATAACGAAATACAATATAACTTATATATGAGATATTCCACTCCTAATATCACCAAGGCCTTTTATGATAAAACTCAACACCTAGCGATATGTGGTTAAGTTGTGACAATATCAGTGATATTGGTGGTGGACCTGCATGGGCCTACAAAGTTTATAGATATCACTTTCTTACGAGTCATAATTCAAGTTAATATAAAATTAATAAAGTGAGATGAAAACAGTAAAATTCAAATTCAATTTGTTATCTAAAATAAGAAGTTGAACGTGGTAACCACTCAGATCACGTTATTATTATCGCGATGATCAATTATTATCCTAACAATTGTTATTTTAAAAGAAAATTACACACAAAGTATACTTTTACCTTTTAATTTTGAATTGAGACAAGGTTTTTAGATTATTTCAAGGAAAGGCAAATTTTAATACACATGTAAGATGACGTCATGGGCGCTTTCTATGTTGGCATGTCCAAATTGCCCTTTCCTTCTTTGTTTGATAGAGCAACTGACAGCGAGATGCATGAGCTTTCGTTCCATCTCCGTTTGGCAACCATTCCGATTCATTTCTCTTTTTTCATTTGATTTGACGCTGCCCCTGACTCTTCGTCCTTATCTTCCCTCCAATTAAGCTCCAATTTCACAGCGGTTGCCAATCAGATCACGTCGTTGGATTTTGCAGTCCAATTGGTGTCTCGGTTTAATGAGGGATTATGACACACCCCGACCCGGATATCCAGGTGGATACTGAAATCGAGGCACATTGGCTGACATCCACAGAGTGACGAAAGCAATAACATGCAAGTGAAGTGTAATTTGTAAGAATAAAATTGAAGGTTGAAAATAAAACAAGAGTAGAGTGCACATAAGTGTGTAGGACCTTTAATAAATGTATGTAAAGCTAATCAGAGCATCTAACTACTAATAGTGGAAGTTTAATAAAGTAACACATTTGAAGATGTTAATTACAAGATTACTAAGAGGAGTCCCTACTCTGAAGAGGGAAGACTATGCCACCACGCCTCGATGTCAAGAGCTCCAAAGCCTACTAAAACTTGGAAGGACACAAAACACAGAAGAGTGTGAGTGGGAAAAAATAATAGTTTTCTAAAACCTTTGCTTTTCCGAAAGTAATAACCCCTCGCTGTAAAAACCCGTAACTTTCAAAATCATACTATGTAATAAGTATGAAAACCAACGCAAAAGCGGAAAAACATTTATTTCCCAAGACGGGTAAATAACAATAAAACCTTAGTATACAATCATTATGAAGAAACCAACATGTGAAAACTAACATGTAAAATCCAAAGGTAGCACGAAGTTCCATGGCATCAGTGAAAATAGGTATGTCGCAAAATCCCAGATAAATAAGTATAGTATGCTCATTAGATAATGCAGACACACGAGCTCATGCAGAGATATTCTGACATGAACAGGCTGGGTGTAATAATCTACGCTCGAGTATTACATACACATGAAGTTAGCGCTAAGCGCATCACAACGAGTTCTAGATGTAAAAACAACTATAACAAGCTGACACCTATAATGAATCCCTAGTGAATGTATCGGTGCATGTGAACATACACGTGTAACTGGTCCTAGCCCTAGGCAGTACTATAGACACCGTGTAAGCAAGCCCAAATGAGCGATATATAAAATGAAACCATGCCATGGCTAGTCTCTTAAAACTCGTAACTCAAAAAGGGGTATCGCATAAAGCGTATCGTTTCTAAAGTACGGTGAGTAGTAAAACATTCCAAGGTGGGGTTCACAAATATCGTAAGTCAAGGCAAGATAACAAAGCAAGTCATAGACCACATTTCGCAATCAAGCGTAAGATATAATTTAGAAAGAAAAGCCCACTCACTTAGATCGTAGTCGTAATCCTTTTGCTTGTATATATGCTCTCCTAAAGTGAAACAAACTCACACTTAGTAAACTAAACCCACACTATGAAGAATAACAAACGAAACTCAAATTAAGAGTTTCAGTGTCTGAAAACCAACTTGCACCGCCACCCGCCGTTAAAGTTAACGGCGTGCAGTTAACTTTAACGGAAGATTCTAAGGATTTAACAGAATATTCTATGGGTGTTAGAAAATATTCCATTGACGCCGTTAGCCAGATGAAGGAATATACCTTGGAAACTAAAGGAATATGCTGAAGCTGTTAGAAAATATTCCGTCGCCGCTACGGAATATTCCCTCATCTCCTTCCTTGCGCTGGTCACCAGCGACACCATCCGTCGGCTGGAGTTCCCTTATAATCTGGATATTTTGCCGGAATTCCACAGAGAAACATAACAAGGTCAAATCACAACTATTTTTCACGTAATTTATACCAAAATGAAGCTTAGGAGACAAGGAACTCGAATTTACCTAACTCGAGGTCAAATGGTGGCTGGAGATGGCAAAAAAAGGGCCCAAAAGCCCCACCTTGAAAATTGAACTTTGGGGATCTGTCGACTTCGAGGCAAATTTGAGCATGAAATGCCAGAATCTAGGTCCAATGATGATGGTAGAGATACCTAGGATTGATAAGGAACAAACTTGAGCTCAATCAACAGCAATCTCATCGAGTTTGGCCGTGAAACACACCAGAGAGCTCGGTAGCTGTGCTCACGAGTTCGTCCCTTTCTAGACACTAATTCAAGCATGAAAAACTATCACAGTGATCCCCAAATCATTCTAAGTTTGGTGATGGTGATTTGGAGTCGAGATTTGAGAATGTTTGGCGGTGGTTTGAGTGGTGGCTCACAGTGGAGAAAAGAGAAGGGAGTGAAAGTGAGAGGGAAGAGAAGAGATGCATGGGAAGAAGAAAGAAGTGGGTCCTAGTGGACCGAAGACCCAAACGGAAATACAATTCTCTTGAAATTATGAGAATGCTCTTGAACTTTAAAGTTTCACAGAATCTTCGTTATAACTTTGAATTCCGTTCCGTTTGCGTCCACGTGTTTGCGACGATGAATACAACAAGAAAAAGCTAAGAGAAAAGGTCATACGTTTCACAAGCACGAAGGTCAACATAAGTCAACACTTACCCTTTTAGGGGCATTTTGGTCATTTCACACCTTCGGAAAATAAAACGCACAAAAATCAGGGAAGGGTTGTAACAGATTAGGGTTCGGATTTAACTCGTTGAAGCTTCCCGAGCCTTGTTAATTTCAAAGTTTCTAAATTTATCTGAGTTTCAACATGTTCATGTGTTCATGCTTGATTTTTGTACGAATTTTGAGGTTTTTTAGTTGGGTTTTGAAGCAATTTAAATTCAGGGTGTGGAGTTTAATACGTTAAATTTTAATTTGGGGATTTTGGTGGGTTCTAGGCAATGGGGTATTGAATTTTTTGATACATTAAATATTAGGAATCATAAAGTTTCCAAAAGGATCCATTTGAATTTTGATTGTTCATTTGATGATTTGTTTTCTTGGTGGCATGTTCATCTACTCTTTTATGGGACTGGGGATTTTGCTCTGTTGCGTTACTTTCATACGTTGTATTGCAGCTGCAACAATTAATGGTTGCTGCCTTTGCTTTGTATCCTTAATCAATTAGCCTGAGGGTATTGCTTTTCTATTGACCTCTGAAATTTAGATCAAAGTTTTGAGACCCGTGATATGGCGAGTTCACCATTTGTGAGTGTTGAATTTGGTTGATTATATTAAGCTAACAAAAGGGAGAAACTTTTAAAGTAGTAGTGATCATTTTACGAGTCCTGAGGAAATAAAAGGCTTCGGCAAACTTATTCCCTCATTTCCCTTTAGTAGGAAGGCTTTGATTGATGTGGCCTGAATCTTGCGAGTTTGTAGGTTGAAAACTGATTCTGCTAAAAACTATACAAATTGGTTCTACTAAAAAGTAAATAAAATTGGTTCTACAAATAGTTTAAAAACCAGTGGAGTTCCTTGAAATATATTGTATGTTTTTGTCTCTATATGTAAGGCTCACTTATTTCAATTTTGTATTCAAATATGTATATCTGATTCATAAGATAAAAAGCACAAAATAATACAAAAAAGGAATAACCGTTGTTAAAATCTAGAGTAATATTCAGAATTAGTCCCTCAATTCTCACTCAAGTTTAGAATTCGTCCCTGAACTATTTTTCTGTTAATTTATGTCCCTGATTTTAATAAAATGTGCACTATTAGTCCTTTCGGTGGATGTCGTCAGCCTTCCTGTCTAAAAAAACCACGTGTCATGCATGTGAGGTATTTTTCAGGAGTATATCGGGCAACAAAGAGGGAAAATCAAACCACAACGCCCAACCCTTCAAGAAGCCCCCATCCTCAACTAGATGCCCCACCTTTCCGACCCTAAAATTCTCGCCGCCATACAACACACCGTCTCTGACATTTCCCAGACCCGTTTCATCCTCAAAATCCTCGTTGACATCGCCAAGGCCAGGCTCGTCGAAATCGACTCCGATTTGACCAAGAAACTTGAGGAGCTTGAGCTCTCCCCCCACCCTTCCGACTTCGACAGGCTCTAGTGGAGGCAAATTTGGCACATAGTCTTTTTGGATGTGAAGGCTGACGACAGCCACTAAAAGGACGAACGGTACACATTTTGTTTATTCAGGAACGTAAATTATCTAAAAAATAGTTCATGGACAAATTCTAAACTCGAATAAGAGTTTATGAACTAATTTTGAATTTTACCCTTAAAATCAGACGGCATTTTACGGTTTTACCACTCCTTAAAATTTAGGCCATCATTTAACCACATTAAAGTGAAAAATTAGGTCATGTGTGAGTAACCTCTATGCCATGTCCCTTAAAAAAAACCCCAATTTTGTGATATGATCCCAATATGCCAATAATCCCTAATTTCTCGTCCTTTTCGGTGAATTAACTAGTAACTCTTTTATTTTTTTTCCGCTTTTTTTATTTTTCCAAAGTAAAATTCGTTCCTCTTTCGAACTGTAGCCGTCTGTCGGAAGATTCTAATCCGGATTTTCTCTGCATTTCTTCAATCTCGGGAGCTCGCCCTTTTCGATTTAGGGTTTTCTGGATTTTTCGAAGTCTCTCTCAGGTAATTTTCATGAGTTCAAATTCTCCAGGTTCATCAATTAATTTAATTGAGGTAGCTTAGGTTGATTGATTATTCGTTTTTGTAGTTCGAAACCCTAGTTCTTGTTTGGCTTCTGGGAAAGTGAAGGAAATTGAAATTAGGGATTTTTTTTTGAATATTTGATTTTTGTACTTCTGTATAATTTTATTATGAAAAGGCTATAATTTTAACTCAAAAATTCAAAATTGCGAGGAAAAAAAATTGTTAGAGTTGAGTTGAGGGAGTTATGATTTGGATCTAAAAAACGAATTGCTGAAGAATCTGTTTTCTATGTGTATTGAAATTTTGGTGCATTTTCTCAGCTACTGATTGCAGTTATCTTGCTTATTATTTAATTTTTTTTTTATTGAATTAGATTGTTTTTGGAAGCAAATGTAGGCCGTTTGCTGAATTGGATGCGAATATGGTTCTGGGTTTTCTGAACTCGATGCTAACATGACGTGATCGTACTTATTGTCGGTTTGATTTAATATATTCGTGTTGGGTCTCTAAGTACTAATTGTGAATCTAATAATCACATAAGCAGTTTGAAGGAACTTGTGAGCTTCAGTGCTTGTTTGACGGAGTCCTTTTTGTGAGGTTTCGGATTGGATGTGAGATTACTTGTTCGTATCACCCATCTACAATTCTACCCAATGGAGTTCAATTTGACACGGGTGCATTTCGAATTAGGGCATTTGAAATGAGCAGATCTGAAATTTAGATCCTTTACGTAAATGAGCTTGATAATGCAACCTGAAAACATTATGAAATATACGGAGAAATTGAATTTGGGGTGTATTAATGCGCATCCTTTAGTGCATTGGGTGTACACTGATTTGGTTGTTGCCTTCTGCTTATTTAACTTGGTCTCTTTGCTCTGAATTTATTTTTTCCAGGCTAAACTTAACTCCTCTCGTTACAACTAACTAGTTGGATTTTCACCAAGTTGGAGGTCAAACAAAGTATAGCTCGAAATACTGGAAGCTGAGAGCAAGAGCATATAGATATCTTGTTATGCATTCAACATGCACATAGGGTCAACAGTCATCATGGACTCTGAGGTACATCCTCATCAGGGGAGCTTCTTGGTTCAGGATGGAGGTCCAGTTGTAGCCCCAACCATCTCAACTCATGTCGCACAGCAGCAGCCCAGTATGTTTAATGAGAAACTTATGCCTAATTTAATTATTATGGGCTCCTGCTGAATATATCAGTTTCCCAGGTACAAATTTCGACCTTCTAATTGTTGTGAATGTGCAGTGAAAAAACCAACACGGCAATGGGCTGCTTGGACACATCAAGAGGAGGAAAGTTTCTTTTCCGCGTTACGACAAGTTGGCAAGGCATGTTCTTGTTATTTGGGTTTTTTTTTTTGTTGCTAATGTATTATTTTAGACGTAATAATCCCTAACTGTTCTAACTTTGATTGCAGAATTTTGAAAAGATCACTCGACGTGTTCAAAGTAAAAACAAGGATCAGGTATTTGATCACAGTTACCTTTGACTGTTTTCATCTGATGGTTCATAGATCCTCCTGTCAACATCTTGATTTTAATTTTCTTTCTGTTTCGTTTTCTTTTCCCTTCATGGTTTCCAGGTCAGGCATTATTACTATCGTCTTGTGAGGCGTATGAACAAGCTGCTGGGTCCAGAATTGTATTTGGATTCCAAAAATTCTAAAGATACGAATGCTGCTATGCTTCGATGGTAAGATTAGTTACTAATCAGATTACCCCCATTTTTATTTCCTGTGGACGTCCTCTAAAAATATACAGACTGGAGTTGGATCTTAGTTTTTAACAGTCTTTGTTGGGAGCATTTGACCTGATATCTATTGTAGGGAATCTATTGTTGATGAAAGGGCTTAGGGACATATGCTTGACAATTACTTATTTGCTTTGTCTTGATAAATATAAGTACAAATGTGCAGAGAATTATATGTTTTGTTTGACTTTGTTTCAGGTGGTCTTTACTGGAAAAGTATAGCTGCAAAGCATCAAAGCTGCACTTGAAGCCCCGAAGGTTTAAGATCTTTATAGAAGCATTGGTTAGTAAAATACACTAATTGATCCATGAATACTTTCCTATAAATATATGTATATACAGATATATTTTGGATGAACCAATACTTTCCTATGTTTGATAGATTAGAATTTTGCTGACCCCCGGCACCAAGCCATGATGCACCATTACCTCTCAACTTATCACGTGCCCCATGTGTTACGCACATCAATCATGGGTAACCACAGTGTGATTCATGCACGTGATGAGTGGAGCAGTATATGATGTACCATGGTTAATTTAGTTGCATAAAGTGCACTATGTTTAATTTTGATATGTTATTAGTGGTCATGGACTGGCTAACATATGTATTTTCCATAAAGGAACACCAACTCTTAAAAGACCGGAAGAAGAGTGTTAGGAAACGGCCTTCTCAAGGGGAAAACTGCCCTCCTAATGCCCCGAGCACTGTTTCCAATCAGAATAGACCATCAGGCCATGATAATCGCACAGTTAAACTGGTTCTTGTTGATAGTCACAGTATTCAGAAATTAGGATCTGGAAAAGCATCAATGAAGCGCAATGTAAATAATATAGGTGTTAATCGTAGCAACAAAGGAGACTCAAGTGCCATGAAACCTGCTAGACAACGACGGAAACCAGGTGATTCTTTTTGTTAGTTTAACTACTTTTCAGAGTCTTTCCTTGTAACAGAAGCTGGGTATGTGGTCATTTTGTTCTGGTTACTTACTTTAGGTAATTAGTCACACTGATAATTTTCTCATGTAAAGTTTAGAATTTGATTCCTATTTGCTGCGTTGTCTCAGCTGTGCAAATTGGCCTCTAAGTTGTTTGATGCACTTTTTGCTTATATATACTTTCAGCGAACTGGTATAAGAATGAACATAAATATCTGATGTCACCTTCCACCTAATACATAAGGGAATATCTGATTGCATTTGAATTTTAGGGCTTCACTCATTAAAATTTTATATAACTTGCTTGAATCTGAGGATGGTTAAATTTATTTAGGGTTTATACCTTTTAAGTTCTTACTGCTGGTTCCATTTTGAGGAAATTTGGTATTGGTCTGGTTGCTAATGTATTATTAGCAGGGGCTGTCTCGTCAGTGGCGTATAAAAAATGGGAAAAGGCTGCAATTGCTGGGGTTTCTTTGGTTGCTGATGCTGCTGAGCACCTGGAGCGAGCAGCAACTGATAAAGAAGTTGAGCAGGACAGAAGTGCTGAAGGTGAATATCCTGGCCAGTTCTTGTCTGTTACATTATATGTTCTTGTAAGGATAAGACTCAAGGAAGTTGTGCAAAATTTCTTAATGCAATTGTTCTTTCCGTTTTGATTTCCAGGTCAAAGCAGCTTTGTTACTGTTGGAAACATTATGTCCCCTATCCCCACTTTCCCACAAAAAATTTATGCAGAGAACAATTGTATGAAACTTAAGCTCCAGTTGTTCCCAATTGATGATGGTACTAGGAGAGCCTTGGAAATTGTAAGCACTGAACTAACTTCTGTTTCAGGAGTTTGGTTTGTAATAAAGGTTAAACACCTGAACACTTAACCAAAATTTGGGTTTTCATCGGCTCACAGGATAAACATAATCCACACTTGGAGCTCACTCTTAGTACCCGGAAAAAGATATCATCAGTTTTGGAACACCTAAATCGCAAATGGGGGAATTCTAATGTAGCATCAGGAGAGCTAATGCTTTTCCCTTACAGTGTCCAGAGGGATAACCTGATGGGTTATCCTAGATGGGCACAAGACTCAGTTGTCAGCGCGGCAGATGTATATGCAACAATTGGAGGCCCTCCAGTTTTTCGTTTAAGGTTTCTACTTATTTCTTTTGAACTCTAATATAGTTTCTCATATTAGATCACTAAATATCATACATGAATTCCACTATTTCCTTGCAGGTACGGTTGGTTCTCCAATACTGAGCTCAGGTCTGTTGAATTCCATGCACCTATAGCATCTTGCAGCATTCAAGGGGAGCACACAAATGTGGAGAAGAGGAACGAGCAGATTGTGGATTCAACTCCTATATCTCATCTATCAACTAACAATCAGTCTGTGGATAAGAACTCTCTTGCTTTGACATCAACTAATGAGCCCTATGAGATAAGTGGCTACGTCTGCTCAAGTCCAAACAATGTGGGGGACCCGACAGAAATAAGAACATTGCATAAAAAAGTGGCTGGTGATCAGAGTACCTCAGTACATCGGGGAGATATGGTAATTGACCTTCCTCTGCCTTATGCATTTAATTCTATTAATAATTGTCAGGCTCACAGGCCTGAATAGAGACATATTAACAATTGACCTTCCTCTATGGGTAACTTCACCTCTCTAATTTTCTGACCTACGGAGTCTACTTGTGCTGTAAACTCTTTACATATTTTTCTTGTTTATATTTGGTGTGCTATTTTTCTGAACATTTAATTTGTCTGTAAAAACCTAGGATGGTGCGAGATTAATTAATGGCAATGCACTATCAGCCGGGGATTGGGCGGATAGCCTAACCAACATAAGTGTTGGAGATCTACTTTCAGGAGTATCTCATGATTTAGATTCTAACCGCATTGATCAACCTGCTGTTGAAACCTCCCAATGCCTTCAGCAGATCCCATTTAGCTGTGATTCTTTTGATGCTGTGATTGCCACTCATATTGCTAGACAGGACAAGATGGGATGTCGACCAATTATGGAATCCCATGTATCTTCTATCTGGGATGCTGAAGTAACATGTGATGGCTTCTCATTTCCAAATAATCCTGTTTTCTGTCAAGAGGTTCCTAGTTTATCTGGCATTGCTCCTCCAGGGCCCTGCAAACAGACAGTTTGTACAAGCTCAGCGGGATCTGATCTTATGGTTGAGGTATCATTTCCTAATATATAATTTTTTTACTCAACTGTGCATGGTGGATGGGAAATAGGCAGAGTTACTTGCTTTGTGAAAACACATTGTGTAATGCGATTTTTTTTTGCAGGACATACCTGTCGTTGACAGGCCTATTGATCCTCCCCATGGAGACTCTGTGGACCAGTGTCAGCCGGATCTACATATTGAGGGTTCTGTAAAAGATTTTAACGCATTAGCAGATATATATTGGGTACGTTTCTTTTCAGCATTTTCTGTCCTTAACTTTGAAGCTTCATGACCTGTCTTGCCGGGTCTTGCTGAAACCTACCCCTGTTTGTTGTCAAGGAAGCAGAGGGTCATCTTAACTTTTCTGACGCATAACAAGTGCATTGGAATGTTCCTTGATTTGACATCCTCATTTTACATGTAGAATTAAGTTTTAGCGATACATTTATGGCATTTCAGTAATATTTTGTGGATAAATCTGATTTTTATGTTCCTATCTTTACAGCCTGAATCTTTAGGACCATTAGATTTCGAGATGCCATCCTCCAAATACAATAATGAAGATTTCATGCTGAGTGATAGCCTTAGTGGTTTGAACCGCCTTATTGCCAGCAGTCTGGATGCATTTCAAAATTGCTCCTTTTTTGGGGTGAACAAGAAAGAGCCAACACCATCAGTTGAAGCTCGAGAATCTGCATCCTTTTCAGACTTTAAAATTGGCAAAGGAGTTTGAGATGTGCCAAATCGGATAACAGTGCAACACCTTCCTAATTGCGGGGCTTCAATTGGAGTTCAGTGACTTTAACGTTTTCTCAGTTTAGCTCTGACTTGAGGATTGCATGCCAAAGGTGCCCCTGCGAGCCCAAACGAAAACCCAACCTTTTTTGTGTACAATTCTCTGATCAAAAGGTCTTAAATTTGTACAAATGTAGACATGTATTTCGGCTTTTTATCCTTTTGTAAATTGTATTTCGGAACTGATGTATGACCTACTGCAACCTGACCAGATGAACATGGTTCTCTCAAATCCTGGGGTTGTCAGTGTTATTTGTACATTCTTTCTTCCTCAATGTTTATCCTGTATCTTCTGCTGTGGATTTTTATCAAAGATGATACAGTTTTATAAATAGTCACGTTGGCTCACATTGGAGTCGGGGTGGATACAAGTACATTTTACCTTGACAATGTGGAGTTTTACATTCGAGTTTGAATTTTGGCCTTTACATCACTAATGAATTGGCATAGATTTTTATGCGAGGATCCATTTACACCCAAAGCATCCTCCAATGTTTGGCTTACTTTCTTGATCTCGTCCTTCAGCCCACTTCAATTTAAACTCATCAGACGGTTGATCTTCTCTGCTACCTCCGCCCTTCGAACGGGCTTAACCCCATCACTAAGATTCAGTCCAATCCCCCAGTCATCAACTCAACCACTAGTTTCCGATCAGTGATTTGGTACGCCAATCAAACTCAGTGATGAAGCTTGTAGCCACAACAGCACTCTTCGTAGGTTGATCGCGGAGGACAGGGCCAATTGCATATATATATATATATATATATGTGGGTTGCTTGTCTTGCAAGGCTGAAAGGGACTCGGGTTCAAGTTCTTGAACTGTATTACACAATAAAATCTGCCCTTTTAACTTGTTGGAAGGCCTTGTATATGATTCTGTGCGCTGCTGTTGAAATATCAGTAGCTTGGAGGTGTGATATCAAGTCCTTCGGTTCAACAGCCGGCACACCAGGTATGTAATCGATGGTGTCCTCGCGATTATCTAATATGTCAACTACAAAAATGAGATATACACAGTTCAAATTTTCTTTCCTCATACTGTTAATTTAAATCAGTGATTAGTACTAAACTTGTGTATTGACAGCCTGACAAGATCGCATGTCATATATATAGTAAGATAACGTAACCTAAACTTGATGAGATTTATGATAATGTTATTACGTACCATGAGAACTGAAATGACCATTTTTTTCTGAGGAGGTCCAAGTGATAGTAGATGCTTAGGACTGAAGCTGGTTGAGTCCAGAAAGAAATATTTTCAAGGTTGTACTTGTTGGCTATGGTTGCTGCCCGCGGGTGGAAGGTACCGGCAATCAAGCAAGCGACTCAGGGGTCTGGACCTACCGATGATCAATCACACTTGGATCACTAATCTCTCAAGTTAATACATTCCTTGGATTCATTTATTGAATCAAATGAATGGCTTTAAGGGCATACTTCTAACATAAAGAAATAGAGAGACATACGTACCAACGTAGCCGAATAAGACACAGTAAAGATATGCTATATATGATTCTGATTCAATACAAGCAAAAAATGCTCAAATTTTTCCTAGTAGAGATTAAGTATTAAGATTAATGTGTGATAATTTTGCAAATTTGGCAGCATAACAAATAGAGAGAAGAAAATCATGAACCGCGGCCGCGCTGATATCTGGATGATTCTTCGACATTTACTGATGAAGCAAAAAAGAACACCTAAATAGGTAAATCACTTGAGAAAACTAAACCAAAACAAAAACTAGCAAAAGCGATGATTCGGAAGCTGAGACAAGTAAATCACTTTACTCTTTCTTGTACACCTAATAGACAAACAAATCAGACTATTGTTGGACTTGTAACCACTAATCACGCATATATATAACCCAGAAAAGTCATTAACAATGCTGTCAAAGTATTCGAAAAACTTGTGAAAATTTGAGTTTATGTTAATCGAGAGGTTGCTTAATTAATATTCCCGAATAATGGAGTAGTGCAACAAACGTACATAGTAGAGTTGTGGAATTATGAGATTGAGACTAGATGCACCAAAGGAAAAAGGGCACATATAAACCCTAAGATGTGTCACAATCTTGTATTTTGGCCTTCACATTGTTAATGAAGCGTCTTATGGGCAACGAGTCAACGAGATGATGAAGAAGAACCACATGATGTCAATAAGGAAGTCACATTCGTCTCTGAATTTTTTCCTTCACACTACTAATGAATTGAGAGAAATTATTTTGTGATGACCCATTGAGACTCAATGCATCCTCCAACGTTTGCCTTACTTTCTTGATCTCCTTCTGTAGTCCATCACCCGCTTTCCCATTCATCAGACGGTTGATCTTCTCTGCTACCTCCACCCGTCGAACGGGTTTAACCCTATCACAAAGATTCAGTCCAATCCCCCAATCATCAACTACTAGTTTCCTATTAGTGATTTGGTCAGCCAGTAGAGGAAAACATAGCATGGGAACGCCACACCACATACTTTCCAGTATAGAATTCCATCCACAATGAGTTAAGAACCCTCCTACCGCTGGATGTGAAAGCACCTCAATCTGAGAGCACCATGGCACCATCAACCCTCTATCTTTACTCTCATATTCAAATCCGGCCGGTAGAATATAGGTTTCATCATAACTTGTAGTGTCGGGACGAAGTACCCAGATGAAAGTCACTTTACTAAGCAAAAGCCCATGAGCTATTTCCCCAAAATCATTTTTTGTAACTTGAGCATAGCTTCCAAATGAAATGAACAAAACTGAACCATGAGGCTTCTTGTGGAGCCATTGGATGCAGTCAAACTCTGGCATCAGATTGGTAGCCACGATGTTCTTGGTGAGTTTGTTGGGGAAGACAGGGCCAATTGCATATGTTGGTTGCTTCGTTTGCAAGGCAGAAAAGGACTCGGATTCAAGTTCTTGCACTGTATTACACAAAATAAAATCTGCCCTTTTCACTTCGCGGAATGCCTTGTAAAAGATTCGAAGCATTGGGGAAAATAAATCTGTAGTTTGGAGGTGTGACATCAAGTCCTTTGGTTCAATCGCTTTCACGCCAGGTATGTAATGAATGATGTCCTCACGATTATCTAATAAAATCAAGCAACAAAAACAGATGCTTGTAATTATATAACTTCGCTAATGTTTATATCGTCAGACTGTGAATCTAAACCAAAAATTCAAACAATAATCCACGCGATCAATGGTTCAAATTGACAATATGAGATCTTTATGAGAAGGATATTACTTACCAAGAGAACCGAAATGACCATTTTCTCGGAGGAGGTCCAAGTGATAGTAGATGTTTAAGACTAGAGCTGGTTCAGTCCAAAAGGAAATATGGATAAGGTTGTACTTATTGGCTATGGTTGCTGACCATGATTGGAAAGTATCAACAATCAAACAAGTGATTGAGGGGTCAGATTCGACTAAATCTCCAACAAGTTCATCAACATGGGCAGGGAAGACATGCAAAGCACCCTCAAGAAATTGGTCAAGGTTCTGAAATCGGTCGAAGGCTAGTGGAAATCCATCACTCACTGTTGTGTAGCGTATGTCTAGACCGGATTTACGCGCCGTAGCAAAGATATCATCATCAGTGTTGTTGTTGGGTTGGGATTTGAGTATGTGGTGGTGGATATATTGGGTGTTGACAAAAGTGATGGTGAAGCCCTGTGAAGCAAGCTTCATGGCCAGATGGGTGAATGGGATTACATGGCCTTGGAGAGGAAGAGGCACCATGACTGCATGAGGCTTTAAGTGATTGTTGTCCTCCATCTCTCTCTCTCTCTGTCTCTCTCTCTCTGTGCAAGTTATGAACTCAAAAACACATCTCCATATCGTGTGATCTCAGTGATGTGTGGCCAGAAGACTGCCAATCTTTTATTTTGACAAACAATAGAATAATTACACTAAATTCATTTAAACTACATGAATAATTACACTAGATTTGAACTTAATTGCACAAATGTGAAACACACTGCTCTAGCTAACTTGGTTAAACCCAAATTTACCCGAAATGAAGGTCATTGAGTCAACTAATTTTAGTATATAAGAAAAACAGGCTGCATTATCTTTTGTTTCTATATACACACACAAAGTTTTAGATTCTATCTTTAGAATAAGTGTGGGGGTGAGAAAGTATTCCAATTTTCAACAACCTTTGCTTGTAGAGTAGATGGATAGAAACAAGTTTGTTTTTTTGTTGGATGGTTTGCTTTGCTCCACAATTCAACAAGTTGCCCCACCGCCTTATTCTCTTTGTTGAAAATATATGAATAGAGACAAATTAACTTGGCCAGCTTTTTCACATGGTTCATCACTAACCAAGTATGCAACTAAGAGAGAACCAAAAGAACACTGTACATATGAACCGCTACTCTGGATTATTTTTCACCGCTATTCACTTTGCATATCTATTAGAAGTTGAGGTTCCAAGAATGCTTTATTTTAAAGACATCAATTCGGTATTTTTTGGCAGTTGAATCTAAAGCCGGCCATGAGAACGAGACATAGGCCTTAAGCGACATCTTTAAAAAATGTCTCAAGTTTCAGTATATGGCTATAATAAATATAAACTTCACGTGCAGAATTTTGTTTTCTTCAACTATTCTTTTTGTGTGTTTTTTTTTTAATTTTTCTGCGATACCTCGTGATTCGAACCCTATTACCTCTCTTTTCTTCAAAAGGTTATCCAATTGCAATTCACTGATGGAAAAAAATTCCTTACAAAAACAAAAGGCCTCATTTTGATATTGGCTTTAGGCCTCCCCTTATTCTTTCTGGTTAATATGTGTTTTATTTGATTTATGACAGAGTGAGATATGCAGATACACAGAGAGGAATTGAAAAAATATATATACATTAAATTGAATGTGTTTGAAAGTACTGGATTTAGTATGTTCAAAATGGATTTGAAATGACTATAAGCAAGGAATAACTTGAAATCTATTTGTTCTCTAGATATTATTTTTATACTATAAATTTCTGTACAAAAACACTGTTCATAGCACTGTTTACAGAAATTACCAAAATGCCCCAACCACCACACCCCGAGTCCAGACCACCCCCGCCATCACCCATCACCTCCCAGATGATGGTACCGATGATATAGACTCTGCTCATGGCATCGATGGTGATGCTGATTTAATGAACACGATGGGTGTTGTCAATAACGATGGCAGAATTATCGATGCAACTGACTGGTGCTGCAGAACGATAGAACATATTCTAAATCATGTGTGCTTGCGGATTGATGAAGTTGATGGCGATGTGGTTCGATGAACCTAATGACGCTACGAATCAATGAATTTTGATGGTGGGGGGTTTGCGATGACCCCTACCGATTCCCAACCCCTTTTCCAACCCGACCCACCCTCTTCCCACCCTCTTCCTCCCTCGCACCATGACCTCCCCTTCCCACCCAATCCTCCTCTCCCTAGATCGATGAAGTTGTTTTTCTTTTTCTCTATTTAAGTTGGAATTTAATTTTCTTTTTCTAAATATTGCTTTGAAAGAGATAAGGCTGGTGTAATTGAGATTTATTTACTTATTTATTATAATTATTTTGTCTTTTGCAGCTTTAAATGTTGATGATAATTAAAAATTTAATAATATAAAATTTTAATATCATGTCCTTCATTATACACAATCAAAACACTTTTACATAAAACTTTTTTGCCAAAAATTCAGGCAACACTAAGAGATACTCTTATCACCAGTTCATCACAACAAAGTTTGACGAGTAACGCTGCCGAAGCTATGTCATGGTTTCTAGAGAGAATCTCTCCAACAATAGAGTGACGGGTTTGGATTTAAGAGGACAAAATTATTTCGTATTTTGTTCCTTATTGGATTGTAAGTAGATTTCCACATTTATGTAAATAGTATTGCCTATCGTATATATATTTATAACTTACAGGTTTTATATGGGTTTAAAATCCGCAGCATCGAGCAGGCACCTTTTTTTAGTAAAAATCTAAACAAACAATTTTGCCTTATACCAGACCTTTTTCAATTGTTTCCATTTTCATGTTTCTCATTTGAACTGCTTTGAAAATGACTAAAAACGCTTTTGGTGAAAATATCTTTAGAACCAATCCTTAGTAAAAATGCAAGTAAATCCTAGAAAAACACTTTAAGTGCTTTTGGAACCCAAAAATATTTTCTCTAAAAGCGATTTCAATCATTTTAAAAGCCCTTCCAAACGATCTTGATACATCATGTCCCTAATTATATTGTATTTTATTCCCCGATGTTGTAAATTGATGAAAATACCCCTAGTGGGCTAAATGAGTCCTACGTGGACATTTGATTTTCTTGTCATAATTTCATACCTTTCTTGTGATTTCTGTTTAGTACTCTTCACTACGAACCCATGAGCGCAAGAGGGACATCATTTGGACTTGTAACAGACAAGTTATGAGAGAGGGCATTTTGGTAATTTGCACTTTTTCGTGCAGTGGTTTCTATGGATTGTTTCTCGTGGTTTTATCACAAACCAAGGTGCCCTGCACCCTCTGAAATTTCAGTCTGCAAAGGCTTGCATGTGTGTGACGTATTTTCAAAAACTATACATGTTTTCCAGCGAGGGGATAGTATGCTCTTGAAAACAAATGTTTTATCAACTTTACTTTTTGACCCACTCACCCTTTTTTGTTTTGCGCCCCTCCAGGGCTTAGTGGCGGGCTTGATTACCAATGAGACGAGGGCTTCCTTCAGCTGTGGTTGGTGGTTCTAACAGCCTCACCAAACAATGTAGGATTCGTTCCTACCTTTAGTTAATTTCTGTTTATCCATCCTCACGAGGATGTGAATGTTTTACATTATATGCACTATTTACTATGCTCTGACTGTTATGCACCTGTAATAATGGGTTTTACCCATCACCGCACTTTTACTTCCGCTTCCAACTCTAAATTTACTCACTTTTCTCAATCACATGCATAATTGGCTTTCGTCACTTAACACGCGTCGAGCAACACTTCCCGACACCTGGCGTGTCAGAATCGAAATGTGTCATTTGGTAAATAAGTTGTGACTAGCATAGTTAGTAAAATACGAAATGAGTATAGTATGTGAAAAATACATGTGTATTATTCGACAAGTTTGTTAAAAGAGATACTTTGAAAAATTCGGCCATTTTTATTAAACTTTAATATTTTTTATTTAAAATATATTTTTTTTCAATAATATGTTAAAAATACATATAGAATTCGTGCAATTTATGTATATCATTGAAAAATGTAACATCCCGTAAAAAGTTTGTTATAAAATATTTTCTGTGGAATATTCTCTACACGTGCGTGTTTATTTTGTACACGTAAGCGTGTAAGTTTACTGTTTTGGTGGGTGCACAATACCCCCAAAACCCAATTTTTCCTTATTCTTTCTTTCCCTTCCTTCTTCCCCGTCACTTTCCTTTCCCCAGATTTTTTTTGACTTTTTCTCCCTTTTCTCTCCGTGGGTGCACAGTGCACACTGACGGAAACCCGTCGAATCAAAGCGAACGAAAATCACCACCTTCTTCGTCTCGACGCCGTGGACTCAACGGTGCAAACCGTTCGTCCAAACTCTCACCCGTTTGACGGGAAACGCAACCGGAAGAACCGGACCTTCTCGGCCATTTTTCGGCCAATCTAGACCGAGGTGAGGTTTCTAACCACCACCATTGTGTTCCTCTCGGTGAGTAGATGAATTTTCATAGGTCGTTTGCCTGATTTGGTTGAGTTTTGATGTAGATCGACTTTGCTACAGTGAACCGCAACCTTCGGGGCAAATACAGGCATTTTCCCGAGCTTGTACAACCAATCCAAAGGTACACCGTGATTCTACTCTTCTCCAGCTTCATTTTGATATATGGCACGTAATTTTTGGACTTGAAATGAAGAAGATACGAAGTTTTAAAAATTGCCCAGAAACCGGCCAAAATTCCGGCGACGGCGGCGGCGACCGGAAAAAGACCAAAGGACCGGCGCTGACGTCAGCAAACCGGTTCAGACCGGGCTTGATGACGTCAGCGGCTTAAACCGGCTTGAGCCGAGCCGTGTTGACGGCTTGAGCCGAGTCGTGTTGACGGCTTGAGCCGAGCCGTGTTGACCGGCTTGAGCCGAGCCGAGTTGACCGGCTCACGGGCTCAGTTGACCAGCTCGCGCGTGAGCCGCGCGTGGAGCTGCGCGTGGAGCCATAGGCTCCGATCTTCAAGCCGCGCGTGGGGGCGCGTGGAAGGTCCTTTTTCGATTCCGTCTTCGCGAGGCGACTCGTGACGACGCGTACTACCTAGGGGCAGTACGTATGATATTTTTCGAGGTGTTTTGAACCTCCTGGTTGAGCAAACAAGGGATAGGTGTAATTAATTAGTTATTTAGTAACCTTTATGAGTTTAATCATTATTACAGTGATATCTCATATAGGTGAGACCTATACAGAGGACTACCAGGGCTACCCAGGACCGGGGGGCTACGACCCGGCTACCTACAGGTGAGTGAGTGGGTCTTTGTTTTGATAAATGTATATACGTATGGTTTTAAATGCTTTCTTCAAACTGTTAGCATAATTCATCACATATACGATTGTTGGAGGTAGAACATTCGTATTATTTTGCCATACATATTTTATATTGTTGCTCATCATTAGATGTATACACCCCAGGTATTAGTACTCAGTCTTGTGGCCAGGACTAGCCTTGACGTTTGGAGTAGTCACTATCAGTACCATTACGCAGCTTTGGATCCATTGTAGGTACTAGCCTGTCTTAGGTTGCACTAGGCAACTCGGACTTGTGTGACTGCACTTTGTGCACCAGCGCTTAGCGTTAGACTCGCGTCATTGTAGTACTTAGCGTATTACCTTATACCTAGCTTGTTCCTTGTGGGATTTAGCCCCTTGGGCATGTGTGTTTACATATGGGTGAGCATGTCAGTACATTATTATCGGGGAGTACCCGAATGTTTTCATGATAGTATTTTGAGGTTCATGCCTACGGGTATGACGTATTTTCTCAATTATACATGTTTTCCAGTGAGGGGTTAGTAAACTCTTGAAAACAACGGTTTTATCAAACTTTGCTTTTTGACCCACTCACCATTTTATGTTTTGCGCCCCTCCAAGACCTAGTGACGGTTCAGTTCAGGGTGATTCGAGGGCTCTCTTCGGCGGTGGTCGACGGTTCTGACATATCTTCGAACTATGTAGGATTCACCCCTACTTGTAGTTAACTTTTAAATTATCCATCCTCACGGGGATGTGAATGTTTTTATATTCCTGTACTATTTACTTAGCTCTGACTGTTATGCATCCTGTATTATGGGTTTTTAACCCTCACCACACTTCTACTTCCGCACTTAACTCTTAATATTCCTACTTTTCACCATTTCTTGCATAATTGGCTTTTGTCACATTACACGTGTCGGCCAGCACTTCCCGACACCTGGCGTGTCCGGGATCGGGATGTGTCAAAAAATATGTCTAAATAACGTGTATTAAATGTGAAAAGTACATAAATACGTGTATCAAACATTAAAGTTTTCAAACACGTGCAATTTAACAAATCATTAAGACGTGTACGGAAAACAAAACTATTTTTAAAAATACGAACGTACTTGTATAATATGCGTATTATAATACCCAAATTTACTAACTATAGTGATTAGTAAGTTGACCAAATTTTACATTATAATAATCAAAGTTGAACCATTTTTTATTTGTTGGGTATAGGGCTAGGTTCGGTTCGGGAACCAAACCGAAACCCCAATACCGAATACCGAAACCGAATTTTCGGGAGGGAATTTGTATACCAAAATCGAACAGAAATTTTCGGTACCCAAAATTTACAAAAGCCCAACAGAATTTGACAATTTTTTGGCCCATATTATTCCAATCCATTCACATATTCACACATACACACATATTAACTCTAAATTCTAATGACTCTAATCCATTGAATCCATTCTTAAATTGAAAATTTCTAATCCATTCACATATTCATACATACATACGCACATATATATACATACCGAATGAAATATTAGTTTTGCAACAATTATACAACCCAAAAGAAATAAAGTAATCCAAATAAGTTATAGTACAAATTTGTTAGTTATGTACTTAAGCTTCAACCCTTGCCTTATACAAATAAGTTCTACAAAGTAACCCAAAAGAAATGATTAGTTTAGTTAAGGTTCCACCCTTCCTCTCTTTCGGTCCCTTCCCCTAGTAGAAGTAGAAGCTTGAACCCTTCCCCGTGTAGTTGTTGTAGAAGTTTGACCTCCCCTTCCACTTGAAGTTGAAAGAGGATGTGGAAGTGGACATGGTTGAGATTTTGGACGAGGTGGTTGTGGTGGAGGAGAAGGTGGTGGCATTTCCCCTTGACTTTTGCCTTGAACATTAAGTGTACCTACATAAAAGAATAAATAATAGAATATTCATATTAGAAATAGAAAGTAAATGTATTGAGTGCTAAGATAAGATGGATAATAAAAGAAAATATGAATTGCATTTCCACTTACGCGATTCCAATTCTTCAAGTTCCTTGTAGAATGTGAGGTCATCTTCCGTTGGCTCCTTGTACAAATTCATTTGTTCACCTCTTAGCCAATCACTAGTACACACTAATGCTTCAACCGTTCTAGGGGTTAGGGAAGCCCTAAAAGGATCCACAATCCTCCCACCAAGTGAAAAAACATTCTCACTAGCAACGGTGCTACTTGGGAGAGCCAAAACATCCTTAGCAACCTTAGAAAGTATTGGATATATAGAACAATTCAATCTCCACCAATCCAAAAGCTTGAAGTCTTGATTGCGTAGGCTCTCATAGGGATCGTTAAAATACTTATCAACTTCATTTGCTATTTCCCTTTGTTGAGCCGCTTTTCTTTTCTCCATAACCCGCTTTTCCATCCTTGCTTTCACATCATCCCCATAATCCATGTCACTAACACCACCACTCACACCACTCACATTTGGAGATGCCTCCACAATCGATGTTTGGGACACTTGGGTTTGAGAGGTAGAAGGCACTTTATAGGCATTGTACAAATCGTTTATTGTCTTTTTAACCACTCTCTTAACATCCTCTATCTCATCCCATGAATACCCGAGTTCATCTAGATTTGTCTCTATCATTTGAAATTTGTACCTCGGATCAAGAGCTTGTGTAACAAATATTATAGGGTTAATCTTTTCGAATTCACCCCAACACTTACCTCGGGAACGACGGGAAGTGTTTGAGTTTCTGTGTTTGTGTTTGAGACTTTGAGTTTCTGTGTTTCAATGTTTGTTTCGAATTCGATCGATAGCAATCAAACCCAACCCAATTGAACGGAAGGATTCAATCTCAAACTAACGGTTGAGATTGAATTCAAAAACCCAATTGAACCAATCCAACGGACGACATAATTAATAGATATATATATATATAATTAAAATATATTATATATATATATATATTTCGGTTCGGTTCGATATTACCGAATACACGGTAATACGGTCCCGATCCCCGTACCAAAAATTCGGTATTTTTTCGGTATCAGGGACCGAACCATTCGGGGTATTTCGGTATCGGGGTTTTCGGTATTGTGTTCCGTTTTTTTCGATACGGTTTCGGTATTTCGGTACAAAATTCCCAGCCCTAGTTGGGTAAGGTAAATTTTGGTTTGACAAAATCGAACCAAAACTCCTTGCTTGTTTATTTTATTTAGAATCTAAACACATTGCTAATACAGGTCAAACCATATTTGTGTCTACTCTATGAATGTAATTTTTTGTCTATTAAGTGATAATTAACGTATTTTCGCGCCTTCAAATTTTTTGTACTAAAACTTTTGTACCAGAAAAGTACCAACCTATAAGCTTTTGGGATCCGAATAGAATGCTTATAAGCTTTTCATGTTTACACAAATTTAACAATTAATTGTTAGATTCGTGTAAGCATTGAATGCTTGTAAGCATTCTAGCCTATCCCAAGTTTTTGACATGTGGACATCCATTCAACTCTTACTTTTTTTTTTAATACATTCGATATTATCTACACTAATGGGTGGGGGAGTGAGCTAAACCTCACTATGGGCTAGCCATGATAATTTGGTTCGAATTCGCCTTTGCCGAGAATCGAACCTAAGACCTCTCACTTACAAATAAAGAGGAATACCACTAAACCATAGTACTAAGTGGCTCCATACAACTCTTACTTAACACCACTTTAACGCTGTCAACACTTAATTTTTATTAAAATATTAATTTTACCCCTTCACCTTTCTCGACCCATCTCTCTCCACAAAGCAATATGCAACAGAGAAGGCAACCACGAGTTCACAACTCTGATGCTCGAATCCAAGCCAATTGGAATATATCAATCTGGAGCAAGTCCCAACAATGAAAAGCTTGGAATAAACCACATACTCAGTTGCTTGCTAGTGATGGTACCTTGTTGCCCGATGCTACCTTTTATAGGAGTATTGTTAGAGCCTTACAATACCTCACTTTTACTCATCCTGACTTAGCTTTTGACTTCAACTATGTGTGTCAATATATGAGTAAACCTACAAATGTTCATTATTCTTTAGTTAAACGGATTTTAAGGTATTTACAGGGCACCATCGATTGTGGTTTGACTTATACTTGTGGTTCCCATAATCTCATTTCTGCTTTTTTAGACTCTGATTCGACATCATATATTATTACCAGGAGGTCCATCTCTAGCTATGTTGTTTTCTTGGGTAATAATCATATCTCATGGCAATCAAAGAAGCAGAATTCAGTGTCTAGAAGTTCAACAGAGACAGAGTATAAGGCATTGACACATTGTGCTGCTGACGTTGCTTGGATTCGACTATTGTTGAAGGATCTCCATGAGTTTGTATCTGATTCACCCATTGTACATTGTGATAATTTGTCTAGTATAGCCTTGAGTTCTAATCTTATTTTTCATTCTCGGATTAAGCACTTAGACACAGATTATCATTTTGTTAGAAAGCGGGTGCAAAAAGGAGATCTTGCTGTCTCTTATATTTCAACCAATGACTAGACTGCGGATGTTTTAACTAAAGATAGTCTTGTTTTTGTTAAACATTGTACCAATCTCAAGCTAGGGTACCCTAGCTGAGATTGAAGGACGGGGGGATGGGTAATAACTGTATAGGTGTCATCTTTTGATTAGTTGAGTTGGCTTGGCTTATGTAGTTGGTAAGAGTTTGCTTAATTGTTAAGCTATTTTTCTAAACTATAAATACTCAATTGCATCATTTGTATCAATTAATGAAGAATTAGAGAGTATTCTATTTCTCTATCTAAAATACTTGGTTCTATTTCTCTCTCTAAGAATTCTCGATCTCTATGGTTCTCACTGTTATGAGTTTCCCCATCGCTACTCACTAGATTTCCATACCAACAGCCGCTCCCCAGCCCACCGGCGAGAACTCCTATTCTCTCGCCGCCGACCAATTTCCGCTCTCTTCCTCCTTGTCTCTCTTTCTCTCTTTCTCTCTCTGACATAGAGATGCATACTGCATACATAAACATTCGAAAGAAAAACACCTATGAATGAACAGAAATTTCCAAGCCAATCAAAGTTTTGCAACATAAACTAGCTATATGGATCCACTCACGTCCTCATTAGCACCAACTGGTCCTATTTTGGGTTATGCCACCATCCTTGCCTTTCGGCGTAGTCGGGGACTTTACTAGGATTTGAGCCTCCTCCTCCAGGCTCAGAGAGCGGATTGAAGAAATGAGAAGTGGGAGAAGCGGTAAGATGTGAAAATCGAAGGGATCCATTTGCAGAGTGAGAGCTTGTAGGGCAAAGAAGGCTGATGGGTTGAGACCCTTGGGGGAGCTTAGGTTTTTTTTTAACTTTAATTTTCTTTTTTATTTTTTTTATCTATATACATAAAAGGAGAAGGCAAATTTGGTAAAACATTTATAATACCAAAAATACCCCTCTCTTTTTACAACTTTTAAAAAAAATAATTTAAATCATTTTTTGAACCTTTTAAAATCATAAATTGTATATTATTATTTTTAAATAAAATTAAAATATTTAAAAAATAATTTAAAAAAACTTAAAAAAAGCAAATTGCCACACGCGTTAGGGTGGCAAGAGGCTAGTTTTTATTAAGCTAACACCGTTATATTTTAGGTTGCACACGTGTCTAAATATAAGAGGTTAGCATAAATCTGGTACAAAGGCTTGGTTCAGAAGATTTGAAGGCTATTTTCACCGCACAAGAATTATTAGTTGATCATGCATCCACATCAGCGGCTGTGATTGGATTATAATTTTTCGTTAACGGCTGGCATTGTATAACAAGATGTTGAGATTAAAAAAGAAATAAAAATTAAGTAGGCCATGTTACCAGGTATTGTCAGCAAGTGGCTCCTATTCATTATAAAAAAAATAAAAATTTGTTAAAGCCCAATTTCCAATTTCGTAGGGATATTTGGGCTTGTACTGGTTTTGTTTAGTCAGAGCCCAATAAGAGCTCAGTATAGAACATTCTAGAATTAAAAAATGCCGATTGGCTATTAGGTATCAAAATTTATTAGTTAATCTTTGAGAGTCATCCAAAGAAGAGAATAATGAGAATTTCTCTCCATATTCTCTTTATTCAATTATCTACATTGAAAATTTGAAATGCATTCTTTCATCTAATATGTTGTGGTTATTCATAGTGAAATTCTTGTTTGGAGATATCGCTTTATCGTAGTGGTTCTGGTGTGGGTTTGATCTCCACTGATTTTCTTCTTCCTTGACAACTAACTACCTAAGAGCATCTCCAACAATTTTCTCTAAATGTGACTCTTTAAATACAAGTTTGTTGACCCACACAGCATTTTGAAAACTAAAATTTTTTTATTCACGATTTTGCTCTAACAGACTCTACAAATTTTAGTATTTTTTTTATATTATTTTCCATCATGTGACCTTTTTTTAGTATTTCATTTTTGGAAAAAAGTTGACAAAGACACATTATTATAATAAAAAGAATTTTGAAGAGTGGGATATATAGAGTCTCTAAATCTAGAGAGTGTAGGACATTTTTTAAATTTAAAGACTCATTTGACAACTTTGTTGAAGCATAAAACATCCTACAAGGCACTTCAAATTTAGTTTTGTGGACTCTCTTGGAGATGCTCTAACCCGCTAATGTTATTGCTCTGCTCACAAAAAAAAAAAAATCTTTGCAATTAATTTATAAATAATCTAAAATTGCTTTTACTTTAGAAACGGTTTCAAAAGACAATTTATTCATTTTATATGGACAAATAAGTAGACAAGTAACAGATTATTGGGATAGGCTACAATGCTTACATGCATTCCATGCATACATGAATCTAATCATTAACCATTAAAAGAATCTAACCATTAACCATTAAAAGAATCTAACCATTACTGGTTAGATTCGTATAAGCATAGAATACTTGTAAGCATTTTAGCCTGATTCTAGATTATTGACCCCGAATCATACTCGAATCATCGAATTTGACCTATATCTCCATATTCAATAAACATTGCACACAAATCGAATCATATCACTATTGGATCTAATTTGTTACCTTAAACATAATAAAATATCATTAGTAATTTCATTTTTTGATTATATATATCCTTTTTTTTTGTACAAATGATACTCTACACTAATTTCACTAATAGGAGGGAGAGGGTGATATTCTACACTAATCTCACTAAGGAGAGGGGGAGCGTTTGAACCCAAAATGCAGTAGATTGAAGAGAAAGACCTTAATCACTAGAATAATCCACTACTTATTATATATATCTATTTTAAATACATAAAAACCTAAATTATTGTTACACACAAGTGTATTTAGAAAATAATATAAAAATATGTTATATTAAGTCATATCAAATTAATATCAGATCAGACCAATTTAAAATTATTTTTAATCTATTTATAGTCGAATTGTATTTGGATCAGGTTGATCCCAATTCTCAACTGACACATCCCGATGGGTAAAGACCCATTATTACAGGTGCATAACAGTCAGAGCAAAGTAAATAGTGCATAGAGTATAAACATTCACATCCTCGTGAGGATGGATAAGTAAAATTAAACTAAAAGCAGGAGTGAATCCTACATAAATTGAACGAAGCGTCAGAATCACCAACCACAGCCGAAGCAAGCCCTCGTCTCACTAGTAACCGAAACCGCCACTAAGTCCTAGAGGGGCGCAAAACATAAAAAGGTGAGTGGGTCAAAAACAAAAGTTTGATAAAACCTTTGTTTTCAAGAGCATACTATCCCCTCGTTGGAAAACATGTATAGTTTTTGAAAATACGTCATACTCCCCGGTATGATCCTCAAAATACTATAATAGTAATACGGGTACTCCCCGATATGCACGACTGACTGCTCACCCATATGCAAACACACAAGCCCAAGTAGATAAGCTACGAGGAACATGCTAGGTATATAAGTAATACGCTGAGTACTACAATGACGCGAGTCTAACACTAAGCGCTGTGCACAAAGTGCGTCACACAAGTTCGAGTTGCCTAGTGCAACCTAGAACATGCTAGTACCTAAAATGGATCCAAAGTTGCGTAGCGGTACTGGTAGTGACATCTCCAAACGTCAAGGCTAGTCCTGGCCACAAGACTGAGTACCGATACTCGGGGTGTTATACATCTACTGATGAGCAACAGTATAAAAACATGTATAGCAATATAATACGAATGTTCTACCTCCTACATTCGCATATGATATGAGTTATGCTAACAATTCAAAGAAAGCATTGAAAACCATACATAAATATACATTTATCAAAACAAAAACCCACTCACTCACTTGTAAGTAGCCGGGTCGTAGCCCTTCTGTCCTGGGTAGCCCCGGTAGTCCTCTGGATAAGTCTCACCTCTATGAGATATCACTATAGTAATGATTAAACTCATAAAGGTTTGAATTAAACTAATTAATTAAACATATCCCTTGTTTGCTCAACACGGAGGTTCAAAACACTCCGTAAAATACCATACGTACTGCCCCTAGGTAGTACGCGTCGTCACGAGTCGCCTTGTGAAGACGAAATTGAAAAATACTGTTCCACGCGCCCTCATGCGCGGCTCAAACGCGGCCCAGCCGTGGCTCACGCGCTGGTCAACGCACTGGTCAACGCTGACGTCATCGCTGACGTCACGCCAGTCTGGATCGGTTGCTAATGTCATGGCGGGTCTGGACTGCTGCTGACGTCACGCCGGTCTGGATCGGTTGCTGACGTTAGCGCCGGTCACCGTTGCAACTTTTTCCGCCCGCCGACGCCGTGGTTGAAATTTTGGCCAGTTTCTAGAGAAATTTTCAAATTTCCATAACTTCTTCGTTTCTTGGCCAAATTTCATGTTCTTTATACCAAAGTGAAGCTAGAGAGGAGTAGAATCACGGTGTACCTTTGGTTTGGCTGTACAAGCTCAGGAAATGGCCTGTAATTGCCTCGAAAGGTTGCAGGTACTGTAGCTTCACCGATCTACGTCAAAACTCAACCAAATCAAACCACATATGAAAATTCATCTACTCAACGAGAGAAACCCATTGGTGGGTATTAGAAACCTCACCTCGGTTTCTTCCGTGACCTTTTCCCGTCAAACGGTTGAGAGTTTAGACGAATGGTATGCATCGTTGAGTCCAGGGCATCGAGAGGACGAAGGTGGTGATTTTAGTTCGTCTCGGTTCGAAGGGTTTTCGTCGACGTGCACTGTGCACATACGGTGATAGAGAGAAATGAGAAAAAAATCAGAAAAAATGGAAATGAGGATAAGGGAAAAATCAGACAGGGAAGAAGAAGGAAAAAGAGATATTTTGGGCTTTTGGGGGTATTGTGCACCCATCAAAACAGTAAGATCACACGATCCCGTGCACAAAATAATCACGCACGTGTCCAAAATATCCTCCGGGAATTATTTTATAACAAACTTTTTACAAGATGTTACAATCTACCCCCCTTAAGAAAATTTCGTCCTTGAAATTCAAAATTACAATCAAGTAGAAGCGAAAAACAAGTAAGGGTAGTTGGCTCTCATGCGCTTTTCCGTTTTCCAGGTAGCCTCTTCCACATAGTGGTTTTTCCACAGAACCTTCACTAAACGGATCGACTTGTTTCGTAAAATTTTGTCTTTCCAATCCAGGATAGTCACCGGTAACTCGTCATAAGTCAAGTCCTAGTTGATCTCTAACGGTTGAGGATGAATAACATGAGATGGGTCAGAGATATAATGTCGGAGCATGGACACATGGAAGACATTATGCACCCTTGACAACTCGGAAGGTAACTCAAGTCGATAAGCAACCTCACCAATCCGTTCGGTGGCGACATATGGACCGATGTAACGAGGACTCAGCTTTCCTCATTTCCCGAATCGCACAATGCCTCTCCATGGCGATAACTTCAAGAACATCATGTCACCAACTGAATAGACTCGGTCAGTTAAGTGACGGTTGGCAATACTCCTCTGTCGATCCTGGGCAGCTTTCAGGTTTCCTTTAATTACCTGGATATTCTAAGTCGTCTCCTCTACGATCTCAGGACCAACAAGAGCTCGCTCGCCGATTTTTGACCAACACAAAGGGGTTCGGCAAGGCTTACCATACAACGCCTCGAATGGAGACATGCCGATACTCGAATGAAAACTGTTGTTGTAGGCAAACTCTACCAAAGAAAGATTATCATGCCACTTATCTCCGAGCTGTAGCACTGAGGACCTCAGCATGTCTTCAAGGGTCTAAATAGTTCTCTCCGATTGTCCATCCGTCTGAGGATGATAAGCAGTGCTAAACAGTAGTCTCGAATCTAACGCTTTCTGGAAAGCTTTCCAAAACTTCGAAGTGAATCTGGGGTCACGATCGGAGATAATACTGACAGGAACACCGTGGTATTTGACAACACCGTCAATGAAAAGCTTAGTCAAGAGGATAATTCTCACGAACTTGCAGAAAGTGAGTTGACTTGGTCAGTCGATCAACAATCACCCAAATAGCATCATAGCCTCCACGCGCTAAGGGTAGTTTGTTCACGAAGTCCATTGTGATATTCTCCCACTTCCACTCAAGGATGGAAAGTGACTGTAGTAATCCAAACGGTTTCTTCCTTTCAGCCTTGACCTGCTGGCAAATTAAGCAACGACTCACGTACTCTGCAATCTCCTTTTTCATTCTACGCCAGTAGTAGAAAGGTCGGATAGTATGGTACATCTTAGTACTACCTGGATGCATGGCATAGGTGGAAACATGCGCCTCATCCAGGATTGCTCTTTTCAAGTCCGCATCATTAGGCACATACATTCGGTTATTCATCAGGAGTAATCCGTCAGAACATCGGACTCTGAAATCATCTCTGGTACTGTCAAGAACTGCTTGAATGAATTTTTGAGAAGTAGGATCGCTCGCCTGAGCCTCACGAATACGATCCAACAGAATAGGTCTAGCTGAGAAGTTGGCCAATAAAGCTCTAGTATGATCATAACCTAAGACTACACCGATACTCTTGAGATCAGTCAAAAGAGGAATATGACAGGCGTACAGTGCATTGAGCCGACCATGAGATGATTTCCTACTGAGTGCATCTGCGACGACGTTAACTCGTCCTGGATGGTACTCAATAGAACAATCATAATCACTAATCAACTCCATCCACGTTCGTTGTCTCAGGTTCAGATCCCTCTGCGTAGGCAAATACTTCAGACTCTTGTGATCAGTGAAGATCTTGCACATTTCTCCATAGAGATAATGTCGCCAGATTTTCAGTGCAAAGACAATGGCTGCTAATTCCAAATCATGAGTAGGGTAGTTCATTTCATGCGGCTTCAACTGACGGGATGCATAAGCGATTACCCTACCATGTTGCATTAGGACACAGCCTAGACCATTCAAAGAAGCATCACTGTAGACCTCAAAATTCCCACTGTCATCGGGAAGTGCCAAAACAGGTACATGAGTGAGGCAATGCTTCAACTTCTGAAAACTCCGCTCACAATCATCATCCCACTCAAACCTGACTTCTTTCCTAGTCAACTTCATGAGAGGAAGGGCTATTGTCGAGAAATCCTTCACAAAGCGCCGATAGTAGCCGGCAAGACCAAGAAAACTTCGGATCTCAGTGACAATTTGTGGTTGATCCCAATTCTCCACTGCAGCTACCTTCTGTGGGTCAACAAGAACTCCTTCTGAGGATATGACGTGTCCCAAGAAAGATACTTCAGTCAACCAAAATTGACACTTACTGAACTTTGCATACAACTGATTCTCCCGCAATCTCTTCAGAACTAGACGAAGATGCTTAGCGTGCACAACCTCACTCTTAGAGAACACTAAGATGTCGTCAATGAAAATAATCACGAACTTGTCCAGGTAGGGACGAAATACCCGGTTCATCAAGTCCATGAACGCTGCAGGAGCATTCGTTAACCCGAATGGCATCATAAGGAACTCATAATGACCATATCGAGTCCGAAACGCTGTCTTGGGAACATCATCCTGCATAATCTTCAGTTGATAGTAACCTGACCTCAGATCAATTTTCGAGAAAACTCGAGCACCACGGAGGTGGTCAAATAAGTCATCGATAGGAGGTAGAGGATAACGGTTTTTAATCGTCATCTGGTTGAGCTGCCTGTAGTCGATGCAAAGTCTCAAACTTCCATCCTTCTTTTTCACAAATAAGACCGGTGCTCCCCAAGGAGAGGTGCTAGGTTGGATGAAACATTTGTCCACTAACTCTTGCAACTGCAACTTTATTCTCTTAACTCCGCAGGAGCCATGCGGTAGGGTGTAAGAGAAATAAGATTTGTACCTGGAAGAAGATCGATGGTGAACTCCACTTCACGATCCGGAGGTAGTCCAGGTAGATCATCAAGAAATACATCAAGAAACTGGTTCACGACATGCACGTCCTTGACTCGTGCCAAATTCTCGTCGTTCACCACAACATGAGCAATGTAACCCTGACAACCTTTCCTCAACATTTGTTTCGCCCTCATGAAGGAGATGAGTCCATGTCTTAAACCGTTGCGTTCGCCGGTAAAAATCACAACATGCCTGCCAGGTCTCTGGAAAATGACAACCCTGCGACGACAATCCACCATGGCGTGATTCTGATGTAGCCAATTCATTCCTAAGATAACATCGAAGTCTTTGATGTCCAAAGGAAGCAGATTAGCTGGCATATCCTCTCCGCTAACAAGGACAGGACATCCTTGATACTCATACTGAACATAATAGACTGCGCCTCTAGGCATGGCAATACCCAAATCATACTCAAGAATAGTAGAGTATGGTTGAGTGGTTTGAGCAAACTGAATGGATATAACTGAATGAGAAGCACCTGGATCAATTAGAACTCTAGCAAAATGACCAAGAACGTTCAACGTACCCATGACAAGATCAGGATTAGTCTGAGCGTCCTGGGCAGTGATGTTAGTGACTCGGCCCTACGTCTGCTGTCTTGTACGATCTCTAGATCTCTGGTTACTTCTACCCTGTCCACCATGTCCCTGGTTTCCTTGACCAGTTTGTCTGCTCGGTCCATCGCCACTAGAAGTTGCCTTGTTGGTCTAATACTGACCGCCTCCATACCACTGCGAACCGCCCTACTGATACAGAGGGTAACCTCCCTGAAACTGCGGAAAGCTCTGGGGAAACTCAGTATTCTTGGAATTGAGAAATGTTCGGCGTGAACTGAGATACACCCATCGGGTACTGGTAAGCGTCTCTAGAGTACTGAGACACATCACCCTGATAATGAACAGCACCGCCAAAAGATGGCTGCTGGAACTGGCCTGATCCGTACGGTGGCATCTGCTGCTGGGGAAACGCACTAGCCTGCTGATTATGCTGTCTCTGAGGACAATTACTAGCTCTGTGGCCCACCTGACCACAAGTAAAACATCCTCGGCTCGTCTGCCTACACTCTCCAGAATGATAGTTGTTGCACTTAAGGCAACGAGTAGTGTTAGAGATTCCTGAATTGCTCTGAGTCTGAAAACGTGAACCAATAGTGGATTTACCTCCTCGAGATGTGCTGGAGTTAGAGCCTTCACTGGATGATCCGCCAGAGTTGTAACCACTTTTCTTAAACGACTGATTCTTTTTCGGCCTGAAACTCGAACGTCCCCTGTTATTATCATTCTTTCGCTGACTACCATTTCCCTCGTCATCATCACCACCACTATCGGGAGTGTTCTCAGAATCCTCGACACGGAGTAAAGCCTCATAGAACTCCTGGTAAGTAGTGCATGGATATGAGGATGCTGCAGTACGAAGCTTCTTACGAGCACCCTTTCTAAACTGAAGTAACATCTCCTTCGGATTACTGGAAATGGCTGAGCAGTAGCGGGATAAGTCAGTGAACTAACGGTGGTACTTGGCTACTGACATGCTCTTCTGTCTCAGATTGAAGAAGTTGTCTCGCTTCTTGGCCCAATACTCTGGAGGTAAGTACTTCGCCTCGAAGTGTTCCTTAAAAGTAGTCCAGTCTTCCTGCAGATTTGGTGGAATTAGGGTCACTTCATAAGCCCACCAAGAACTAGCTTCATTCTGCAGAAACCACGTAATAGTCGAGACCCACTGTTCCGTAGGAAAGTTTCCCTGTCGTTCCATGGCTCGAAATGTTTTCTCAACATGTTTCAGCCAAGATTCTTTCGCCCCAGAGGTTTCTCGACCTAAGAACGGCTTTACTTGAAGATTGGAAGCAATCTCCAAGACATTTTCTGCTAAGAAGAAGGACGCCAATTCGTCTGAAAGGCATTAGCAAAAGCAGCACCAAACTGCGCGAAATCAAAGGGTGGTGTAACAGGCTCATCTGATGGTGCCTGGGTACGAGATGCTCGGCGAGGTGGCATAGTTCTGACATCACAAAATCAAGAAATATTAGCGCAAATATCACAAAGTGACAAATGCATGACTGCCTATAACTTATGCTCTGATACCAATTTGACACATCCCGATCCTGACACGCCAGGTGTCGGGAAGTGCTCGGCGACACGTGTTAAGTGACAAAAGCCAATTATGCATGTATAAGTGAAAAAGTGAGTAGAAATAGAGTTGGATGCGGAAGTCAGAGTGTGGTGATGGGTAAAGACCCATTATCACAGGTGCATAATAGTCAGAGCAAAGTAAATAGTGCATAGAGTATAAACATTCACATCCTCGTGAGGATGGATAAGTAAAATTAAACTAAAAGTAGGAGTGAATCCTACATAAACTGAAGGAAGTGTCAGAACCACCAACCACAGCTGAAGCAAGCCCTCGTCTCACTGGTAACCGAAACCGCCACTAAGTTCTAGAGGGGCGCAAAACATAAAAAGGTGAGTGCGTCAAAAAGCAAAGTTTGATAAAACCTTTGTATTCAAGAGCATACTATCCCCTCGTTGGAAAACATGTATAGTTTTTGAAAATACGTCATACTCCTCAGTATGATCCTCAAAATACTATAATAGTAATACGGGTACTCCCCGATATGCACGACTGACTGCTCACCCATATGTAAACACACAAGCCCAAGTAGATAAGCTACAAGGAACATGCTAGGTATATAAGTAATACGCTGAGTACTACAATGACGCGAGTCTAACGCTAAGCGCTGTGCACAAAGTGCGTCACACAAGTTCGAGTTGCCTAGTGCAACCTAAAACAGGCTAGTACCTACAATGGATCCAAAGTTGCGTAGCGGTACTGGTAGTGACATCTCCAAACGTCAAGGCTAGTTCTGGGCACAAGACTGAGTACTGATACCCGAGGTGTTATACATCTACTAATGAGCAACAGTATAAAAACATGTATGACAATATAATACGAATATTCTACCTCTAACATTCGCATATGATATAAGTTATGCTAACAACTCAAAGAAAGCATTGAAAACCATACATAAATATACATTTATCAAAATAAAGACCCACACACTCACTTGTAAGTAGCCAGGTCGTAGCCCCCCTGTTCTGGGTAGGCTCGGTAGTCCTCTAGATAAGTCTCACCTATATGAGATATCACTATAGTAATGATTAAACTCATAAAGGTTTGAATTAAACTAATTAATTAAATTTATCCCTTGTTTGCTCAACACGGAAGTCCAAAACACTTCGTAAAATACCATACGTACTGCCCCTAGGTAGTACGCGTCGTCACGAGTCGCCTCGCGAAGACAGAATTGAAAAATACTATTCCACGCGCCTTCACGCGCGGCTCAGGCGCTGGTCAACGAGCCGGTTAACGTTGACGTCATCGCTGACGTCACGCCGATTTGGACCGGTTGCTGACGTCACGGGCGGTCTGGACCGTTGCTGACGTCACGCTGGCCTTTTTCTGGGCGTCAGCGCCGTGGTTGGAATTTTGGCCGGTTTCTGGAGAAATTTTCAGATCTACATAACTTCTTCATTTCTTGGCCAAATTTCACTTGCTTTATACCAAAATGAAGCTAGAGAGGAGTAGAATCACGGTGTACCTTTGGTTTGGCTGTACAAGCTCGGGAAATGGCCTGTAATTGCCTCGAAAGGTTGCGGGTACTGTAGCTTCACCGATCTACATCAAAACTCAACCAAATCAAGTAAACCACATATGAAAATTCATCTACTCAACGAGAGGAATCCCATTGGTGGTAGTTAGAAACCTCACATCGGTCTAGAATGGCGAGAAAATGGCCGGGAAGGTCCGGTTCTTCTGTGAGCTTTTTCCGTTAAACGGTTGGGAGTTTGGACGAACGGTTTGCATCGTTGAGTCCAGGGCGTCGAGATGAAATATGTGGTGATTTTAGTTCGCCTCGGTTCAACGGGTTTTCGTCGACGTGCACTGTGCACATAAGGTGAGAGAGAGAAATGAGAAAAAAATAAAAAAAAATGGAAATGAGGATAAGGGAAAAATTAGACGGGGAAGAAGAAGGAAAAAGAGATATTTTGGGTTTTGGGGGTATTTTGCACTCACTAAAACAGTAAGATCACACGATTCCGTGTACAAAATAATCACGCACGTGTCCAAAATATCCACGGAAATTATTTTATAACAAACTTTTTACAGAGTGTTACATCAACTCATATCCTATTAATTATATTAGATTCAGATTAAAATTTAATCTGTAACATCCCGTAAAAAAGTTTGTTATAAAATAATTCCTAGGGGATATTTTCTACATGTGCGTGTTTATTTCATACACGTGAGCGTGTAAGTTTACTGTTTTGGTGGGCGCACAATACCCCCAAAACCCAATTTTTTTCCTTTTCTTTTTCCCCTCTTCCTTCTCCCCGTCACTTTCTAATTATTTTCTCAATTTTTGACTTTTTCTCCCTTTCTCTCACCGTGTGTGCACAGTGCACACCGACGAAAACCCATCGAATCGAGGCGAACGAAAATCACCACCTTCTTCGTCTTGACGCCGTGGACTCAACGGTGCAAACCGTTTGTCCAAACTCCCAACCGTTTGACGGGAAATGCAACCGGAAGAACCGGACCTTTCCGACCATTTTCCGGCCAATCTAGACCGAGGTGAGGTTTCTAACTACCACCATTATATTCCTCTCGTTGAGTAGATGAATTTTCATAGGTCGTTTGTCTGATTTGGTTACAGTGAACCGCAACTTTCGAGGCAATTACATGCCATTTCCCGAGCTTGTACGACCAATCCAAAGGTACACCGTGATTCTACTCTTCTCCAGCTTCATTTTGATATATGGCACGTAAAATGTGGCCAAGAAATGAAGAAGATATGGAGCTTTAAAATTTTTTCAGAAACTGGCCAAAATTCCGGCGACAGCAACGGCGGTGGCAGCGGCGACCGGAAAAAGACCAGAGGTGATCGGCGCTGACGTCAGCAAACCGGTCTAGACAGGCTGGGCTGACGTCAACAAACCGGTTCAGATCGGCGATGACGTCAGCGATGACGTCAGCAACCGGTTCAGACCAAGCTGACGTTAGAGATGACGTCAGCGTTGACCATCGTTGACCAGCTCGGCTGACTCGCGCGTGAGCCGCGAGTGGAGCTGCACGTGGAGCCGCGCGTGAGGGCACGTGGAGCATCTTTTTTCGATTCCGTCTTCGCGAGGCGACTCATGATGACGCGTACTACCTAGGGGCAGTACGTATGATATTTTTCGAGGTGTTTTGGACCTCTTGGTTGAGCAAACAAGGGATAGGTGTAATTAATTAGTTATTTAATAACCTTTATGAGTTTAATCATTATTATAGTGATATCTCATATAGGTGAGACTTATCCAGAGGATTACCGGGGCTACCCAGGACAGGGGGCTACGACCCGACTACCTACAGGTGAGCGAGTGGGTCTTTGTTTTGATAAATGTATATGTACGTATGGTTTTTCAATGCTTTCTTCAAACTATTAGCATAACTCATATCATATATGTTTGTAGGAGGTAGAACATTCGTATTATGTTGCCATACATGTTTTATACTGTTGCTCATCAGTAGATGTATAACACCCCAAGTATTAGTACTCAGTCTTGTGGCCAGGACTAGCCTTGACGTTTGGAGTAGTCACTACCAGTACCGCTACACAGCTTTGGATCCATTGTAGGTACTAGCCTGTTCTAGGTTGCACTAGGCAACTCGAACTTGTGTGACGCACTTTGTGCACAACGCTTAGCGTTAGACTCGCGTCATTGTAGTACTCATCGTATTACTTTTATACCTAGCCTGTTCCTCGTAGTTTAGCTACTTGGACTTGTGTGTTTACATATGGGTGAGCATGTCAGTAATCATTATCGGGGAGTACCCGTATATTTTTATTATATTATTTTGAGGTTCATACCAGAGGGTATGACATGTTTTCAACTATACTTGTTTTTCAGCGAGGGGTTAGTATACTCTTGAAAACAAAGGTTTTATCAAACTTTGCTTTTTGACCTAGTCACCGTTTTATGTTTTGCGCCCTTCCAGGACCTAGAGGCGGGTTCTCTTATCGGTGACACGAGGACTTCCTTGGCGGTGGTCGACGGTTCTGACATTGCTTCAGTTTATGTAGGATTCACTCCTACTTGTAGTTAACTTTTATTTATCCATCCTCACGGGGATGTGAATAATTTATACTCCTGCATTATTTACTTTGCTCTGACTGTTATGCATCCTGTATTATGGGTTTTTAACCCTCACCACACTTTTACTTCCGCACTCAACTCTTTTTATTCTTACTCTTTCACTTATTCATGCATAATTGGCTTTCGTCACCTAACACGTATCGGCCAGCACTTCTCGATACCTGGCGTGTCCGGGATCGGAATGTGTCATAATCCATTAACACAGGTCTACTAGTAAATAAATTATATTAAAACTAAAAAAAAGAAAAAGAAAAAAAATAAGAGTAAAGTTTATATTCGAGAACTAAAAACGAAGTCAACCAAAACATTTCTTTCCTAACAAGAAAAGGAGTTAACCTCCTTATAAATATCCAACCCCCAACTCCACAACCCACCAAATTGCTTTTAGCATCTCTTCTGCTCTCTCTCTCATCGAAATCTTCAATCGACAAAACAATCTCAAACTCTCTCTCTCTTCGTCTTCCTTTGGTCTTCTGCCCCGTCTTCCACCATGACCGACAAGGCTGAATCTTCAGACTCGTAAGTCCCCAGATCCCTCTCTAATCCAACTGGGTTCTACTCGATTTCGATCGATTTCAACTTTTCTGCGTTTTTTCTTTTGGGATTTTTCTGGGTTTTGACGCGATTGTGGTTTTTTGTTCTTCTATTGCAGTAAGGGAACGAAGAGGGACTTCAGTACCGCGATCCTCGAGCGCAAGAAGGCGGCGAATCGGCTCGTTGTGGACGATGCTATCAACGACGACAACTCCGTCGTCGCTCTCCACCCCGATACGATGGAGAAGCTCCAGCTCTTTCGTGGCGACACCATCTTGATCAAGGTTTGATTTTTACATCATGCTCTGTGATTTCTGTGTTCCTTATGTATGCGAAAGGCGAAATTTTGGATATAATTTTGCTTGCAAGGGTTTTCTAGTTAGGGCTAATGGAAATTTACGATTTGGGTAGTGAATAAAGGCTGTAATTTTATCTGGGTTGATGGGTTTTCTGTATTTTATTTGGGATCTGAGAACTGATTGTGTTCTGGTGTATGAAGTATTGGGATTTTTTTATTGATTTGCTGGGTTTTGATGGTTGGGTCTCTACTTTTCTACTGATTTAGAACTGTATAGGTTTCTGGGAAATGATTATCCAAATCAACTTTCTAAATCTGTTTAATTTATTTATTGTTTTTGTGTTTGATTTTTTTCCACTTATACGGTTATACCCCTATTAGAATTAGCTCTTGGTGATTTTTATGTATGCCGGTTGTGTATTCTCTCGATTTGGAACTTTGCATGTGATGATGTGGTTTGGTTGGCTTTGTATTGTCATTGGCTGTTCGGGTACTGCGCTTGGGTTTGTAAAGAAACACAACAACTAATTATTTGTGTTATTTGGGTTGATTTTTAGGGAAAGAAAAGGAAGGATACCATCTGCATTGCTCTTGCTGATGATACATGTGAAGAACCTAAGATCAGGATGAACAAGGTTGTGAGGAGCAACCTAAGGGTTAGGCTTGGGGATGTTGTTTCTGTTCACCAATGTGCTGATGTCAAGTATGGAAAGCGTGTCCACATTCTACCTGTGGATGATACTATTGAAGGGGTCACTGGAAATCTGTTTGATGCATACTTGAAACGTAAGTTTCTATATTAACTCTTTTTATTCTCAGCAGTAACTCGAGGCTAACATGTGAATATTTAGTATATACTCATCATGATTTTAAAAAGTTTACTTTTGTTTGGGTACAGTTAGTGGTACTGTTTAGTAGTATCTGGATGCATACAATACTTACTATTGCACAAATTGAAAAATAACTGATTCATGTATTTACGTCATTGATACATGGATGCATAGAAATATAATTTTTGGCCTTTATATATGTTTATCAATATACAGTATCAATGTTGAAGAGGATCTTATGACTCATAATTTAACTTTGCTCAGATTTAATGACTATGTGCTTAGGGAAGAGTGCTTGGTTATATATCCTTGCTGTATTAGAGATTGAGTACATTGTCACTGTTGCTTTTGGCTTTACATTATATTTATAAGTTTCTATTTAAAATATATTGTAGCTGTTACTGATAGTTGTCAGAGCTAACTGATTTTAGCAATAAGTGTTGGTGTAATTCTTTGTAGCATTCATTTTTACGATGTCTTCTGGTCTGTTTTTTCAGCTTATTTCCTGGAGGCCTACCGTCCAGTGAGGAAGGGTGATCTCTTCCTTGTGAGAGGAGGAATGAGGAGTGTGGAGTTTAAGGTTATTGAAACTGACCCTCCTGAGTACTGTGTGGTCGCTCCTGACACTGAAATTTTCTGTGAGGGGGAGCCTGTGAAAAGGGAGGATGAGGAGAGATTAAATGAGGTTGGCTATGATGATGTTGGTGGAGTTAGGAAACAGATGGCTCAGATTCGTGAATTAGTGGAGCTGCCACTGAGGCATCCTCAGCTATTTAAATCGATTGGTGTGAAGCCACCAAAGGGTATTCTGCTGTATGGGCCTCCTGGATCGGGTAAGACTCTAATTGCCCGAGCTGTGGCTAATGAAACTGGGGCATTCTTTTTCTGCATCAATGGACCAGAAATCATGTCAAAATTGGCTGGGGAGAGTGAAAGCAACCTCAGGAAAGCTTTTGAGGAGGCAGAGAAGAATGCACCATCAATCATCTTCATTGATGAGATTGATTCAATTGCTCCCAAGAGAGAGAAGACGCATGGAGAAGTTGAGAGGAGGATTGTTTCCCAGCTCTTGACACTTATGGATGGGCTAAAATCTCGTGCCCATGTGATTGTTATGGGGGCAACAAATCGTCCGAACAGTATTGATCCAGCTCTCAGAAGGTTTGGAAGATTTGATAGGGAAATTGATATTGGTGTGCCAGATGAAATTGGGCGTCTTGAGGTTGTCCGGATTCATACGAAGAACATGAAGCTTGCCGAAGATGTAATGTCAAATATAATTATTTTCTGTTTTTGGCATTATATTTATTTCATGTTCATGTCCTTTTCTTCCATCTTTCAAAAAGTGGTTACCAATGTTTTGGACTTTTCTTGTACAGGTTGATTTGGAGAAGATAGCTAAGGATACACATGGTTATGTTGGCGCCGATCTAGCTGCTTTGTGTACTGAGGCTGCCCTTCAATGCATCAGGGAGAAGATGGATGTAATTGACTTGGAAGATGAGGAAATAGATGCTGAGATACTCAATTCAATGGCAGTTACAAACGAGCACTTCAAGACTGCTCTTGGCACAAGCAACCCATCTGCTCTTCGTGAAACAGTAAGTATTTAGCTTTTTGTTTCAAGTGACAGAGTTTTGTTTTGATTAGACACCTTATGCATCGAATGGAACCCATAATTTCATGGTTTTTCTTTTCCAGGTTGTTGAAGTGCCCAATGTTAGTTGGGAAGATATTGGTGGTCTTGAGAATGTTAAGCGTGAACTTCAAGAGGTAATTGAGTTTACTAAATTGGATTGTTCATTCAAGTTACTCCATTTATCTCATTTGTCTCTGTTACTTACAATATCTATTCTTGTATTATCTTGTATTGCAGACTGTTCAGTATCCTGTCGAGCATCCTGAGAAGTTCGAGAAATTTGGAATGTCACCCTCCAAGGGAGTTCTTTTCTATGGCCCTCCTGGATGTGGTAAAACTCTTCTCGCCAAAGCTATTGCCAATGAGTGTCAAGCAAACTTCATCAGTGTCAAGGGACCTGAATTGCTTACCATGTGGTTCGGAGAGAGTGAGGCCAATGTGCGGGAAATTTTTGACAAGGCCCGCGGATCTGCTCCATGTGTCCTGTTCTTTGATGAACTTGATTCCATTGCTACTCAGGTTTGAGCCATTCTTTATATAAAATCACTGCTTATTTGTTATTGACACTGGCTTCTAATTTGCAAATTGAAATTAACATGTTTAATTATAGTATGACTAAATAGGAGAAAACTTCAAATTCTGTTGCAGAAACGTGAATTATTACCTCCGTTTCATAGGTTATCTATAGTAAATAGGAGAAAACTTTGCACTTTGTGAAAGTGAAAGAAACTTGAATTTGTAATGCTCAGAAACTATTGACAAACTCGGCAGAGAACTCTTGATAAAAGAACGTTTGCAGTATTTTTCCTTTGGGTCATCATTGATGTGTTTATCTATTTATATGCTTATTGCTTCTGTTCCATCTGGCAGAGAGGTAGTAGCGTAGGTGATGCTGGGGGTGCTGCTGATAGGGTTTTGAACCAACTCCTCACAGAAATGGATGGAATGACTGCAAAGAAAACTGTTTTCATTATCGGGGCCACCAACAGACCTGATATTATAGACCCTGCACTTTTGCGTCCAGGCCGCCTGGATCAGTTGATTTACATTCCTCTCCCTGATGAGGAGTCCCGCTTTCAAATATTCAAGTCTTGCTTGAGGAAGTCTCCAGTTTCCAAAGACGTGGACATCAGAGCTCTTGCTAAGTACACCCAAGGATTTAGTGGTGCTGATATAACAGAAATATGTCAGCGTGCTTGCAAATATGCCATTAGAGAGAATATTGAGAAGGTATGATGTTGCACTGCTCTTAGATACTTGCTTGAACGTTTGTCACTGGGAGTAATGTATTTCTTTTTTTGGAGTTTGTTTCCGAATAATCATTATCTTCTAATCTTGCAGGATATTGAGAAGGAGAGGAGGAGAAACGAGAATCCTGAGGCAATGGAGGAGGACGTTGAGGAAGAAGTTTCAGAGATCAAGGCAGCTCATTTTGAAGAGTCGATGAAGTATGCTCGCAGGAGTGTTAGCGATGCTGATATCCGCAAATACCAGGCATTTGCGCAGACATTGCAGCAGTCGAGAGGGTTTGGAACAGAGTTCAGGTTCGCAGACAATCCTTCTGGCACAACTGCTGCTTCCGACCCTTTTGCAACTGCTGCTGCTGGGGCAGATGAAGATGACCTTTACAGTTAGGAATCTTAGGATGGTTTTCGCTAAGCAGCGTCACTTCCATTTTCATGCTTGAATTTCAACGTTTGCATTTTGTATTTTCCGTCGATGACGTGGTAGAACAGTTGGAAGTGTCCATTTATTCGTGTTATTGTACCCAAAGAAGCCTTGGGGTTTCCAGCCGTTGGATTCACCCCTGGATACACTACGAAGTTAAAAACAGTGTTAATTATTTTAAAAGATTATAAATGGATAATTTAAAAACACATGTTTTGTTTAGGATATTGTTAGATGCTAGTTTTGTTGTTGGCCGTATGTTTTCATACGTAGGTTAGCTCTGTGTGTTGTTTGTCAAGGAGGTTTCTGGGTATTTAGACTCGAATGAATACAGTAGGTGGTAGCTTTTCTAACCTTTTTTATGCAGGGACTGGGCCGCCTTGCCCTGATCAGTTCGGACGGGCAAGGTGCACGAAGCCCTCGGAGAAACTGTCGCGAAATCAATCTGTTGTGGTATCATCCCTTGTGGAATCTCCAAGCTCATTCACTGAAAGCGGATGAGTCAACCTTCCATGGCTCTCAGCGCTCCTTTCCCTGTACAGTTGTACCATGATTTTTCAGTCTCTTCGTCGTAAACTTTAGCAACTGTTATTGACACTCTAAGAAAGTCGCTCATCTCTAGTGAAACAAAACAAGTGGAATACCTTGCTATTTTGATATGTGGGATTAGTTGTAATTTGAATTTTTTCAACTCAATTTCAATTGTTATTTCTTAAGGAAGAAGAAAACAAGTGGACAGTGCATACTCAATCTCCAATTACTTTATGACCTTTCCTTTTCTTTAATTTGTTTTTCAGCATGTGCAAAAGTACAGGTACAATTCTCTCTTTTTGACTCGCTAAAAACATAGCATGGATTTAATATTAGGGTTAGTATTAGCTATGCCCATGTATTCTGCACACAAGTTTATTTTACTTTATAAATAAACTATTCTATTTCATTTTATGCTACGTACTCACCATGTCTCATGTTATCTTATTCCGTCAACATTGTTAAGAAAGATGTTAGTTCACTGACATGGAGGGGCAATTTGATCTTTTCATGAATGAATATAGGTATAGGTATAGGTATATGTGAACGAAATTGTGAGCTTTAATAACAATTTTTCAGAAATGGCGCCATTTAGGTGGCCATGGGGAGAATTTGGGGTTTTCTTTTTTGCCAGGATAGTTTTTACAGTTTTAGATGTCCCCAATGTGAAAATGGGTTGAAAAGGCAAAAGAGCCCCGCCACTTTAGCAAACACCTATTTTATATTTCAACCTAGTTAACAAAGAAGGATAACGTAGGTCACAAATGATGAATACAAAAGGTGAAGTGAAATCTTGTACAGGGTCAAGATTCATAGTAAAAATAAAACTTAATACTATATCCCACAAAGAATTCAAATGATAGGGATGAAATGTAATGAATCGGTTTTCAGATACAAAAGGACCCTATAGGGGAAAGACCGCCTAACCAGCCACATCGTTATTTACTTGTTCATAATATTTACTTTTCATGTAAATTTTCACTATGAAAAATATAAATAATGTATGAAGAGTTGATAACATATTATATACATGTCGATATTAGATAATCAGATAAGTCATCAATCGGTAAAGGCGGTTTGTCCAAAAGTTCACTCTAGTATAAAACCAGTAGGGTAAATAAAAGTCGAATTAGGAATGCAGGGCACTGGGAGTCAAGTCCACTAATTGTCCTTAATAAAGCAGGCACGAAATAAAGAAGAAGAAGAAAAAGGAAAGGTGTTTTGAGTGTAGTGATTAGATTAGACAATGCCACATTTTAGGGAGCAACCCCGCGTGGATACAAGAAATCATTCCTCATAATGTCAAATGTGTCATCCAGTAATATTTCACAAACTCTTTACGTCTCTTCTTGTTTTGGCCTCTGTTAGGTACTTCTGATTTTTCGCACCTCATGCTCATGTTGGACGTCAAATCCAGCTAAAAGTCCCTTCCTCGTCCCTTTTAAGGATATGTTTACTTAACAGCAATGGAAGAAGGAAGGGATAGGATATGTTTACTTAAGCCCCTCTAGTTGATGTTATTCTTTATTTTTATTTGGTTACGGATTTTAAGGAGAAACTCATATTTTTTACAATTCAATATGTATTAATAACACGTAGGAAAGTTTATAAGTAAAAGGATTTCATATACCTATATTTTAATAAACGCAGAAAACTTAGGAATTCAAATAATTTTAAATTTTAATCTCTAATTAAGTAAACATGTCCTTAGAATCATAGAGATAGTAGTATGAATCTTTTCTTTTGTATTTATAAATTGGTCTCTTTTGATCAAACTCCCATATAACATGCTTATTTCTTGCGATTAATTAATAGAAAAGTATGAAATGAAAAGAGAAATTATTGTGTATTTATGAATATTTTTAGTGAGTCAAAATACAGTATGTGGGACAAGAATCCTACACCACTTGAGATCCTTTCGTGCGCACGGCGAGTCTTTGGACGTTAGGAATATACATACAAATAGTGTCCAAACTAAGTATGAGTTGGAATCAACTCATTTGTGACCTTGCACAGTAAAAAAATAAGATAAAAATGATGATCTCACTCCAATATTTTTGTTCTAGGTGCTCTAGAAGTCATCTTTCACGAATGGCAGAGCTTTAATTCCTCAAACAACCCCAAAAACAGCATATTTTACTGAATGAGAGGACTTATGCTTTGTTGGCAACCATCAAATACTTTAGATGGTAAAAAATACATCAAATCATATCATCGATCGACGTATGTAGCTACCATAGCAATTATATACATATGTGTGTGTGTCTGTTGACAAGCCTTTGTGCCCACCACACATCAGAGCATCTCCACCCGTTGGTGGAGGGCAAGGACAAGGGCAGTGATTGCCCACCGAAAACAGTGCTTGCCTTTGTGCAACTCCACCCGTTCGTGGAGGGCAAGGGCAAGGAAAAATATTATTTAAAATTTTTTTTTTGTTGGCCTTATCCGGGGCTTGTGATTATCCCTAGATATTTCTCACCGACATTTTCAACCACTCTCGTCACGACACGTGTCATTATCTTTAAAAAAATAATTGAACAGATTTTTGATGAGATTTTCAACCAATCATGTAGTGACACGTGTCATTATCTATTGAAAATATCATAGCAGATTTTTGATGAGATTTTCAACCAAGCCTCCAGTAATGCAAGATCTTCGGCGATCAACCAATTTGCCTTCTCACTCATAACTTTTTTTTTTGGTAAAACAAGGATTTGGAAGAGAGAAAGCAAAAATAATTGATGTAGGGAAAAAATATATTGACTTGTAGTGAGGAATGAAGAAGAGAATTGAGGGTATTTATTAAAAAAATAAAATAAAATTTGATCCAACGCACCCCGTTGTGCCATGTGGCCAACGGTAAGAATTTTTTTTTTTTTACCATTGGAAATCCAACGGTCCAGATTAAATAGCCGTTGGAGATCCAACGGCCAGCATCGCGCCACGTCATAGAGTTGTTGGCTCTGGCTGGCGTCAGCGACTGCAGGTGGGGCCCACCGACTGTATTCTGTCGGCCACTCTCCCCCACGTGCGCGTGCCGTGCACGTGCCTGATAAAAAAAAAATTAAAATAGTTTGCTGACATCACGCTAACGTCAGGAAGCTGGAGGCGCCTGCTCGGGCGAAAATCGCTCGGGATTGAGGTTGGGCATGGTTGGGCCCACCTCTTGCCCTTGCAATTGTGGCCCGCTGGAGTTGGATTTTTTGCTTGGTAGGGCAATTGGCTCCAATTGCCCTTGCAATTGGCCCCAATTGCCCTTGCAATTGGCCCCAATTGCCCTTGCAATTGGCCCCAATTGCCCTTGCAATTGGCCCCAATTGCCCTTGCAATTGGGTACCGGTGGACATGCTCTCATTTTTCTCCCATTTACGAAGGGCAACCCTGCGAAGGGGTCCCATACCTTACATTATGTGACTCAGCCAACACTCTCCTCACCTTGTAGAGTGCTAGCTAAGTATAATTTAATACGAGAAATGCTAAGGACGGTTGCGTGGACAACTGTCTCAAGTGCAACTCGCTAATTAAACACACATATAATTGTATTTTGTGTTTACTTTCTCTTTATATAGATTCATGTTATCTTCATAAACTCATAAGTAGATGATTAAACGATAAGAAAAGAAGTATGAGACGAGCTATAAATATAAAATGTCTGAAGTTCAAATTCTTACTACACAAAATAACATCCAGATTTATTTGACAGGCATAGCTTGCTACCCATGATCTTTAATCTTTGTGCATGAATAGAGGAAAGACTTGTATGCATATATCTTCATGTTCATATAAAACTCATCACATGACCTAAGAATACAAAGATATATGGCGTGATGTTGCGACAAAATATCATGTAAGATATATCTCAGTTGTATGGAAGAATCTCCTCACCGATAAAAACTCAGGGTGATCCGTGATGGCTATCAGCTAGTTGACAGCATTTGCCAACGACTGAGAACTGACATTTGGTTGGAGAAGATGACCTAGAAAGGTAAAGAGTAGGGTTCACTGGCAGTACTTTTTGTTAACAACTTTGCACACACGTGCGGCTCCACATGGGATGGGATTTCTGTGAAATGGTGAATGCACGCTAGCTTCTTCCTGTTCAGGCTGTTCTTGCAGAAAAGCATTCCGTTGTGTCAATATTTGTGAGCTGTGACTTTCGCCATAGATGTAAACTCTGTAACATCAATTTTTCAACCATGTCAGGACTGCACGTGTTAGTCCCTAACCAGGGCCCCCGCATAAGCATTTTGTCCTTGACTTTACATATTCATCACTTCTTTTAATTTTGGCATTCCACTACCATTCAAACTTACGGAGCCATATGGTTTTTTTGTTTGAATAATATTATATTTCTTATATGTAATGAGTCATTTCGTTTTACAAATCTTATTGTTATTTGATATGCGTATTCAATTAAAAAACAGAACTTTATATAAAATGACAGAAGAAATAAAAAATTGAACACCTATCATTTTATATGGAAGAGCTAAATAATTTTCTTTTCGTTTGGAGAAGAGTGCAACATGGGGCCATGTTGAATCTTGAGGGAACAACTAGAAGTGGAGATATGGATTTAATGAATTAACATATGTGCGATGAGCATACATTTTCTTTTTTACTTCCAAATAAACATGGATATGTAATGAATTAAATCCATATTTTCTTTCAATTTCAAATAACAAAAGAAAGCATATATTCTTGCACTAATAGTTGGGCGGGTTTCGAGGGGCATTTCTAGTACAGAGCTTGAGAGTCCAATGGTCGCAGAAATTCTAGCTTTTATTGAGGCAGTTCGTGTGGCTTGGGTCCGCGACATGAAATATCTTTAGATTGGAATGAATTCACTTTGGTTCTTCACTTATACAAAGCTCCTTCCACGGTGCCTCAGTTTGAATGATTGGAATAATTTTTTATGGCATCTTAGTGAGATCAATTTTATTTGTCTGCATATTTTTCGACAAGGTAATTGAGTTGCTAATTTGTTAGCTTCTTAGGCTTGGGGCCCGTGCTTATTATAGGTGCTCTACAATCCTAGTATTTGCTGGTTCTGTATATGGTCAAGATTTTTCTTTTTATCCTACTTAGGCCTCGTTTGGTACGCCGTATAGCGCACCGGATAGTACTAATAATCCGGTCTCGGGTGTTTGGTGCGCTTCGTACTAAAATAGTCGCCCGACTATTTAAACCGGGCCCACCATTTAGTACCCCTCACACCCGACTAATTATACGCCCAAAAACCTCCGTATAATTAGTCAGGTTCGTCCCTCTCACTCTCTTGGTCTAGCTTGAAGGAAAATATTTGAATTACAAGTTCATTTGAGCAACACTTAAGCATGCTATTAACAAATTAAAGGCTCTTAGCATATTAGTACTCAAAAACAAAACTTTGCTCATGACTTTTGAAGGCCAAATGTTGTGAACCAAGACACAACTCAAAATCACATTAGTAAGTTGTAGCATCCTATACCTTTGTAGAATCTTTTTTGCATGAGCAAAGGCTAAATACCCAAGAGGGCCTTCAATCTCATCTTGGATGAACACCTTTGCTTGGAGGAGTTGTGGTTGCACTTTGAATCAAATTGAAGTTTACCTACGTACTTCGTCTCTTACGAAGATCAAACTTTTCGTAGTTCTTGCATTTGATGAGGATTTGAGTGAGTTTGTATAAAGAACAAATTGTGTTCTTCACACACACCTAGGGCCGGCCAACCTAGTATAAATAGTCGATATTAGTCCGATACTGCACCAAACGCCCGACTAATTTAGTCAGTACTGTCCGATGACAGATTATCCTATCCGACTAAAATAGTCAGTCCAGTCCGAGCTGCCAAACGAGGCCTTAGGGTGTTCTTTGATTTATTTTGTTGTGCGGATTTTGGTCTAGTTCTCCCTCGTCTATGTTTTCTTTCTTATTAGTAATAAAATTTGGTAGAGGGGACATGCAGGGGTTTCCAGGTCTAATGCTCCTTTTCCTTTCGAGAAAGAGTCGGTGCCTCGTACGCGACTATTGACAAAGATCTAATATTGCCTAATCATTCTCTATTTTTATCAAATAAATAAATTTAACAATAAGAGAAAGTTATAAATTAATAAGGAATTGTGACAACAACTTTATCATTTAACATAGGCACAAAAAGAATTTCATTTTATATTCATGCCAATCACAATTAGGACACATGTGCATGAATTTTGCATTTTATATTTTTGTAGATTTATTTCTGCATATGCAAAACAAGGATATGCAAGAGCGAGAAATAACGCATTTGCAAGAAGGTGCCAAGTAGTATTCAATAGGCCAAAAATACTTAGCTGGGAATGTAAGCGATCATACTTATTATCTCGTGTTATGAAAAGGCAATTAGACACCAAACTTCATCATCGTAATGTTTTCATCAACTATGTCTTTTTGTACAAGCATTACACAAAACTAGAGGCAGACACACTATTGCAAGAGTGGGCAACTGCCTGTCCGGTAAATCTCTCTACCGCAGTTGAGTTTGCCCATTCAATGCCAAGAAAAAGAAGTAGATATATTGTTATGTTTATGTAAGTCATGGACTAAAACGACCTCGTTTTAGTCTATCCACTTACAAAAAGCAACAACCTTCCTCCTCCATTTCAAACACAATTTCCCCTCGTCCATGTATGCTGGAAGTTATCCTTCTTCCTGTTTGGGTTACTCTATTATTGTACCGTGGGGTTTAATGAATCAATTGACCCAAAAATAAAACAACATTTTCACCCAAACTCCACACAAGGAATTTCTAAGCTCTTGTACCTTTGCCCTTTAAGGAAAAATTCCTAGATCCGCCACTATACAAAACTGTCAACTAAATTGAGCATCAAAATAGCCACTTAGCACTACGGTTTAGCAACATTTCTCTCCATTTTTAAGTGAGAGGTCTTAAGTTCAACTCCTATGATTGACGAGTATGAAGCCAAATTATCATACTTATCCACGCGCTAGTGTGGCGTGTCAATCATCAAAGCATGATTGAGTGCCACATGGTGGAATTCGGTCCTTTCATCGTTTTGCTCTAATAAAAATAAATAAAAATTGGGGTCAAACTTCAGTAGTGATATGTATTGTTAAATGATTTAAGATTCATTTGGAGCCCACTGTAAATTAATCTGGAAACATTCAATGGTCATATCACCCAAGATTTTTCCTAAAAGTTGATTAAAAAATTATATAAAAAAAATTCATAATTTTTTAAAAAGTTTTTTATAAATACCCAAAACTCGATACAAATTGTGAATTAATAGGTGAAAAAAGGGGAAAAATTGCTAGGAGAATTACTATTCACATGAATAGTAATTTCCAAACCCACTTGAGCATCAAAATACTATTGATAGTGTTGTAATGATTATTTTGTCGAAGGAAACGTTCCTATCTTAGATTCACACTTCAAACTTCAAAGGGATCGAATTGAAGTAAAGAAACAAAAAAAAAGAGAAAAAACACTTTTAATAGAAAAATAATTTGTATGACATGTGTATACTGTTACGATGATATTTTATACTAATATATATTTTTGTATTATTAGTACTGAACGTCATTGTAACGATGTAGCAGTGCTCTACAAGTCTTCCTTCTTTTGACAAGGGAGTTTATATTCCCAAATTTGACTGGCGAGTTTGAGGTCGGTGAAGGAGCCAAAAAAGAAAGAAGAGGACCGCACGAGGGGGGCTACTTTTAGCTACAGCCTGCCACAACAGAAGATCGTACCCACTTTCCCCCTCCCATTTCACCTTCCTCTCAAGTCTCAACAATTCTCGCTGTTTGCTCACGTACTCACTGGGCCCTACCTTCACATCCATGGGCCACAACCCGTGCATATTCAACACAAGCCTACAACAATTATTCATTATTCATTTCTCTTTTTCTTTTTCCTTTTTCCTTTTGATTTGATTATTCATCAGTTTATTTTTTCTACACATACAACATTTTTTTAACACCGATTGTGAAACCACCGTACGAGGCATTCCACATGCCATGTCATTTAATTCAATAACTATTTAAGTTTTTTTTTAGAAAATGTTTTAATGCAAATCTGTAATGGAAGTTAATTAACTGCAAGGAAACAATTAAAGGATGCAGCTGCGAAAAATTGTGAATTGATACGGCGGTTATGATCATTTGTAACTCATATGATATAAAATGTGATATAAATCGGCAGTTCATCTTAAATAGTTTAGGAATTTAATTTTCTGAACTAAATCGGTAGTTTACCCTAAGTAATATTATTCAACTAGCTACTCAAAAGTAAATTAATTATAATAATCATGTAGGTATATTTTTCCTATTCACTTCACTTTTCCTCTTATTTGTATTTACATGATGATACGACTTGTTAAATCAATGATTATATACAATAATAGTGAGTTTCAGTTGAGAGATATCCCTCAAATAACACACACACGTTTTTATTCTCTAATAATGCATACATGTATGTTGTTACATCCTGTTCCAGAAAATAATAGTATTTTATTTCCGGAAGTGGGAAATGACGACCATTGGACTCCTTAAAGTCCCTAGTACCTTGCTCGAGTCTTGGATGGCAGCGTTTGGCCAAGAATCGACGAAACCAAATCGGCCGGTTTTGCACCGTGGGTTCTTCCTCATTTTCAGGCCACTTCAGGCCAGTTTTTGGCCCCCAAAATGGTAAATTCTTGTTCTCCTCACTTCTAGCTTCATTTTGGTACTTGAATCGTGCAATTTGGCCTTGAAATGAAGAAGTTATGAAGCTCTGAAATTTTCCCAGTTTTTCGGCCAAATTTTCCAGATTCCGGCAACCGGCGGCGCCAGCAACCGAAAAAAGGACAGGGATGACCGGCGCTGACGTCAGCGATGACGTCAGCAAACCGGTTCAGACCGGTGACGACGTCAGCAAACTGGTTCAGACCGGCGCTGACGTCAGCATTAACCGTTGACCGGCGCGTGCGGCGCGTGGCCGCTAGTGGGGAACTTCCAGCCGTGCATGGCGGCGAGTGGAGGCGCGTGTGACCTCACAGCCGCGCGTGGCGGCGCGTGGCGGCCCATGGCGGCCCACGGCGGCCCACGGCGGCGGTTTTGGGTTTTCCGACCCCGTAACTCCGTTTTTGGGTTTCTGAACGCCGTTTTCTTCTTATTTTCGAATACTTTATTAAATGTGGGTGTTCTAAAATAGGTTTTGGCGACCCGTGGAGTACGGAGAGCGTGCAATTGGGCTACTTCGGCATCGGTATATGTGAGTGGGCCCTTTCCTTATTAAATTGATTATTTTTGTGCTTGGGAAATTATATTTAGGCTATGCCTACACTTTTAATTGGTATTTATCTTGTTATACTTAGTGAACTTTAGTATTATATTTATACTCGGTTTACTAGTATTGACCAGGCTATATTTTTAGGGGTTTTGAAAATTATTATTATATTGCCTATGTTTCCAAATGTGATTTATTTATACTTGGTGAAACTTGGGCTATATTTGCATATTCGGTGAACCTTGGGTTTATTCTTTTTATCGTATTTTTGGTTCACTTAGTATGTTGTTAAATTGGTATTTGTACTTTGGTACCTTTGTGGTATATATTTGGCTTGGTATTTTAAGTATTTTGGTATATACTTGGTATTCCGGGTACGGCATCCGCGAATACCTAATTATACGTTTATTTTGAGGTTTATCTCAGAAAGGAAATTACCCCACCTTATTTTATTTAAAAATATTTCCGTGGTATGTTTTCACACGCTCAATTAGGAATGCTTACACGGTGTCAGTAGTATTGTCCGGAGCCAGGACCAGCTTTACGTGGATGTTCACACGCACCGACACGCTCACTTTGGATCCATCGTAGGTGCCAGCCTGTTCTAGGTCGCCTTGGTGACTCGAACTCGTTGTGATGCGCTTAGCGCCAGCTTCACGTGATTGTAGTACATGAGCATACCATTATTTATACACCCAGCCTGTTCATGACAGAATACCTCTGTATGAACTCGTGTGTCTGTCATACCTAACGAGCGTATACTCTATTGTTTTATTTTGTGATTTTACTATCGGATTTCACTGATGCCACGGAGGCTTCTACTGTTTTACGGGTTTCCCGTACTATCTTATTTTATACGGTTTTTCTAGTAAAGTATTTTTACTAAGCTGTGGCTTTCTGCCCGTTTTGGACGGTAAGTACATTTCCGTACTTACACTGATTTTCCACCTACTACTGTAGTATGTTTTCCAGAAAGGTTTTCCGAAACTATTACTTGTTTTGACGGCGAGGGGTTATTACTTTTAGAAAGGAAAGGTTTTACAAAATAATTACTTATGGCCCACTCACCCTTCTGTTTTTGTGCCCCTCCAGGATAAGTGGCTTGGAGCTGTCGACGTCGAGACGTGGTGGTATGACAAATGTAGGAATTTCTTAGTACTTGTAATTATTCAATATTTCGTACCTTGTACAACCAGTTTTTATTTTATTAATTCTTTCCGCCTGCACACTTTTGTGCACTCTGATCTTTTATTCATTCAATTTGTTCAAATTATCCCTTATTTCTTCAAAATGGCTTTCGTCACCCCACGTGGTGTTGGCCAGCACACTCGACTTTTGGGTGTCTACCTGTACATCCGGGTAGGGATGTGTCATATGTAGTGCTTTTTCTAATGTCAAAAGTCTATGTCATGTTTGAGAAGTTAGAAATATTTTGACTTCAACAACAAAATGTACATGTTGACGAGTTATTACGTACCTGCAAGCTCAATGACATGTTATCTATTCTGAAGTATAAATCATTATCCCTTGCAACTTTAGAAAATCTTTCATTTCATCTTAAATTTTTATTTGTGACATTGAATATTTTTTTTAACTTTATTCCTATATATAGCTTACTCAAGTTGGGACCGACACTTTTTTGTAACTAGATGAAAGTTATTCCTCTATAAAGTATCACTATAGTTTTTTTAGTGTAAACGCACCAATATGGCAGTCATAGGTTTGTTGATCTTTGAAACTTGAGAATATTTTATTAACAAATGTGTTACATTCTGTCCTTAACTTTATTTTATTTTACTCCTCGAAGTTGTAATTTTATGAAAATGCCCCTATTAGGCCAAATGGAATCCTACGTGGACTTTTGAATTCTGTTCTTAATTTTGTACTTTTTCTGTGACCTTTATTTAGTACTCTTCGTTACAAACACGTGACCAAAAATAGGACGTCATTCGGATTTGGAACAAACAAGTTGTGTGCAAGGGCAAAACGGTAATTTGCCATTTCATGTATTGGTTTCCTATGGGCTGAGTTCTGTGTGCTTGCATGGGAACCCGAGTGTACTGCACACTTTGAAAACACTGTTCAAACTTTTCTTTTGGACAAACCTACATGCAACTCAAACCCAACATCTCTCCCTCTCTCTTCACTCTGTCTGTCACTCACTCTCTCTGTGTGTCTTCCTTCCCCGTGCTTTGCACACACACATACACACACACCGCATTTATTTTCCGTGAGCCACCATCACCACCACTTGTAGTCCGACTCACAAACGACCACCATGATCCTCCTCAACTCACCACCATTACCCTAGAGCTGAGCCCTGCAACTCAAACTCCAAGCCTCGACTGTACAGTAACTCAGGAAAAGGTTCACAAATTTTTTCGACGAGTTCTCATCGATTGGGACTCGATCAACCTTGTTCTCTTCGTCAAACGACTCCCCTTGAGTCCTAGATCACTACCCAAGCTTTGCGTGCATGATTTTGCCTCAGAAATCAAAGTTTGGGATACTGTCACTTTCGGCTGAGACCTTCCAAGCCAATTTCAGGCCAACTCCGGCCACCAACCGGGCTTCCTATAGGTAAAATCGAACTCCTTTTTTCATGAGCTTCATTTTGGTAGCTTGTGCGTCAAATTTGGTTGAAAAATGGCCAAGTTATGGCATTCTAAAGTTTTCTGGAATTTTTCTAGTCTCTGGCTCTGGCGAGGAGCAGCGGCGGCGATGGACGGCTGCTGAAAATTGTAAAGTCAACCGGAATGCTGACATCAGCAAACCCAATTCTGACGTCAGCCAACTCAGTCCGGTCATCAGCAAACCCGGTCCAGATCCAGTTGGACCAGAAATATTCCAAAGGTATATTCCTTTTCTAACTGATGGTTGTGGTAGAATATCTTTAACGGCGACGAAATATTTCGTAACGGTGCGCCGCTAACTTTAACTGCGCGTGTAACTGACCATTGGCCGGCGCGTGAAGACCATTGGCGGTGCGTGAGGGAGTGTGGTGGCGCGTGCGAGCGCGTGTGTCACTTTTCCAATACTTTTAACTCCCGAAACAAGCAAACAAAGGGGATTTCAAGTCTTTTCCTAAGTAAAACTTGGATTTGACTTGTTTAATGAGTAGTAATTTCTCATATAGGTGAGACCTACCCCGAGAAGTACTGAGGCCAGGCTAGGCACGGCGGCTACGACCCAGTGACTTACCAATGAGTGAGCTTGTTTGTTTTAAATTATACGTTATGGTATGTGTTCTTGAAATGTGTTTAGTGAACTATCGTATATCATGCCATGTTTCTTAGAAAAATAGAAATGATTTTATTAACTACTTCATTTAATGGGGTTTAGAAAGTAATATTGGCATGATTATACATTTATCACTGTTGCTGATCATGTACGGTGTTAGTACTCTCCGGGCCAGGACCAGCTTCACGTGTATGTTCACATTGCACTGACACACTAACTTTGGATCCATCGTAGGTGCCAGCCTGTTCTAGTTGTTTTTACATCTAGAACTTGTTGTGATGCGCTTAGCGCCAGTTTCACGTGCATGTAGTACTAGAACGTAATTATAACATCGAACCTGTTCATGTGGCTACTTTCTGCATGAACTTGTGTGCCTGTATTTATTTGATAAGCAAACTTATTCTACTTATGCTGTTTTATTATATGAGTACTCGTATCCTTTGGAGCGTTGTTTCCAACGCCTAGTGATTATTTTATTAGTTTATTACAAATGTGTTTTGAAAATTACTCAAGTTTTACAGCGAGGGGTTACTATTTTTGAAAAGCAGAAAAGGTTTCAAAAATCTTTTATTTTTTTTGGCCCACTCACGTTTTAAGTTTTTGCTCCCCTCCAGAACTTAGAGACTGAGCTTGGCAGGCGAGGATTATTGGCACTAGCTGACTAGTACTTCTCATAATGTAGGAAGTGTTTCCTTACTTTGTGTTAGTATCCATCCCTCGGGATGGGAATATTATTTTCTTTTACTTCACTTTTCTATGCTCTGACACTACATGCATGTAATAAGGGTTCAACCCCATTCTGCGCACTCTTCTTTTTCTTAATTTGCAAATTCAGACTTCGGTTTTAACTTTTTCATTCAATTCTTACATCTTTTCCATGTCATGACTTCGTCACTCTGAAGGAGTGACGGTCAGCATGCCTCGAATTTCGGTGTCCGCGTGGATATTCGAGTCGGAGTGTGTCAAAATGTCCTAGCTTAAATATAAAACCGTCAAATGCAAAAACAAGAACAATTCTAATTTTTTTACTTTCTTTGCAATTATGACCTTCCTGAGGAAAATTAAGATAGTTGTTTGTTCTTGACACTTCATTCACTTCTCAAATCTTCTGATATTTTTTTACAATGATTTTTTTAAGAGCCAATAACAATTCTCAAACTTTTCGTAAATAAACGACATATTTTATTCATTTAAAGGGGCAAAAGATTATAGTCAAAGGAAGACTATGACCTCAATAGGGGGTACTTGCAAGAGCAAAAGAATTTGAAAATACAAAATAATAATCACAAATGTTACAAGAATATGAAAGAGGAGGAAGATCTATAGAAACCAATTCATCCAATGCTGGAAGATTATGTCAGAGATAGTGGGATAGAAAAAATACCATGCCTATTTGGACACTACAAAGAAGGACATCGCAAGTCCAAATCACCTCATGATTCGAAAATACTACGTAATAGTAGATCCAACAAACTCAAACAACACATCTCCAATACTCTGGTGTAGAAACTACTAGATTGATCTCACAAAAACAAACTAGTCTATAACATATAACGAGACCACAAAAACTCATTTAATGCAAGATTGTAAAACATAAACAACTTTTATTGATTTTTCGTAATTATTATTGTTGATGCACAAAATCAAGTGGACTTTGGAACAACGTAAAGTGTCAAGGTGAGATGACCTTCGCTAGATTGTTCAGGTCACTGAGTGAAGGTAATGTATGAAGAGGTAGAGATGGAGAAGCAAACACGAGATGTACGTGGTTCACCCTAAGTTGGGTTATGTCCACGAAGGTAGAGGAGTTCTCATTAATAATGTAGAGTTTACATGATACATGGGATTAGGCATAATCATCATTAGTGAGTTCTAATAAGGGATTAGAGGGTCTAAGATCATGAGAGCTTAATTGTGGGAGAATGATCTTCTTTTATAGTTGAGAAGAGTCCCCTGTTTTTGTGGGACTCTAGGAGCTTTATTCTGGTGTTGAAAGATGAATTTTGATTTCTGACATTGTTCTCATTTTCTCCTAGTGTAGTGAGATTTGAAAAGGGAGTGCTCTTTGGTTGAGAGGGTGTCCAGCGACGGTCGACACGGAGGTGGTGGTTCTTTGACGACAAACCATGGCGACTTAAACACTGTGCCAAGGTTAGTAGCATTTCTCCTTAAATAAGATAGAATTTCTTTATTGGACTTGTTGGGCTACTATTCACTTGTCAAAGGATATGGTGCACAAGTTAATACTTCCTCCATAGCCTAGAGATTTTTAGGATTCAATCCTTCATGTAGTAATAGAGGTCTTTGCCTTTGTTTGTTGTAGATGTCAGAAGTCTAAAGGTTCTAGTGATGAAGGTTCTCCTAGCTCTGGTTCTACGTTTCAGCCTGCAACATCTGAGCTTTCATAGTTTTCATTAGAGTCTTGTGAAGAGGAAGAGTTTGATGACTTTCATAACCATCAGGCATGCATACCATCCATTTCCCCTGAAGCCACCGATGAGGAAGCGAGTGAAAAGCATAGGTCTAGTAATGAGGAAGACATGGTCATAGTGAATGTTGATTCCACTTCACCATCTCATGGTGGGGTAATGAGTGAGACGCATACTTCTATCATGTTGGTAGGTGAGGAGAGTGTTCTTACTGCCCTACCTATCTTTCAGTCTGAGTTCACAGCGGATCACTTGACCATGAACTTGTTGACTAGCGAGAAATAGCTTAAGGCCTTGAGAAAGTTGTGTGGCATACCCAATAGTGTAGGGATGCACTTGGTAGGTGATAAGGAGTTGCCTACCGAACCGTCTAAGGGTCATATCATGTTCTATATTCAAATGATAGAGAAGTTGAGAGTGAAGCTACCACTGCATCCATGGTTGCAAAAGATGGTAGTTGCCATGGGGTATTCGCTTGGGAAACTCAATCCTAGGCTTATGGGAGACCTTGATTAGGTTTTATGTTATTTGGATAGAGTGTGGTTTAGGTGAACCTTCCTTCCATCAATGGCGTTATTGTTATAAAATGTGTCCGGTGAAGTTATCCACTAGTTATGTCGAGTGTGCATGTAGAAGTGATGGTGCTTCCTCCATAAGAATTGGGAACATGGTGAAGGTGTCAGACCCGAGCGATGTATTCCTATCCACTTTCAGACTATAGGTTGGAATGCACCCATTATGTGTTTGTCATTCCTTGTGATATTTTTTTGCTTCTAACTTTTTGCTTCGTACAGTGACCAGGAACACTATCAAGTTAGCAAGACAAGAACTTGCTGATATAGAGAAGGTTCTTCAGGTGCCAAAGGAAAGAAGACATTTGGATAAGCTACGCCCCTTGTTTTAGGAATACGGTTTTCAGCCTTCATTACCTGAGTGTCAGGGACGATCAAGTGAGTTTTTTCTTTTTGTGTTTGCCTATTGTCAAACGAGTTGTTTATCTTACTCCAATTCTCCTTGTTCAATGGAGAAGACAAACACGAATGAGGCCCTCAAGCACAAGGTAGGGATGTCAAGTACTAGCAAGGGTAAGGCTGCCATGATGGTTCCTCTCAATGACGTCTTGTTTCACAAGGAGGCCCTTAAACACAAGGTGAAGCCAGTTGTTAAGCCTAAGTTCAAGGACGAGATGATCAAAGTGGCGGCTTCAAAGATAGCTGAAGTTGAAGCAATTCGAAGTGCTTTCACCATTTTTATAGGGAAAGAGAAGCGGTTGATGCCTTCTCCTCCTGACGGTGCTCCTATTTTTCCTCCTACCTTGGAGCATGCGAACCAAGAGGATATTCCTAGTTCAAGTCGCAAGTGGAAATATTGATAGGAGCATATTTATGCTACTTTGTTAGCCTATTTCCTTGCATTTATTTAGCTAGTTTCTGTTTATTGAAGTATTTTAAGCTATTTTCGTGTATTTGTAGGTCTAAGTGACAAAGTTGGCAAGAACGGGCCTTTTGGAGCATTTTAGAGTAGTTTTGGGCTTGGAATGGATAGCACATGTTTGGATCATGATGGATGGACGTGTTTGAAGTTCATATGAGGCTAGGAATGTGCTAAAGAGTGAAGATAGAAGTTTGGAAGACGAGCAAATTGCAAGAAAGTGGAATCCGAGTGGAAAGTGGACAGTGCTATGCATAACTGCCAACTTCGACAGAGCACCCAGAATTCCTCAGGGCTAGTTATGTGTCAAGCCATATATGGTTGGAAAGCTTTGGATGTCTAGTTTCCATAGGATTTTACAGATTATGATGCTAATGCTTCTAGAAATAGTTATCGCTGTTTTAGTGACGGAAGGTCGAAACAAGCAGAAGAGTCCTAGTCGGATTGGGTTTCAAGGAAGATAACATGACAGCTGTTTGTGCGTGTTTCTACCACTTAATTCAGATGAATTAAGGAGTTCTAAGGAAGTCTAAACTCTCTAAAAAACCGTGCCTTAGAATCCTTTGAGGATGGAATCACTTGAAGATGCATAAAAACAAAAGAAGACCAATTTGACAAGGGGTGGGGGGGGGGAGCACATAAGAGCCAAAAGTCATAAATTCCAGATTGTGCCGCAGCGTTGAAGGGTTTTAGGTGTATTCTATCTTTTTTTTAATGTTTAACATTAGTTGTTTTTGTTTAGTTGTAATTATGAGGAACTAATTTCGTTTTATAGCTAGAGGCGATTTCAAAGCCATGAACATATATGTGACATGAGTTGATTACATCCAGTTATAATTTCATAAATCGTGAATGAAATTTTCTTAACTGTTAGATTGAAAACTTATTCTTGTATGTTGATTGAGGATGCATACTTAGTTTACATGCATGAATTTGATGCTAGAATATAAGGGACTTTCACCTAATCGTTAGAAACTTATATTCACAAGTAGTGGAGGTTGCTAGTCACGATCGCGTTAAGTGAATTCCTGGTAGGAGTGTCATGCTATCATAGTCACGAATACCTTGTCAAGGCTTATGATTTTCATAGAACTTAATGATCTTTGATATGTATCTCTAGTATGCTGTCATATAGGAAACTTGATAAGAATAATTTGGTTGTGGCGCTACGCCCAATTCAATGAATTTAGGAAAATCTGAAGGTTAATTTAAGCGTACCTAATTAACTTGGGGTGTTCAGATTCATGGTTTATCAGAACCAATTCCCCTAAAATTTAAGCGTACCTAAGTTTGTCTTTTAAAGTTTGTTTGTTTAAGTTTTAAATTTGTCAGAACCAATTCCCCTAAAATTTTTTAGTGTTAGTTGAGTCTAAATTAGTTAAAATCTGTCTTCCTTTAGTGTTTTGAGTCATATTAGCTTGTTTTGAGTAATTTAGAGTCTAGTTTTCTGTTTTTGAGTCTAAATTGTGTTGATTAGCATCCCTTTTAATCCCCGGCCTAGAACGATCTCTACTTAGATATACTACATTGATAGGGTTTAAGTTTGTGTGCAATTTAATTTCACATCAAGTATAAGGAAGAGGTTGATAGCATCTCTTGGCAAGACTTAAAGGTTGCCATGAAGCCCAATAGTTTCAGTTTGGTGAACAATTGCCTTGCCGAACGCAAAGCTTTCATAAGTGAATTTGGAGAGCCTTTAGCCGACAAAGAGACGGATCGTGATAGGATGATGAAACTGTTTGCCTTCGTAAGTGCTTGTTTACCATTTGTTTACTTTTCTTTCTTTATTTCTTCTCCATTTCTCATCTAGTGCTAACACACATCTCACTGTGTAGGTTATGACTGAGGTTAATGATAGGCTAAAGATAGCTATCCTTGAGCGTCACCATGGAAAGGCGTTACAGATTGGACATGTTTTGAGCAATATTAGCAAGAAGTTGAGGAGCACAAGCAGAAGGAGGAGGCCTTCGCCGTTGATATAGACTCTAGTAGTGATGAGGATCTTGAGGAGAGCGAGGCCGGGTAGGATGTTAGTGATGGTGAGTAGACTCAGCAGGACGAGGATAACACTGGAGCTGGAGATGGCGATGAGACCCAATAGGATGCTGGTGAGGGTCCGAGCTCGGATCATGACGACCCTTAGCGCTACTATCCCGCGCTTGCACTAGCCGGCCATGCCTTGAAAGGCTTTAGTTTACTGCATTGCGTTATGATTTATGTGATGTACTTGTCTATTGCCTGGAGGCGTTTTGTTGGTGGATGCTTATGACATTGGACCATTTATTTTGATGCAAAGTGCAAAGTGTTTGCACTATTGTTTAGGGTTTAGGGTTTAAGGTTTAGGATATGACCCATGGTTTGGGCTTAATCGAATGGATATGTTTGAGAATGTTGCTTGTTTGGTTGGTCATGTTGACACAACACTTAGTTTTTTATTTTATGTCAGAGTGTGCATGGTAAAGCTTTAAGTTAGAGTATATAGTTAGGTCAGAGCTGGACCAAGTGTTCCAGTGTTAGGAATGTAAAGAGTTAGACGGAGTTGTCTGAATTGCCTTTTTATTACGTTCATGCGAAATGGCTTGCATTACAAAAGATGTCGAAGGGCTAAAGGTCAAATGCTTGTAGTGCGAGGATTTACTTGTAATAGTACTTCAAGTGATCAGCATTCCATGAATGGCCGAGGGTCCTGCCATCAAAGTCTCTAAGATTGTAGGTGCCAGGGCGACTGATGCCAACAACTTCGGACCAAGTGTGCCGTCACTTGGGACTGTCACAGAGTAGTTTTTTCTTCAATACCCAGTCCCCCACTTTGAAAGAGCGAAGCTTGACCCTTGAGTCATAGTATTTAGAGGTACACTGCTTGTAGGCGACATTCCTCAAGTGGGCTTGATCTCTGTGCTTGTTGGGATTCCTTTCGAGTGCAAATATAAGGATAGTATAGTGGCACAAGTAAGGGTGTCGATGTCACATCCCGGACCGACTCCGTCGTAGCACGATATTGTCCGCTTTGGGCCACGCCCTCACGGTTTTGTTTCTGGAACTCACAAGCAACTTCCCAGTGGGTCACCCATCCTGAATTGCTCTAGCCCAAATCCCCGCTTAACTTCGTAGTTCCGATGGAATCCGAAGCCAGTGAGCTCCCAAAAGGCCTCGTGCCACTAGAGGGGCATGTACATAAGGCACATCACCCTCTTGCTGGTCGATGATATCACAATCCACCCCACTTAAAGGAACCCGGCGCCCGGCACATCCCTACCGAACGCGCAGTGGCTCGGCTTACCATTATGTCACATCCCGGACCGACTCCGTAGCACGATATTGTCCGCTTTGGGCCACGCCCTCACGGTTTTGTTTCTGGGAACTCACAAGCAACTTCCCAGTGGGTCACCCATCCTGGAATTGCTCTAGCCCAAACTCGCTTAACTTCGGAGTTCCGATGGAATCCGAAGCCAGTGAGCTCCCAAAAGGCCTCGTGCTAATTGGAGGTGGGCATGTACATATAAGACACATCACCCCCTCTCCGTTGGTCGATGTGGGATATCACAGTCGAACCACAGGGGCTGAGAAACAACTTAGTAAAATCTTTGACTCTTACAAATTAACAGTAGTTAAAGACTCCTATAACTTAAAATTGGGGTTTTAGTAATTTTGGAAAAGAAATAAAAACTGAAAGAAGAAGGAATGTTACAACCCGTCCCAAAATTTTATGTAAAATTACCAAAATACCCCTAGTGGTGAATGTTGACTTTTTCGAGATGACATGTGCAAATTTATTTCTTTACATATTCAAATAGTACTCGTCGATACGAACACGTGGACGCAAGCGGAACTCAATTCGGAGTTAAAACGAATGTTTTACGAAACTTTAAAGTGTAGGGGCATTTTAGTAATTTTCACACTCGTAAGTAAATTAGGGTTTTAGGCAGGCTGCTGTGCAGCCAATCCCCTAATTCCCTCATTCAATTTGCACGATCTCTCTCTCTCTCTCCCACTTCTCTCTATCTCGGCCAAAAACCACCCAAACCACCAAAACCCTAAATTTTGGACGAATCACAAAACCGTCGAACCGTCGCTCAAGATCATTACCATTACGATCGTCTCGTCATTCTGGACGAGACTGTGATTTCAGAATCCCCAAACTCGAGCCCAGTTGGCCAAACTGACGCCGGAACGAAAACGGCAAATTGCCATTCAAGTTTCTGTACAATCCCGACTTAGGTAAGCCTCGAAACCATTTCCATTGGTTTTATTACATTGAGTAGGTTCAAATCGACATAGAGAACGTGGAATTTGGTGCAGTTTTGAAGGAGAACGGAATTAGGGTTTCCCAAAGCTTTCCGGCCAATTTAAGGCCATCTCCGGCCATTTTTCCGGCCCCAAGTTGGTATGAAAATATTCTACTCATCAATACCTTCATTTTGATATATGGCACGTTGAATTTGGCCAAGGAATGAAGAAGTTATGAATTTGTGAAGTTTTGGGATTAAATTGGTATTTTTCCAGAAATTCCGGCGAACCAGGCGGCGTAGGACGGTGGGGCCAGTGGTGGCTCCGGCGACCGGCAAGAGGTTGAGGGTGAAGGATTATTCCATCACGGTAACAGAATATTCCTGACAGCGTCAGCATATTCCGTCAGAAAAGGTATATTCCGTTAACTTTGATTGACGCCGTTGACTTTAACGACGTTGACGTCAGCAGGCGCGTGGCTGACGTCAGCATGCGCGTGGGGTGACGTCATCTGGTGCAAGCAGGCGCGGTGACACGTGCCAGCGCGTGGCGACATGTGCCAGCGCGTGCCGGCGCGTGCTAGCGTGTGGCCGGCGCGTGAGGGCTCCTCCCGGCAAGGTTTTCAGGCCTCGAAAATCGTTTTTTGAGCCTGTTTTCGCTAAATTAGTCTTATTTTTGGGTTCTTTTTCTATAAGGGCCATATTAATTTATATTAGGGATATTTTTAACACGTTCCTTAATATTAAATAGGTAATTCTTCAACTCCACGCTTCAAGGAGGGCAACACCGAGGGAGATTACACTCCCGAGCACCAGTGAGTGGACTTTTGTTATCTTAAATGGTTTATGTGCTTGAAAATAATTATTGCTTTGATATATTTATGATTTCCAATGACTTTGTGACATGAATATATATATTTCTATATATATATATATATCTATGTGTTTTATGAAATGGTTTTAAAGTGTGATTTCGGTTATGCACAAAAGTTTGGATATATATATTATGAAATGATTTATACCATGATTTCGCTTATGCATAAATATATGTTGGGTTTTAATATATGACTCCGATGAGAATGTTATTTATGCAACGTTTAAATATTTGGGAAATTATGAAGTATATGATATTCTTCACTTCTACACATGATGTATATACGTATGTTTTCAAACACACTTGGTATGCTTTCACTACGTTGTAGTACCGTCTCACGGCCGTAGGACAAGTCTCACATGTTTGGGTCACACGCACTGTACTACAGGGGTATTGTCCGGTAACTACCTTAGTGCAAGCTTGTCTTACGTTTTTGTTTAATTTTGGGGAAAAGGACCCACAACGTAAGGACTCGGGTGTGACGCGCTAATGCGCAAGTGCTTACATGTGTGTGGTACTAGGAGTACAAATTGATTGATAAAGTAAAGTGCTTGTACTGGGATTGAGAGGCTGTTCCTCAACACGTACATGGGCGATTGCACATATACCTTGTGTTGGCTTTCTATTATTATACCTATTGTTCTATATTGTGGTTAATCTTTGGAAATGTGAACGATTCTTTACTGGCTATATTTTGAGACTTATTTCTAGTTATACTGATAAAATATGTTTTGACTTATACTACGGTAGTATAATTTTATACTTATACTGGTTTTCAAACAGGGGGTTACTATGTTGAAAAGAGAAAGGTATTTCGAAAACTTTTATTTTTCGTCCACTCACACCTTTTGTTTTTGCGCCCCCTTCAGGACCTAGTGACAGCGCATCTGGTGAAGTCGAGGCATACGAGTGGCAGCTCTAATTTTCTTCCCGACCATGTAGGGATTCATTTTTCTTCAATTTCTTTAATAATATCCATCCCTGTTATGGATAGAAATTCTAGGAACTTGATTTATTATTTTGTTTCCGCTGATTCAAATTAGTACGCTCTAAACCTGGTGCATATTGGCATTAATTTCCTCAATCTTTATGACAGTTTAATTTGCTTAAGCTAAGTGTTGTCATGCATTTAATGGCTTCGTCACTTACGAGTGTCGGCCAACACGCCCAAACTCGGTATCCACGTGGGTATCGAGGGTGGGGTGTGTCAGGAAAAAACTAGAACTATCGAGAAACAAACCAAAGACATGGAATAGGTTAGAAACGTTTTTAAAACATAAATATGACTTCAAATGAGCAACGGTCTTCCCCTGAACATTCTTGAATCAGTGATATGATCTTTTAACTTATCCCTTTCAAATGCACAACTAAGATGTTCACATATCTAGCATGGCATATAACTAGATTGTATGAATCCTCTCTTACTTTGCATGTTAGATGCATGGCATATACATTAAACTTATATTTGTAGGTGCAACCTAGCATGGCATATACTCCGATTTAGCACCAAGAAACTCATTAAGAACGAAGAAGATTATGAACATCACATGAACCCTAGAACATGGCATTTGTCCTGGAACTTCATGGCATCAATTTACATGATTAGTTCTGAACCTAACCACATGTTGCTAATGAATGAAAGAAGATATGACAGTCATCCTTATCATTCTCAACAGAAAGCAAACATAAACAAGGTAGCTAAACTTGAAAATATGTGCTTGAAATGATTGAAATATAAAACTGATTCTAGCTTGCAAATAAAATTGATAAACTAAAACTGCATCATAACATTAATTCAATCATGTCTAGGGCTTCACAGCAGCCCTAAGTATCCATAGACTAAATTAGAAAAATAACAAAATACATAAAAGTTAGGAAGGCTAGAACCTAGAAACAGCTCAAGGTGGAGGACTCCTTCTCCAAATTCTCTTTTTTCCAGATTCTCTATCTTTCTGTTGTTTTTCTCCTAAAAGGCTTTAGATGTTATGCAACATCTGACACATTGGCTCTCATTTAAAGCTCATTACAACCAGCTTTTAGTATAGGAGTAACTGAAAGCTAGCTGTTATCAGAATTTGTAACTAAACAACTCCTCTTTATTCTGTTATAACTTCTTCTTAAAACCTCCAGATCACAAGCTATAAAGACCATCAGAAAGAAGGCTTCCAAAGCTTTCCAACCATATATGGCCCATTTTCTAATTTGCTCTGAGCACTTTGGGGCAAAGCTCACAAGTTGGCTTTTCTGCAAGGGCCTTTTCTGGCGGATTTTGGGCCACTTGTTACAAAATTCAAAATAAGATGATTTCTTCAAGTCCTTACTTTCATCCTGAAATACAATACAAACAACAAAATACCTTGTGATGCATAAAGATTTTAAATTAAAAGCCTAAGTAAAAGAGGGCGTAAAAGTATAACTTTATGCACTTCAACAAATACCCCCAAACTTAGGTTTTGCTAGTCCTCGAGCAAACAAAAACTAAAAGAAACAAAAACAACACAAAAGACAAAAACAAGTTAATCTAAGACCAATTCCATTGGTGAGACGAATGCATTCAGCTTATGCATCAAGCCTTTAAACCTCTAGGCATCCCTAGTAGGAGGAGTTGTGTGTCCTAAGGGTTTAACAGTGACGGTACCCATAAACGTCCAAAAAAACCTACAAAACAACAATTAGAGCACTTTTGAAACAAGATAATAAGAATCAAAGCTCAACTATGCCTTGCACTCCTAACTTTGACTTCACCTTCCCAACAATGAAATCTGCATGTTAATGAGGTGCTCTTGCTCAATTTCAACCTGTTACTAAGTTACAAGCTCAAGCAAGGAAGATAAGATTCGTCTCAACTCTAATCTCACAGATGCACTCTTTCACGTGATTCCTAGGGCTTGCTCTCAACAAGTATATGTGAGTGAGGTTGTGCAATGGAAAGCAAGATATTCTCACACATAATTCAATTAGAAACAAAAGAACTTTATGTACCAGATCTCATGAAAGGAATCAAATACTAAGAATAAGATATCACACATACTTACTAACACCCATGAATACATCCTCAAAGATCAGCTAGGTCTTTCACAAGGTTGTAATGTAAGGGTTTTAGGGTAGGGTCTATGAAAGGATGGATAAGGATTACTAGACCTTGAGATATACCAAAGTGTCTTCCTTGCAAAACCAGCATGCATTCCTCTTGAATTGATCTTATGTACTTGTTCTCGGCGTCCAGGACCCATGGATTTAGAAATTGCATCTTCTTTTCTCTTTTACTCTTTTTTTTTCTTTTTTTTTTAGCTATGTTTTCTTTATTCTTTTTTTTTAATTTTTATATTTTGCAATTCCAACCCATGTTACCTCGGTACACGCCACTTTCTTAGCTTAAAGTTCGAGCATCATATTTGTCTTCATCACTTTGGTATTCCCCAAGCTATAGGGAATGGCTATTATGGGGGAAAATGGGTAGAGTTTAGTGTGGGTGATGAAAGATATGGCTGTGTTTGGCTTCAAATGGGTAATGTTTCACACAACAAAGGAAGGGAATTAGGCCATTTACTAGTTAAAACATGCATAGCCTAACATCGTCTCAATGAGCTCATTCATGGGTGACAATAAGCACAAATATCCACAAAAGAGAATAACTCTTAGTATTCAATCAAAAATGAATAATGAGATCATTTGAAATGAATTTGAAAGAAAAGGATAGGAATAGAAACAGTTTAATCTCTCAGAAAAAAGCAAAAAGGCACAAAATTTCACAAAAGGTAGTCTCCACTATCCTTCTTCTAAGGCTTGAACTAGTAACTTTTCACAAGTATTCTTAGAACTTAGAGCAATGGTATTATATAACAGATACAACAACTTTCAAAGCATAGCTAAAGTTATGATTGCAAGACTAAGTTAAACATGTACATTCCCATTATTTAATTGCAAATAGCTCTAATCATGACTCAAACAACCTAAAAGTTCAATACCACACACCCCCAAACCTAAACTAAGCATTGTCCTCAATGATTACAAATGAACTAAAGGAATGCAATGCAAAGTTTGGTAACGAATGGCATAGTACGAATATTAACAGAAAACAAAAACAAAATAAAGGATAGAAAAAAAAAACCTGGTTGGGTTGCCTCCCAACAAGCGCTTTAGTTTATGTGTAGGCAAGACATGATGTGAAGTTATGTGGCTGATAGTGGTGGCTCATGGAGAGTCTCAGCGACCTCAGGAATTGGTTTATAAGCATCATAGTATGGCTTAAGATGATGGCCACTCACTTTGAAAATGTTCCCTGTCTGGATGTTTTGAATGTCCACTACACCATGAGGATAAACATTAGTGACAAGAAACGGACCATACCAACAAGAACGAAGCTTACCAAGGAAAAGCCTAAGGCGTGAATTGAATAAAAGAACTTTCTGCCCAATCTCAAACGATTTCCTATGGATTGCTTTGTCATGATATGCTTTGGTCCTTTCTTTGTAAATTCGAGAGCTCTCATATGCATCATTCCTTAACTCATCAAGCTCACTGAGTTGAAACCTCCTCAAATGGCCTGCCTCCTTTAGATCAAAATTAACCCTTTTTATTGCCCAATAAGCTCGATGTTCCAGCTCCACGGGAAGATGGCAAGGCTTTCCATAGACAAGTCGAAAGGGTGACATGCCTATGGGAGTTTTATATGCTGTTCTATAAGCCCATAATGCATCATGCAAGTGCAGCGACCAATCTTTTCGAGTAGGGCCTACAGTCTTCTCAAGGATTTGTGTGACTTCACGATTAGAGATTTCAGCTTGCCCGCTCGTTTGAGGATGGTATGGTGTGGAGACCTTGTGCGTGACTCCATAACGTTTTAATAAAGCCTCAAATGATTGGTTGCAAAAATGTGTACCTCCATCACTGATTATAGCTCGGGGAGTTCCAAATCTAGCAAATATGTAGTTTTTAAGGAAAATGAGAACCACTTTAGAGTCATTAGTCCTAGTGGGGATTGCCTCAACCCACTTCGAAACATAATCAACAGCAAGCAATATGTATAAACAACCATGAGAATTAGGAAAAGGTCCCATGAAATCAATGCCCCAAACATCAAAAATTTCAACAACTAGAATTGGGTTTAAAGGCATTTGATCATGAGAACCTAAGTTACCTGTAAGTTGGCAGCGGTCACATGTGACAACAAACTGATAAGCATCTTTGGAAAGGTTAGGCCAATAGAAACCACTTTGAAGAACTTTAAGAGCTGTTTTCTTTGCTCCAAAATGACCGCCACAAGGTGAATCATGACAGAATGTTAAAATGGAATGAAATTCAGATTTGGGTACACACCTTCTTATGATCAGATCTGGGTAATGTTTCCATAAACATGGATCATCCCAAATGTAATACTTAGCTTGTTTCACTAGCTTGTCTTTTTGGAATCGACTAAATGTGCTAGGAACCTGCTTGGTGGCCAAGTAATTGATAATGTCTGCGAACCAAGGATCTGCAATGTCAAGGGCATAGAGCTGCTTATCTGGGAAGTTTTCTTGTAATGGGAAGTGATCTTTTTCTTCATTAGATGAATGCATTAAACGACTAAGATGATCTGCCACAACATTTTCTGAACCTTTCTTATCTCGAATCTCCACATCAAACTCCTGGATTAGAAGCATCCAACGAACCAACCTCAGCTTGGCATCTGTTTTGGTAAGGAGATATTTCAAAGCTGCATGATCAGAATAGATAATCACTTTAGTACCAATTAGATAAGATCTAAACTTTTCTAGACCAAAAATAACAGCAACTAACTCCTTTTCAGTTGTTGAATAATTAAGTTGTGCATCATTTAAAGTACGACTAGCATAATAAATGACATGGGGAAGCTTGTTAACACGCTGCCCTAAAACAGCTCTTACTGCATAATTTGAGGCATCACACATAAGCTCAAATAGAATGCTTCAATCTGGTGGCATTATGATAGGGGTAGTAGTAAGGAGTCTTTTGAGCTTCTCAAAAGCTTCATGGCACTTGCTATTGAACTCAAATGGTGCATCTTTAGACAGCAAGTTGCATAAAGGCCTTGAAATATGAGAAAAGTCCTTGATGAACCGATGGTAAAATCTAGCATGTCCAAGAAAAGATCGGAGTTCCTTCACTGATGTAGAGGCCGACAACCTGTTCACTACTTCCACCTTGGCTTTGTCTACTTCAATCCCACGAGCAGAGACCACATGGCCCAACACAATGCCTTGTTGCACCATGAAATGACACTTCTCCCAATTAAGCACCAAATTGCATTCCCTACACCTTTGCAACACTAAAGAAAGATTGTGAAGACATACATCAAAAGAACCACCAAATGTAGAAAAATCATCCATCAAAACCTCAATGATGTCCCCAACCATGTTCGAGAATATGCTCATCATGCATCGTTGAAATGTTGCAGGGCATTGCACAATCCAAATGGCATCCGTCTATAGGCAAACGTGCCAAATGGGCATGTGAATGTGGTCTTTTTTTGGTCCTCAAGGGCTATTGCAATTTGGTTATATCCTGAATAATCGTCCAAAAAGCAATAATGGTTATGACCTGCAAGACGCTCAAGCATTTGATCAATAAAAGGTAAAGGAAAATGATCCTTATGAGTTGTTGCATAGAGCTTGCGATAATCAGTGCACACCCTCCAACCTGTTTGCACTTTTGTTGGCACCATGTCATCATGCTCATTCTTGACAACTGTGATGCCGGATGTCTTAGGGACCACATGTATCGGACTTACCCATCTTGAGTCAGAAATTGGGTAAATAATTCCTACATCTAGCAGCTTCAAAATCTCCTTCTTCACCACCTCCTTCATAGGTGAATTTAGGCGTCTTTGACCTTCTTTGGTTGGCTTGGCTCCATCCTCCAAAAGAATCCGGTGCATGCACTTTGTTGGGCTAATTCCCTTGATATCAGCTATTGTCCAACCAATAGCTTTCTTATTCTCTCTTAGAACTCTTACTAACTTTTCTGTCTCAACATCACTTAAATGGGCATTAATAATGACAGGAAGAGTATTCTCATTACCAAGAGAAGCATATTTAAGATGTTTAGGAATTGGTTTGAGTTCTAACCTTGGAGCTTGAATCACATAGGGAATTGGCTTCTCTGTTGAGCTAGGAAGAGGCTCAAAACATGTCCACCTTGAAGGCATGTAAAATGACAGGGCTTCTAAAGCAACAAGTATCTCAGTTCTTGCTTCGTCATATGCATCCTCCTCACTTTCAGTTAAAGTGAGTGCTCTCTCTAGTGGATCATCCCAACCTTGTGTTTCAACTGGTGCCTGCAATGTTAAGCTTAAATCAATTGAATTGCATTCATGAATGTCACTAGGGTACCTCGTAGCTTCAAGGATTTGAAAAGTTCTTGTTTCTCCTAGAACAATCATGGTAAGCTTTCCGGAATGACAATCAATGATGGCACGAGCTGTGGCTAAGAATGGTCGACCAAAGATGAGAGGAAGGTGATTTGGTAAACTACTCTCCTCCATGTCCAAAATGTAAAAATCTGCTGGTAGAACTAGGTCACCGATTTGGACAATCACGTCTTCCACAATTCCTCAAGGATGAGTAAGAGAACGATCCACTAGTTGAATCATCATATGAGTTGGCTTAGGATCACCTACTTGAAGTGCTTCATAAATAGAATAAGGCATTAGGTTAATCGAAGCACCTAAATCACATAAACATTTATCAAACCTTATTGGACCAATTTGGCATGGAACGGTAAAGCTTCTAGGATCCTTCTCCTTTGGTGGCAACTTTCTTTGCAAAACTAATAACACTTTCTCACCAAATACCACCACAGAATTGAGTTCCACCATCCTTTTATTTGTGCACAATTCCTTTATGAACTTTGCATAACCTGGAATATGTTTAATTGCCTTGAAAAAGGGAATTGCAATTTCTAGATTCTTGATTGTCTTAAGAAATTCTTTCTCGAGCTGCTCCTTCTTTGAATTGACAAACCTACGGGGGTAAGGAATAGGTGGAGTATATCCTTCCACCTTAGGGTTAGAATTCAACTCACTAGGTTTAGATTTTACCTTAGGAAAATTCAACTTTGCTGAAATGGTGCTCTCGTCATGAGGAGTAGATTTGGACTCCTTGTGATGTTGCTGATAGTCTTCTTCTTCCTCTTGTTGGACAGCCACACGTTCATCAATTTGTTGAGGCTCCTTGGTGCTTTTAAGCTCCTTTCCACTCCTCAAAGTGATCACATTCACCTGTGCATTGTTAAAATCTTTTGGATTTACAACAACTTGACTAGGGAGCTTACCTGGTTCTCTTTGGTTTAGCACTGCTGCAATCTGTCCAACCTGAGTTTCTAAGTTTGCAATTGAACGATCAGTCTTGTTCATGAAAGCTTGGGTTGAAACCTTGAGGTCTTGAGTGCTTTAGGCTAAAGAGCTCACTTGTCCAGCCAATGTACTCATGATGTCTTCAAGAGGCTTGCTTGGTGCAGCTTGGGGAGGTGGCAGATTTTGCACATTGTTATTGTTTCCCCATCTAAAATTAGGATGATTCCTCCATCCTGGGTTGTAAGTTGGAGCAAATGGATGATTTCTAGGTCTCTGATTTCCTTCAAATCCTCCTACCATGTTTGCTTCTTCATGAAACTCTTGGACTTGAGGACATGCCTCAGATGAATGTCCCTACATGGAACACACTTGACAAACAGCGACAACTTGCTTTTGGGATACAAGTTGCTTAACAAGGTTAGTTAATTCAGAAATTTGAGAGTTATCATTAGAAGTACTAACCTCATAAACCTTCTTGGTTTGTCGATTTCTGAAACTAAATTGCTTCGTATTTGAAGCAATGTCCTCAAACATTGTCTTGGCTTGATCAGCCGTCTTGTTCATCAAACCACTAGTAGTAGCATCCACCATCATACGATCTGAATCAAGCAATCCTTCATAGAAATATTGCATGAGCAACCATTGTTCCAAGTTGTGGTGAGGGCAAGAATGCAACAGAGTTTTGAAACGGTCCCAATACTCATGGAACAACTCTTCATCATTTTGCACAATTGACATGATTTTGCACCTAAGCTTGTTAGTGCGTTGAGCTGGAAAAAATTGTTGCAGAAACTTGGAAGCTAGCACATCCCAAGTTTCAATGGATCCAGATGGAAGAGTGTGAAGCGATGCCTTACCCTTCTCCCTTAATGAAAAGGGAAAAAGCCTAAGACGTATCTCTTGAGGGGTCATGCCCTGAATCTTAATGGTATTGCACACCTCTAAAAACTCCTTGATATGCAAATGGGGGTCCTCACCTGCCAAACCATTAAATTTAGGTAAAAGATGAATCATACCTGATTTGAGTTTGAAGTTCTCCACAGTGGTGTCGGGATAATGAATACATGAAGACTCCTCACTGATTCTGGGAATCGCATACTCCTTCAAAGCACGATTAGCCTCGTCATCATTTTTGTTGTTGTTTGCCATGGCCATCTCGTCTTCTCCAAATTCAGCCTTGGGTGAGGATGACTTAGGTGTATGTGCTTCTTAGTGGCAAGGAGAGCTTGGCAAAGATTGAGTTTTGAGAATCCTCACAAGTTTGAGTGTACGCCTCTTACCAGAACTTGACTGAACCACCCTTTGTAGCTGCTCTAAATCAAATGGCTGCTTGAATGGATTGAAAAACATACAACTGAAAACAAAATAAATTAGGTTAGTAAGCAAAACTAAAAGATATTACAAAGTTGTATAAGCGCAGTCCCCGACAACGGGGCCATTTTGTTGGGATTCCTTTCGAGTGCAAATATAAGGATAGTATAGTGGCACAAGTAAGGGTGTCAAACCACAGAGACTGAGAAACAACTTAGTAAAATCTTTGACTCTTACAAATTAATAGTAGTTAAAGACTCCTATAGCTTAAAATTGGGGTTTGAGTAATTTTGGAAAAGAAATAAAAACTGAAAGAAGAGGGAAAAACTAGAACTATCGAGAAACAAACCAAAGACATGGAATAGGTGAGAAACATTTTTAAAACATAAATATGACTTCAAATGAGCAAAGGTCTTCCCCTGAACATTCTTGAATCAGTGATATGATCTTTAACTTATCCCCTTCAAATGCACAACTAAGATGTTCACATATCTAGCATGGCATATAACTAGATTGTATGAATCCTTTCTTACTTTGCATGTTAGATGCATGGCATATACATTAAACTTATATTTGTAGGTGCAACCTAGCATGGCATATACTCAGATTTAGCACCTAGAAACTCATTAAGAACGAAGAAGATTATGAATATCACATGAACCCTAAAACATGGCATTTATCCTGGAACTTCATGGAATCAATTTACATGATTAGTTCTGAACCTAACCACATGTTGCTAATGAATGAAAGAAGATATGACAGTCATGCTTATCATTCTCAACAGAAAGCAAACATAAACAAGGTAGCTAAGCTTGAAATATGTGCTTGAAATGATTGAAATAGAAAACTGATTCTAGCTTGCAAATGAAATTGATAAACTAAAACTGCATCATAACATTAATTCAATCATGTCTAGGGCTTCACAGCAGCCCTAAGTATCCATAGACTAAATTAGAAAAATAACAAAATACATAAAAGTTAGGAAGGCTAGAACCTAGAAACAGCTCAAGGTGGAGGACTCCTTCTCCAGATTCTCTTTTTTCCAGATTCTCTATCTTTCTGTTGTTTTTCTCCTAAAAGGCTTTAGAAGTTATGGAACATCTGACACATTGACTCTCATTTAAAGCTCATTACAACCAGCTTTTAGTATAGGAGTAACTGAAAGCTAGCTGTTATCAGAATTTGTAACTGAACAGCTCCTCTTTATTCTATTATAACTTCTTCTTGAAACCTCCAGATCACAAGCTGTAAAGACCATCAGAAAGAAGGCTTCCAAAGCTTTCCAACCATATATGGCCCATTTTCTAATTCTTTCTGAGCACTTTGGGGCAAAGCTCACAAGTTGGCTAATTTAAAATAAGATGATTTCTTCAAGTCCTTACTTTCATCCTGAAATACAATACAAACAACAAAATACCTTGTGATGCAGAGAGATTTTAAGTTAAAAATCTAAGTAAAAGAGGGCGTAAAAGTATAACTTTATGCACTTCAACAGTGCTCTTCAATGAGGTCTAAGTTGAGGGTGAGTTGATTACCGTTTCATCTAGGGCATAGTTCTTGACACGGTATGTGGCTTGCTCAAGCTCAACTGGGATGACTACTTTGGTACCGAAGGTGAGTGAAACTGGAGTTTCGCCAATCAAGGTTCGATAAGAAGTTCTATATGACCAAAGGACTTGAGGTAGAAATTCTGGCCAACAACCTTTTGCTTTGTCCAAGCTTGTCTTGAGTGTGTGCTTAATGATCTTGTTGATTGTCCATTAGATTGAGGGTGAGCTGGAGAGGCGAAACATAGGTTGACTTTATACTTAGAGCAGAAAGCCTTGAACTTCTTGTTGTCAAACTGATGTCCATTGCCTGTGATGATGGCGTGAGGAATGCCAAACCTGCAAAGTATGTTCTTCCACACAAAGTCTTCTATCTTTGCCTCGATGATTGTTGCCAAGGGTTCTACTTCAGCCCACTTTGTGAAGTAATCCACCGCCATAATTGCATAACGAACTTGGCTATTTGCTGCTCGAAGGACTTGAGTGATTTGGTAGCGGAAGTGCTTTAGTAAGAGTTGTGCTTGGGTAAGGTAGGCTGCCATGGAACTATCCTTAGCATTGAAGTTGTTTGTGATTTGATTGACCACCAACTGAGAGTCGTTGAAGATGCTGAGCTGTTTGGCGCCAAGGTGCTTTGCTTAGTGCAAGCTAAGGGCCTCATACTCTGCTTCATTGTTGGATGCTTTGAATTGGAAGCGAAGATCATACTCCATTGTAGTCTTGTCAGGTGTAATTAGGACAAGTCCAACGCCACAACCTTGTTGGTTGGCCGAGCCATCAACATGTAAAGTCCATGTAGGGAGTATTGATTCCAATTGTTGGGCTTTAAAAGAGGATGATATCAGAGCTTCATGGACATGGAGAGTGTCAACAGGGTATGTGAACTCTGCAATGAAGTCCGCTACTACTTGACCTTTCTCAGTCGGCCTTGGCTGGTATGAGATGTCAAATTCACCCAACATGATTGCCCACTTAATCATCCGCCCTGAAGTGTTGGGGCTTTGTAGTATTTGCCGGAGTGGATGGTTTGTAAGTACGATAATGGAATGTGCTTGGAAGTAAGGACGCAATTTGCGAGTAGACATGATTAATGCAAGGGCTAGCTTTTCAATGTTAGAGTACCTTGTCTTTGTATCTTGTAAGGCTTTGCTAGCATAGTAGACTAGATGTTCGACTCTACCTTCCTTCCTGATGAGCACATAAATGACTGTTGAAACTGAAACAAATAAGTAGATAGTAAGTGTCTCACCAACCTCGGGTTTGGAAAGGAGTGGGGCCTTGCTCATGTATTCCTTGAGGCTTTGAAATGCTTTAGCGCACTCGATGGTCCAAGTGATGTTCTTCTTACTCTCCTTAAGTGCTTTGAAGAAAAGGGCGCATCTGTCAGTAGCCCTGGAGATGAACCTTGTCAAGGCTGCTACCTTGCCTGTGAGGCTTTGAATGTCTTTCTGAGTCTTTGGCTCCTTCATGTCGAGGATTGCCTTGATCTTCTCAGGGTTAGCCTCAATGCCCCGCTGGCTGATCATGAAGCCTAAGAACTTGCCTGAACCAACGCCGAAAGCTCACTTACTTGGATTTAGCTTCATTTGGTATTTCTTCAGGATGGTGAAAGCTTCCGATAGGTTGGCAATGTGTTGGTCAGTAGGCTTGCTCTTGATGAGCATGTCATCCATATAAACTTCCATGCTTTTGCCAATCTGTTCAGCGAACATTGAGTTGACTACCCTTTGGTAGGTTGCCCCCGCGTTCTTTAGGCTGAAGGGCATGACTTTGTAGCAATATAGGCCTTTATCAGTGGTGAAGGCAGTGTGCTCTTGGTCTGGAGAGTACATTAGGATTTGGTTGTATCTTGAGTAGGCATCCATGAAGCTTAAGAGTTCACACCCCGCTGTTGAATCAACAAGTCTGTCTATGAGAGGAAGGGGGAAACTATCTTTTGGGCAACCCTTGTTGAGGTCGGTGTAGTCAACACACATTCTCCATAAGATCTTTTGAAGTAGAAGGCTCTCCTTGGTGGGGTTTTTCTTGACAAGAACAATGTTAGCTACCCATGTTGGATAATCGACTTCACGGACAAAACCTATGCCTTTGAGCTTATCGACTTCTGTCTTCATTGCCCTGTATCGCTCAGCGTCATAAGACCTTCGCTTCTGCCGGACAGGTTTGGGTTTGGGGTTGATGCTTAAGCGATGGCAGATGATATCATGAGAGATGCTTGGCATGTCCTCATACGACCAAGCGAAAACCTCGGCATTCTCCTATAAGAAAACAATCAGTTTCGACTGAAAGGCAGGTGGCAAGGTAGTGCCAATCTTCACCATGCGATCTGGATGGTATTTAGAGATGGAGACTCTCTAACTCTTCAGCTGGTTGTACCTGCTGAGTGAAGGAATCGTCTCTAGGGTCGTCAGGTTGACTATTGCCACTTAGAGGACCCGAGTTGGCTTCGGTCGGGTTAGCTATACTAACTTGGTTGTGCACTGAGAAGACTTCCTTGGGTACAGGTAGGTGTTGTTGTTTTACTGAAGTGTTGTAGCATGTTCGTGCACTAAGTTGATCTCCTCTGACATAGCCATTGCCAAAAGGTGTTGGAAACTTCATTAACAACATATGTGTAGACACAATGGCCCTAAGTTCATTGATATCTGTGAGCCCAAGGATGACATTGTAGGCTATTAGGCAATCAATCACAAGGAAGTTAGTGGTGATTGAGGCTATGTATGAGGCTATACTAATGGTGAATGGCAAATGTACACTGCCCAAGGGCTGCACTATGTCTCCTGAGAAGCTGACGAGAGGGGTGATGTAGCGATCGAGTAGGTGCTCTGCCACATTGAGTGCTCTGAAGGCTTCAGCGAACATGATGTTGACTGAAGAACCTGTGTCTACGAGAATTCTGTGAACATCAAAGTTAGAAATGTGAGCTTCCACGATAAATGGGTCATTATGGGGATAGCTGATGCCCCTCTCTTCCTCCGGATAGAAACATATTGGATCCCAATCAGGCTTTTGACATTTGCCTCCTCTAATGTCTTGCACATGAAACACTTGATGGTCAGACCTTAAAGCTTGCACCTTATTTTTTAAAGCCCTGTTGGAAGATTCATAGATAGGTGTCCCACCACTAATAGAATATATTATGTTCACCTGTCGTTGGTTACAGTTGTCCCTTGGTGGATGGAAGAGGAATTGGTCAAGTTTTCCTTCGCGTACCAAAGCTTCAACATGGTCACAGAGGGTGATACACTTCTCGCTATTGTGGTTGTTGTATTCATGGTAGCAACATAATATTCTGGTGTTCTTTGTGAACTTATAGTTTGGCTGCCTTGGGTTCGGCATTGGTATCAAGTGAGCTATATTAAGGTAAACAGCGGCATAAATAGTGTTTAATGGTGTGTAAGCTTCATACCGGGAGATATGGCCTAGTTTGGATCGTGTCTGATTAACAGCATTGACCTGCTGAGGGTGGGCGTTGTTGGAATGGTACCCTCGTTTATCTCGATAGTGTCCCTTACTCTTTTTGTTGTAGTGAGACTGTTGAAGGTGAAAGTCTTTCCTCTTGCCTTGGGATTGATAAGTCTATTGTGTGAAAATTTGAAACTTTCTCGCTTGATAGGATGTGACTTCCGCTCCCCATTTGTTAATAAGGGGTAGCCATATGGGGGTTCCCTTGATATGTCATTGCCTCAGCAGATGCATGATTGTAAGCTTGTGTCATTACCTCCGAGTAAATCTTCCAAGTATTGGCATTGATCATGTATTTGAAGAAACACTCATGCATACCCGCTGTGAAGGCCTTGAGGGCTGTCTTGTCATCAGCTTCAGCGCAGCGAGAGTACTCGTGGCTAAAGCGACCGGCATATTCACGTAATGACTCGTCTGGCTTCTGGCAGATGGTGTACAAGTCATCTGCAAAGTGCAAGCGATCAGTCTAGAAGATGTGTTGAGCCACAAAGAGTTTCCTCAGTTTGTCGAAGGAATCTACCGTCTCGGGTTGAAGACGATAGTACCAGTTAAGGGCTCCACTAGAGAGGATGGAGGGAAAGAGAAGGCATCGCTCCTCATCACTATGCATTTGATACACCATAGTAGACTCAAAGAGGTTAAGGTGTTCAATCAAATCTTCTTTTCTGGTATACAACTGTAAGCAAAGCTTTTGCTTCGTCTTCGCTTCCTCTTGTCAATAGGCCAGGCCTAGGGTGGTTCCAATCGGGAATCTCGGGCTGGCGCTCGGCCTTCAACTTATTTACTTCTTCCAAAAGATGTCTGATGATGGGATCTTGTGTGGAATTAGGCACCAAAATAGCTCTTCCTCGCAAGTGTCTATCGTTGCTTGGAGGTGGAGAAGCTTGGTCAGAGACATATGTCATTTCCCTAGATTCAAAGTGTTGACTTCTAGAGTGCATATGCTGGTAACCTCCAGAGTCTCCTACACCCTCTTGTCTTCCGAAGGTTTGTCGTTCCTTCCTCAAGTTGTCAACTCGCTTAGGAGGAGGTGTTAATCTTCGAACTTATCTGAATAAGCTCTTTCCTACGATGGTCTAGGAAGTCTCGACAATCACAATACACGGCTTTTGATCCTTCAACCCATTCTGCAAGAAGATGTCTTTTTCCGCTTCTCCTGCTTCAGGTTGAAACAGCCGAGTTGAGAGAAGTTTCGTGTTGATCAACGCCTTGTTGGGGAAGCTGTTGTTTAGCGAATCTACCTTCCAAGTTGCGGCTAGGTGCCCCTTGAAGTTGGCGAGTACCGAGCTATCGATCTATAACTCGAGAGGTTTCGTGATGCCCAGCGATGGGTACATGAGGCTGAGCTTACCTTTCATCCTGGAGTATCTGGAAGACTTTCATGTATTGTTCTTGAAGGACTTCATTCCGGGCCGCCATTTTATTGTTTTGTGCTTCACGCTCCTCGACTCTAGCATGAAGGTCAGCAGGTCCTTTATCCTTTCTCTGCCTCGCACTACACATGTTGGAAAGGGGTACTTGGTCGAATGGGAAGGTCTGAAAGATAAGACTCAGCCTGGTCAAGGTGGTGAGAGTAGAAATCAGTGTCGATTCCCAACAGACGGCGCCAAATGTTGATGCACAAAATCAAGTGGACTTTGGAACAACGTAAAGTGTCAAGGTGAGATGACCTTCGCTAGATTGTTCAGGTCACTCAGTGAAGGTAATGTATGAAGAGGTAGAGATGGAGAAGCAAACACGAGATGTATGTGATTCACCCTAAGTTGGGTTACGTCCACGAAGGTAGAGGAGTTCTCATTAATAATGTAGAGCTTACATGATACATGGGATTAGGCATAATCATCATTAGTAAGTTCTAATAAGGGATTAGAGGGTCTAAGATCATGAGATGTTAATTGTGGGAGAATGATCTTCTTTTATAGTTGAGAAGGGTCCCCTGTTTTCGTCCGTGGTCAATGTGGGACTCTAAGAGCTATATTCTGGTGTTGACACATGTTGCGCTGTGATTGGCCTCTTGGTTGGAGAGAAACTCATGTGCTTCGGCAGGGGTGCCTCAGCACGAACCCTTTAGTAGCTCTCTCAAGGTACAAAGTTGACCGGTGTTTAATAGTTTCGAAATTGGTGAAGTATGGTACAAACAATTATAAACACAAACTAAAGCGAACAAGATTCACGAGTCAGCTCCACTTCCATAGGGTAAAGTTAGCCAACACCACTTAAAAATTCACAACCCCTAGAGAGAACCACAAATTTGCTCAACCTCACACTAATTAAGGCAAACTCACCACATATATAACAAAGCAAGGAAGCCCATCGATGGATCTATTCAGGAAAACATATCCACCATGGATGTTACAACCCGTCCCAAAATTTATGTGAAATGACCAAAATACCCCTAGGGTCAATGTTGACTTTTGTTGACTTTTCGTGACGACTTGTAAAAAATTATTTCTTTACATGTTCTTGATGTACTCGTCGATACGAACGCGTGGACGCAAGCGGAACTCAATTCGGAGTTAAAACGAACGTTTTACGAAGCTTTAAAGGGTAGGGGCATTTTGGTAATTTTCCACTCCGTGTGTGGGAATTAGGGTTTTTGGCTGATTGCACAGCAGCCAACCCACCCCAATCATTCTGCACGTTCTTTTCTCTCTTCCTCTCATTCTCTCCCATTTTCTCTCTAAGCCAAAAACGAACCGACAAACCCTAACCTTGGACGAATCACAAAACCGTCAATCCGTCGCCCAAAATCCATACCATCACGATCGTCTCGTCATTCTGGACAGGCTGTGATTTCAGATTCTTCAAACTCGAACCCGATCGTTCAAACCGACGTCGGAACGGTTTAGGCAAACTGTCCGTCCATTTTCTGTGCAAACCAGACCAAGGTAAGCCTCGAGACCATTACCATTGGTTTTATTGGATTGAGTAGGTCCAATTTGATATAAAGAACGTCGAATTTGGTGCAGTTTTGAAGGAGAACGGAATTAGGGTTTCCCGAAGCTTTCCCGCCAATTTCAGGCCATCTCCGGCCATTTTTCCGGCCCCAAATTGGTATGAAAATATTCTACTCCTCAATACCTTCAATTTCATATATGGCACGTTCAATTTGGCCAAAGAACGAAGAAGATATGAATTTTTGAAGTTTTGGGACTTAATCGGCATTTTTCCAGAAATTCCGGCGAACCAGGCGGCGGCGGCTCCGGCGACCGGCAAGAGGAAGGGGACGACGGAATATTCCGTTAACGGCAACAGAATATTCCTAACGGCGTCGGAATATTCCGTCCAGAAAAGGTATATTCCGTTAACTTTAACGGCGCTGACGTCAGCAGGCGCGTGGCTGACGTCAGCCGCGCGTGGGACGGCGCGTGCAGGCGCGTGGGGCGCGTGGGTGACACGTGCCAGCGCGTGGAGACACGTGTGAGCGCGTGGCGACACGTGCCAGCGCGTGCGGCGCGTGGCGACACGTGCGGCGCGTGCTGGCGCGTGGCGACACGTGCCAGCGCGTGCCGGCGCGTGGCGACACGTGCCAGCGCGTGCCGGCGCGTGAAGCCACTTCCCGGTGCGTGCCGGCGCGTGAAGCCACTTCCCGGTGCGTGGCGGCGCGTCCGACCGTTTCCCGGCGCGTGGCGGTGCGTGCGGCGGCGCACGGCGGCGGCGGTGGCGGTGGACGGCGGCTGTAGGGTTTTCGGGCTCCGAAAATAGTTTTTCGAGCCCGTTTTCGCTAAAATAGTATTATTTTTGGGGTATTTTTCTATTGGGCCTATTTTTAATTTATTTTAGGGAAGGTCTAATTTGTTCCCTAATATTAAATAGGTAATTCTTCGACTCCGCACACCGAGGAGGGCAACACCGAGGGAGATTTCACTCCCGATCACCTGTGAGTGGACTGTTGCTTTCTTAAATGATTTCTATGTTTAGAAATGGATTTGAATTTGATTTATACATGGTTTTAAAATGGCTTTTAAAGCATGTCTACTTATATATATTTATTTATAAATATATATATACTTATTGATTATTACTTGTGCAACCATAATTGTTTAATTTATGGTATATATATTGGAAAATGGATTGATTTGGTGATTTGGGATTATTTATTAAGTATGATAATATGTTATGAAATGGGTTATACTTTGATATTGCTTTTGCATAAATATTAAATGATATTTTATTATATGGTTTTGAGGGAAATATTTATTTATGCAATGCTTGATATTTGGGAATTATGAATGGGATTTTGGCCCCTATATCTATACACATGAGTATGTATGTATGTTTTCAAACACACTTGGTATGCTTTCACTACGTTGTAGTACCGTTCTCATGGCCATAGGACAAGTCTCACATGTTTGGGTCACACGCACTGTACTCCAGGGGTATTGTCCGGTAAATACCTTAGTGCAAGCTTGTCTTACGTTTATTGTTGTTTATGGGGAAAAGGCCCCACTACGTAAGGACTCGGGTGTGACGCGTTGCGGCGCAAGTGTTTACATGTGTGTGGTACTAGGAGTACAAATTAATGGATAACGTAAAGTGCTTGTACGGTGATTGAGAGGCTGTTCCTCAACCCGTACATGGGTGATCGCGCAGATACCCTGTGTTGGTTTTCCCTTGCTATATTATTGGAATTATGAACTGTGATTTACGAGTATTATATCTTTTGATATGTTTCAGTATATGTTTTAAAGTATCTTTCGAACTATACTATGATAGTATGTTTTTGCGATTATACTGGATTTTCAAATAGGGGGTTAGTACATTGAAAAGAGAAAGGTTTGCGAAAACTTTGATTTTTGTCCACTCACACTTTTGTTTTTGCGCCCCCTTCAGGACATAGTGATATTGCATCCGGCGCAGTCGAGGATAATACGTGGCAGCTCTGATCTTTCATCCCGACCATGTAGGGATTCTTCTTTCTTCCAGTTTCTATAATAATATCCATTTCTGTTATGGATAGAGATTCTAGGAACTCAGTTTATTATTTGATTCCGCTATTTCAAATTTAGTACGCTCTGAACCATATGCATATTGACATTGGATTTTTATAACTTTAATATAATTTAATTTCGTTTTCACAAGTGTTGTCATGCATTTAATGGCTTCGTCACTTTCGAGTGTCGGCCAGCACGCCCGCATTCGGTATCCACGTGGGTATCGAGGGTGGGGTGTGTCAATGGAACCAAACCAGATGAGGTAGATTCAATAAAAACAATCAGAAAAACGTTGCCAAAAAGCAGGACACCCAAATCTAGCACAGGAACAGAGGTTTTAAAGGTTATACGCATACTCAATTTTTAACATGAGTAACAAATCATTATCATTCTTTAAAGGCTTAATTTTAGCTATGCTCTTTAAACTCGACTTTGATTTCACTTTACACTCTAAAAGTTAAAAGTCGCTACTTTATTTCCTAAAACTCAAAATTTGCTCCACTTTGCTTATACTCTGTCTATTTTGTTAAATAGTCTTCAAGTTTATTTAAGTGGCACGAGTGAAAACCACTTATAGCTGATGTGGCATAATAAAGCCACACATCCAATATATACTGCTACATAGATTAAATTATGTAACATTCCGCAAAAAGTTTCTTATAAATTAATTCCCAGAGGATATTTTGGACACGTGCGTCATTATTTTGTACACGGGATCATGTGATCTTACTGTTTTGGTGGGTGCACAATACCCCAAAACCCAAAATATCTCAATTTTTCTCTTCTTCCCCGTCACTTTCTCCCTTATCTCTTCATTTTGTTTTTTCTTCTTTTTTCTCATTTCTCTCTCGTTCTCACCGTATGTGCACAGTGCACGTCGACGAAAACCCATTGAACCGAGGCAAACTAAAATCACCACCATCTTCGTCTCGACGCCCTGGACTCAATGGTGCAAACCGTTTGTCCAAACTCCCAACCGTTTGACGGGAAAAGCTCACCGAAGAACCGGACCTTTCCGGTGATTTTCTCGCCATTCTAGACCGAGGTGAGGTTTCTAACTACCACCATTGGGTTCCTCTCATTGAGTAAATGAATTTTCATATGTGGTTTGCTTGATTTGGTTGAGTTTTGACGTCGATCGACGAAGCTACAGTACCAGCAGCCTTTCGAGGCAATTACAGGCCATTTCCCGAGCTTGTATGGCCAAACCAAAGGTACATCGTCATTCTACACCTCTCTAGCTTCATTTTGATATAAAGAATGTGAAATTTGGCCAAGAAATGAAGAAGTTAGGAATTTTAGAAAATTTCCCAATTTTTCGGCGAGTTGGACGGCGGCGGCCAAAAAAAGTTGCAACAGTGACCGGCGCTGACGTCAGCAACGGTCTAGACCGGCCAGGTGACGTCAGTAGACCAGAGAATATTCTAGGGAATATTCTTTTTAACGACGTTAGGAATATTCCGTTAGATCTAACGGCGTGAGTTGACGCCTTTAGTTTGACCGGCGCATTGACTGGCGTCAATTGACCGGCACATTGTTGGAATATGATACGACCCGTCCCGAAATTTTTATTATTTTATTCCTGAAAGTGGAAAATGATGAAAATGCCCCTGATTGGGCAATGGTTGACTTTTGGTTTACTTCCGTGTCGTGACACGTACGACCCTTTCCTTCGTATTTCTTTATTGCACTCGTCGATACGAGTGCGTGGACGCGAGCGGGACGAAATTCGATGTTCGAACGAAGGTTCTACGGGACGTTAATGTCGACGGCGTTGTCGTAATTTTAATTGTTTTGTAAGTTGGGCTTTGGGTCTAGTTGACCCACTGCCATTTTCCTCTCCCTCACTCTTTCACTCAATCACTCTATTACTCTGTCTCACTCTGTCAAACTCTCTCTCTCTCCCGTTCATCCCCTTCCTCAAGCCAAATTCAGTGGCTCTGCCACCTCTCCCTGGGAAACCACACCCCAGACCACCACCTTAGTCACTTCCAGCTCATTAAATCAACCCAGCAACCCAAACTAGAAACCCAGAACCTCGACTGCAGATTCCGGCGAAGCTCGAAACTTTCCTATCGAGTTTCCCAGTGAAGCTGGCCACGATCGGCCTCGTGGTGACCACCATTCATCTTCTCGTGAGCCATAGAACATTATCCAAGCTTTGGATGGAGGAATTGGGTTTGGAATAGAGGGTTTGGAATCAACCATTTTCATACCGTGGCTTCCTTTTTCATGCCGTGAGAGGTGTATTGTGCTGGGTTCCGGCCATCTCCAGCCATCTTTTGGCCTTGAAATAGGTAAAATTGTATTCCTCATATTCCCAGCTTCATTTTGGTATATGGCACGTGTGAAATGGTTGTGTTTTGACCAAGTTATGTGTTTTTGAAGAATTCTGACGAAAAACCCAGATTCCGGCGAGATTCTGTGACACACCCCACCCTCGATACCCACGTGGATACCGAGTGCGAGCGTGCTAGCCGACACTCGTAAGTGACGAAGCCATTAAATGCATGACAACACTTGTGAAAACGAAATTAAATTAATTAAAGTTGCAAAATTCAATGTCAATATGCATATGGTTCAGAGCGTACTAAATTTGAAACAGCGGAATCAAATAATAAATTGAGTTCCTAGAATCTCTATCCATAACAGGGATGGATATTATTATAGAAACTGGAAGAAAGAAGAATCCCTACATGGTCGGGATGAAAGATCATAGCTGCCACGTAGAAGTCTCGACCTCGCCAGATGCTATCTCACTATGTCCTGAAGGGGGCGCAAAAACAAAAGTGTGAGTGGACAAAAATCAAAGTTTTCACAAACCTTTCTCTTTTCAAAGTACTAACCCCCTGTTTGAAAATCCAGTATCGTAAAAACATACTATCATAGTATAGTTCGAAAGATATTATAAACATATGCTGAAATATCTCGAAAGATGTACATTTCCGTAAGTCACAAATCATAAATATCCAATAATATAGTACGGAAAACCGACACAAGGTATATGCGCAATCACACATGCACGGGTTGAGGAACAGCCTCTCAATCACCGTACAAGTCCAATACGTTAATCAATAATTTGTACTCCTAGTACCACACACATGTAAGTCCTGGCGCTGCAGCGCGTCACACCCGAGTCCTTACGCAGTGGGGTCTTTCCCCATAAACAACAATAATCGTAAGACAAGCTTGCACTAAGGTATTTACCGGACAATACCCCTGGAGTACAATGCGTGTGACCCATACATGTGAGAACTGTCCTACGGCCGTGAAGACGGTACTACAAACGTAGTGAAAGCATACCAAGCGTGTTTGAAAACATACATACATACTCATGTGTATAGATATAGGAGCCAAAATCCCCTTTCATAAATCCCATAAATCATTAATGCATAAATAATATTTCCCAAATCATATCCAATATCTTTTCATATTTATGCAAAGTAATATCATAGTGTAAGATAATTCATAATGTATGAACACAATTGATAAATCATCTCAAATCACCAAAATAATCCATTTACCAAATGTATTTATCTTAAATAAATTAATTATGGTTGCACAAATATTAATCAACAAGTATATATATTTAAAATTAAATATATATAAATAAACATGCTTTGGAAATCATTTGAAATCATGTATAAATCAATTTCATATTCATTTCCAACATAAAAATCATTTAAGAAAGCAAAAGTCCACTCACAGGTATTCGGGAGTGAAATCTCCCCCGGTGTTGCCCTCCTCGGTGTGCGGAGCCGAAGAATTACCTATTTAAAGTTAAGGGATAAATTAGAACTTCCCTACAAATAATTAAAATTAGGCCCTATAAAAGAAACCCCCAAAAGTAATACTATTTTAGCAAAAACGGGCTCGAAAAACGATTTCCGGGCCTCGAAAACCCCACCGCCGCCGTCCACCGCCGCCGGCGCCGTCGTGCGCCGCCGTACGCACCGCCACGCGCCGGGAAACGGTCGGAAAACCACTCCACGCGCCGGGAAGTGGTCTCACGCGCCGGCACGCGCCGGGAAACCCCCAGACCCGCCCCCACGCGCCGGAAAACCATTTCACGCGCCGGCCACGCTCCGGAGAGTGGCTTCACGCGCTGGCACGTGTCGTCACGCGCTGGCACGTGTCGCCACGCGCTGGCACGTGTCGCCACGCGCTGGCACGTGTCGCCACGCGCTGGCGCGTGTCCCCCACGCGCGTCACGCGCCCCACGCGCCCTGCTGACGTCACCCCACATGCTGCTGACGTCAGCCACGCGCCTCACGCGCCTGCTGACGTCAGCACCGTTAAAGTTAACGGAATATACCTTTTTCTGACGAAATATTCCCTCGCCGTTAGGAATATTCCGTTACCGTTAACGGAATATTCCCTCTCCTTCTTCCTCTTTCCGGTCGCCGGAGCTCCGCCGCCGGCCGCCGTCTGCGGCCGTCTGGTTCGCCGGAATCTGGAAAATAATTGCCGATTTAGTCCCTAAACTTCAAACATTCATATCTCCTTCGTTCTTTGGGCAAATTGGACGTGTAATATATCAAATTGAAGGTATTGAGGAGTAGAACATTTTCATACCAATTTGAGGCCGGAAAAATGGCCGGAGATGGCCTGAAATTGGCCGGAAAGCTTCGGGAAACCCTAATTCCGTTCTCCTTCGATACTGCACCAAATTTGACGTACTTTATATCAAATCGAACCTACTCAATCCAACAAAGCCAATGGTAATGGTCTCGAGGCTTACCTTGGTCTGGATTGCACAGGAAATTGACGGTTAGTTTCCGAAACCGTTCCGACGTCGGTTTGAACGATTGGGTTCGAGTTTGATGATTCCAAGATCACAGTCTCGTCCACAATGACGAGAGGAACACTCTGGTATGATTTTTGGGCGTTGGTTTGGTGGTTTTGGGATTCGTTCAAGGATGGTTGCTCTTGGTACGGTTTTTGCCGAGAGAGAGAATGGGAGAGAAAGAGAGATTGCACGTGCAGCAGTTTCTGGGTAGGGTTGGCTGCTGTGCAATCAGCCAAAATGCCAAAAACCCTAATTCCCATACACGGGGTGGCAAATTACCAAAATGCCCTTACACTTTAAAGTTCCGTAAATTGTTCATTCGAACTCCGAATTGAGTTCCGCTTACGCCCACGCGCTTGTGTCGACAAGTACAACAAGAATATGTAAAGAAAATAACTTTCACATGTCGTTACGGAAAAGTCAACAAAAGTCAACATTGCCCCTAAGGGTATTTTGGTAATTTCACATAAATTTTGGGACGGGTTGTAACATTCTGGCCGGCGGACGGCGGCTGGTGACCTGACGTCAACAAACCCGGTTCTGACATCAGCCAACCCTGTCCTGACGTCAGCAGACCCGGTCCAGATCCAGTTGGACCGGGAATATTCCAACTATGTATTCCCTTTCCTAAACTGACGCCGTTAACGGAATATTCTAACGCTGTTAGAATATTCCGTGAAATCCCAGAATATTTCGTTAAAGTTAACGGAGTGCCGTTAACTTTAACGGCGTGTGTGATGGCGCGTGCCAGCCCGTGGGACCTCACAACGGCGCGTGTGACGGCGCACGAGTCTACGGCGGCGTTCTTGGGTTTTCGGACCCCGAAACTCTTAATTTGAGTTTCATACTCTGTTTTCTTTGTAGTTTTCGATTACTTTATTAATTGTGGGTGTTGTACATTAGGAGTGACAACCCGAGGAGTACGGAGAGCGTACAAACAAGCAATTACGGCTATGGTCACTGTGAGTGGGCCTTTTCTTTATAAAGTATATCTTATTTATGTTTTGTGATTTGAGAATTATGTTTATGCTTTGAAACAAATCTTGGTTTACCAATTACTTTACTTGGTTTTAGTAATTCAAATGTTTTAGTATATTATCGGTATTTTGGATACGGTATCCGAGAATACCATTTTAGAAAGTTTTACTACGAGACTTACTTTGAAAACGAAATAGCTTATACTATACCCTGTTTTTTATACTAGACTTTACCCGTGGCATGTTTTCATACACGCTCAACTAGGATTGCTTACACGGTGTCTATAGTACTGTCCGACGCCAGGACCAGCTTCACGTGTATGTTCACACTGCACTGACACGCTCACTTTGGATCCATTGTAGGTGCCAGCCTGTTCTAGTTGCCTTGGCAGCTAGAACTCGTTGTAACGTGCTTAGCGCCAGCTTCACGTGTATGTAGTACTCGAGCGTATATTATTATTACACCCAGCCTGTTCATGGCAGAATACCTCTGCATGAACTCATGTGTCTGCACTGCCTACTGAGCGTACCCAGATTTTATATTGTGATTTTGGGATTACTCGATTTCACTGATGCCACGGAGGCTTATGTTATTATTGGATTTCTTGTATTGTCTTTCATGTGTTGATTTCTGCGAAAAACTCTATATCTCCATTTTGTGGTTATTTACCCGTTTTAGAAAATAATTACTTTTTCGTTCTCAACTGTTTTTCATACTTATTACGTAGTATGATTTTCAGAACTATTACGGGTTTTTACAGCGAGGGGTTAGTACTTTCAGAAAAGAAAATTTTTAGAAAAACTATTGTTTTGGCCCACTCACCTTTTCGTGTTTTGCGCCCCTCTAGGTTTAGTAAGCTTTGGAGCTTTTGACGTTGAGACGCGGTGGCATGATCAGTTTAGGGAATCTCTCTAATGTACAGTAGTTACTCTATACTATGTAAAATTTGTTATTTTGTTATTATTCTTTCCAATTCACTCACTTCCAGCGCACTCTGTTATCATTTTATTTCAAATCCTTTTTTATCACGTAAATTACTCTTCATTTCTTCCAAATGGCTTTCTTCACCTCACGAGGTGTCAGCCATCACTCTCGATTTTTGAGTGTCCACCTGGACATCCGGGTCGGGGTGTGTCACATACATTTTTGAAATTATTTTATTAATTGGAACGATAATGTATTACCTTGTTTATAGACATTAAAAATTATATTACCTTGCTGCGGATGCAAATTTCTGCCTGTTGATGACTTGACGAATCTGCACTTGCAAAATAATAAAACACCTTTGATCAAGGCCAAGACCACGCGCGTCACACAGGTGGGGGCGCGGGGGGAGAGGGAGTTTGGCCAATGGATCTCCGATGCCTAAGTTAGTTTCTCTGAAAAGAGAGAGAGTTTAGGGCTTGATTGTGTAGCAAAAGCTTACCAAAATCTGGTGGAGATTGAGGTATTTATAGGAGGAGAGTGGCCGGCCATGGGGTTTAGGATTACGCCACATCTCGGCTTCTATTTGGCCAGTGAATGTTATCCGTAGGATGGATGAAGAGATAATTGCCAACGATATATTTAATAAAATAATATCTTGTAATTATCCATGGAGAATCTAATTAAATAGGATGTGGATTCCTTGAATAAAGGAATCAGTCTTCATATGGGAGACTAAGGGAGAGAATTTAATAATTAATTCCTCATAATTATCTTTGCTTCCAGCGGGCAGCGGAGCTTGGAGGATCATAGTTAGCAGTGCAAGGAGTCTTCATGAGTGAGCAGCGCGTGTGGAATTCGCCATTTAATAAAGGTAGTCTGACCAATAAAGAATATTTGTCCACGTGTCAGCTCCACAATTTTCTGGATTATTTTTGGCTCCACACTTGCTAATAAACGTAAAAATTATATTACCTTGTTCATAGATACAACATAAAAATGATTAAAACATGCATGAGTGAAAAGTTTTAAGATTATGTTACCTACAATACGAAGAAAACTAACAATTACCCAAAATATAAAATATTTCTCTTTGCTAGGTAAACTGCCACGACACTTGAACCTTTTAATAAGGTAAATAAATAAAAAGCACCATAAACATTGTAGAGGTGAAGAACATGAAATTTTGAAGAAGAAGAAGAAGAGAATAAAATTTTTGAATTTTTGTAGGGAAGATCTTGTTGATGGTGTGTGTTATAAATGTGACATCCCACATCGACCAATGGAGGGGGGGGGGGTGATGTGTCTTATATGTACATGTCCACCTCCAATTAGTACGAGGCCTTTTGGGAGCTCACTGGCTTCGGATTCCATCGGAACTTCGAAGTTAAGCGAGTTTGGGCTAGAGCAATCCCATGATGGGTGACCCACTGAGAAGTTTCTTGTGAGCTCCCAGAAACAAAACTGTGAGGGCATGGCCCAAAGCGGACACTATCATGCTACGGCGGAGCCGGTCCGGGATGTGACAATAAATGATTTTAAACTACACATTAATTGAGAAAAAAAAATTCAAGAAGAAAGAGAGTAATAGAATGATGATGTGCACAGTTTACTCCCATTTTTTTTCAAGGAAATTAATTTTATAATCATAAATCACATTAATCCATACAAACAATTATGGGTTGACAAATAAAGGTCTTTGGTAAGGGTAAAATAGGTATAAGGAAAAATGAGATTAATTGTGGTAGTAAGCCAACTTTTCTATTTTTCAAACAATGATTTATCGAATAAAATAGAAAGAAATGACAAAATTTCAAGTAATTCAGTGTGTGTCAAAACTCAAAAAGTGTTTTTTGCTGTGTAAACGTTATATATGACCATAAATTTCGGTTGCATAGCAAGAAACATTAAAATCAACTGATGGTGGGATTTGAGGACACATGACCCTTATAAAACTAACAATTTAGAAGATGGTCAAAAGAAAATAATTATAAAACTGTTTCCTTGCTCCTGTCAAGTGTCCCCTAAACATAAGGCCCCTTACTGTCAATAGATTGTCCGAATTGACAGATCATCTAGGATATTATGGAATTAATTTATTATATTAGTATCAAATTCACTATTTACGAAAGTTAAATTTAAAAATTCTCACTTATATATAAAAAATAATATTATTAAATTATAGTATTAATTGACTATGATTATAAAGGGTCTCCGATTTTAATACTACATTTCGCTCAGTTGTACAAATTTTATGTAAAATCTTACCATTACAAAAATCTATTAGATCCGTATATGCAAGATCTAACCGGTAACATTTCGAATCACTTAGTGGTACGTATCATAAAACAAAATTTGGACTACAAATGCATTCTATTATGCCACTTTATCTTTTTTGTCGCTGAATCTGTGCCACTTTATTCTTCTAGTATTTGTACAAAACTAATTCAATATTGCCGGCAATACATATATACAAATGTGTACATATATGCTAATATAAGAAAATGTCCTTGCTCAAGCTGGGGTAACATCGCCGCTGCATGCGCCGCACGAAGGCTGTACTCCTTGCTCAAGAGCTGCGCGCCAATTTGAAGGAGATGCTGTGATTGTCCTTGCTGCATTGGAGCAATCTGATGAAGATACCTCTCCTATGGGACCTGTTATTATATGCACGTCCCTTTACTAGGCTGCTCGCATGAGAACCTCCCGTGACTTGATATTAGAGGGTAGAAATATTTTGTAGGCTTATTTTTTCCAATATTTCCTAAAATTCGAACTTAATTTCACTTTGCTCTTGAAATAAAAATATCACTACTTAACAGTCTGAAACTCAATATTCTCTCTTCCTCTCTTCCGTCTGTTCCATCAAAATGAGGTTAAATGTATTGCTTATGTTGCTTCCATTTGGCAGATGGCAGAAGGGTATTTTGGTCAAACCGACTGAGTTTTCTAGGGAATTTGCTTAAGTACTCACCGACCCAGTTCCAAAGTTTTCTCAAATTGGTGGTCTTCTGCATCATCTTTCTGGTTTGCTGGGTCCATTATTCCGCACTCCCAACTCCACTTTAGCCTCCCTATTTATTCCTTGATCTCCATTTTCTACTTCAAAGAAACAAAGAATGATTAAATAGAATATAATTTGCTTTTCATTTCAGCCTGCACCATTTGTTTCTCTAAAACTCATCGCCATTGAACGGCGGGATTCGATAGATCGGAAGATCGGTTCTGATGGTTGGGTTGATGGCGGTGGGAGCGGACGGGGTGAAGGAAAGGCGGGATGTGAGGAAGACGAAGAAGAAGAAGAAGATGTCGACGAGAGTTGCCGAGAAAGAGGAAGAAAAGGTATCTCATGGGTTTGTCTCTTTTCCAAACATTAGCCACGGGAATTTGGTGGGAAAAAGTTTGGGAAAAGAGTGTTCGAGTTTCATCTTGGATTTCGATTCGTTTCGACCCGTTTGATTGCTGGGAAAATGCAGGTAGGTGAAGAAGTGAATTTGAAGAGTCTTTGTTCTATGTTAAGGACGTGGAAAGAAAACCCACAGCTTCTGGTTGGCTGGTAGAGATTGAAATCTAATTAAAATATTGTGTTTGATTACCTTTTTTTGTTGTTGTCAAAGGTGTTAGATTATATATTGATTCTGTTGTGGACAGTTTTTAGTGAAGGGTGGGGCAAGAGAATAATAGAGGGAAAGAGAGAAAGGCTTGAAGAATTATGTTGTATTGTAGTACATTATTTCTCATGTCAAATGCCTTTATTTATAGTGAAAGAAGTATAATTACAATAGGATTCTAATCTTTAACAGAACATAATATCTCAATCCATATCTACCTAGGATTTACACAATCACATTTAACACATGTTTATATTATCTACAACACTCCCCCTTGAGTGTGCAAATACTCAAGTAGATATCGCATCAGATCTTCAAGATGATAGTAGATGAAGTCGTCTCGTAGGCACAATAGAGAACACTCGAGTCTCATATAGGGAACTTGCATATAAAAAGAATAAAAACTCTCACAAAACCTGGCTATGGTAAAACCCAAGACGGGACAAAACCCATAGTCTAGGAGAAAAGTGAGTTAATGCAATGTCGATACTTAACATCTTCAAGACATAAGTAGTAAGAAAACACATAAGGGTATGACCAACACAGAATGAGTGCCTCGTTAAAACCTAGTCAGGCAACAAAAACCCAATGGGAAAAATGATCCTGATCGTAGGGAAAAAGAGTACATTAAGGTCAAGCGAGTATACTTCAGGATACTCCCCCTGAGTTCGACAAAACTCTCCCTGAGAACTACAAGCGTAGCAAATGAGAAAATTTGCACATACCAAATCCTCGAACAAGCTTCTTCAGCAATGACTTCGTGAAGAGGTTGGCAAGGTTGTCTTCGGATCAAATATGCTTGACTTCAATCTTCGGATGTTCATGCTGATGTGATGGAGACGCAATATGCTTGGTGTTGACTTCTTGGATGTATCATGTTATGGTCTGGTCGATACATGCGGTGTTGTCTTCATAGATCGTCGTTGGAACTCAACGAAGGATGAAGAATTACAAGTGCTTTGAATATGCTCCCATGTACACGTGTGGCTTCGTGTATGGTGATGAGCTCGAAGACGTTGCACCTAAGGTCTATTTGGTTGACCTCCAAGATATTGCGGTGTTCCTAACGGTAAAGACATAATCCGTTTGGAAACGTGCCTTGTGTGGATCAAACGGATAATCTGTGTCAGCGTATCCCACAAGGTAGGCATCATTCTGATAACCAAGGGGTTGTGGTTAATTCTGAGATGCGTAGGGATAGAATAAGCCCAAATCCGTACTAACGGAAAAACGTCTTTACCACCTATTTGGTGGTAGCGTGTAGGCGCAATGTTGTTTCTTACCAAAAGATCAACAACGAATGAGATGTCATGCATAATGCAATGAGCTAAGTACAATAAAGCGCTAATTGAACTTAGATATAGAAGTTCAAGTTCCATAACCTTTTCAAGGATCTCATTTGCATCTAGCGTATGAACGGTCATGGGTGTACTCAAAGGCAACACCTTCTAGGTGTAGTTCGACTGGTGGACCAGAATACCATATGAACTTTGCTCGAAACTTCGGGTCAAGACGGAAACGAGTTTTCCCAAGATCTTTCATCTCAAATTTCGACTTCAGGTGCGAGGCAGTTTTCTCAAGCTCTTCCAGAGTCTAAGTGAGATTTATGTCATCGACATAGACTGCAACTCTAGCAAATTCGGTTTAGTACACGCAAGGGCATAGTTTATCCACATATCCCTAACTGATCAAATATTCACTTCAACGGGTATACCACATCCGCTCGGATTGTTCCAATCCATAAAGTGAAAGCCTCAATTCAATAGAGAGGGTGTTATGTGGTCTAGAACTATTTGGATCAGTCTATAAGTCCTTCGGGAACTTCCATGTATATTTCTGTATCAAGATTCCTATAGATACGTTACAACCACGTACATAAGCTGCATATTCAATTTTTCGGAAAACTACCAAACTGATAAGGTAGCGGAACGTTATGACGTCCATTACGGGGGAATAAGTCTCCTCGTAATCAATCCCAGGGCGTTGAGAGAAACCTTGCGCCACAAGGCGTGCTTCGTATTGAAATATTTCATTCTTCTCATTTCGATTCCTTACGAAAACCCACTTGTAGCCAACGGGCTTCACATGTGGAAGTGTAGGAACTACAGGCCCAAACACTTTACGTTTCGCAAGTGAATCAAGTTTGACTTGGATTGCTTGTTTCCAGTTTGACCAATCAGTTCTACGTCGACATTCATCAACGGAACGCAGTTCGATATTGTCGCTTTTCACTATTTTGGGTAGCTACCATATACGTGAATATCATCGATGATAATCTCATTCCAATTCCATTAACTCATCCATGCATGCATAATGGACCAAGACTACAGGTCTCGGGATAATCCGGATTAATTTCATGAGGTGGAATGGTTGAGATAGCGAACGAGGAAGGGATTTATTTTGTGCCATGTTTCTCCACTTCTAGGGAGGTGAATCCTTCGAACTGAGTGATCTGTCGCGCTTCAGGCCGAGAACAAATTGAATGGCTAGCCGTCGGTGTACTAGGTCGTCCAACTGGGGCGGCCAACCGTCCTTCAAGGGAGACACACCCTTCGGGGATGTTGACTCGACGTCCGTTAGGTACATCTGTCCTTGCAGGCGTGTTTGCAGCTGGTATATGTGATCTTGTCACTTTATCTAGATCAGAGAAAGCGTCTGGAACAAAACTCTGGAATCTAGAATATAGGGATCAAGATGAGACATAGTGAGGACGTCCACGATAATTCGCGCCGTTCTTCAGGAACGTTGACGTTCTTATCTCCCCCTAACGGCGGGAAGACTGTCTCATCGAAGTGACAATCCGCAAAATGGCAGTAAAGAGATTGCGTGCAAGGGCTCTAAAGAGCTAATTCGAAGGAGAATCACAATCGACAAAGATTCACATCCTTCTTTGAGGACCCATATTGGTACATTGCGGCAGCGCAATATGGCAGAAGGTGCATACCCAAAAATGCGTAAATACGAAACATCAGGTTTGTACCCAATAACCAACTGTAACGCTATAAAGTATCGGGTAGCAATGGGCCTCAGGCGGACCAACATGGCTGCATACAAGATTGCATAGCCCTAGGCAGAAACCGAAAGCTTGGTGCATTCACCAAGGTCCGGGCGATCAATTGATAATGCGCTTTATGATCGCTTATGCGAGGCTGTTTGGGGGTTGAACATGGGGAATTTCAATGTTCAATTTCAAGCCCAAAAACATGCAATACTTATCGAATACTGTTCGATATAAACTCTCCGGCATTATCCAGTCTTCTAGACTTTATAGGATAATTAGGATGGTGAGCCCTTAAGTAAGAATTGGCCAGGAGTTTAGCAGCAATGTGTATGTGGACAAACATGTGACCAATGTGTTGATATATCAACCAAAAACCATATTTACATGGTCCGCATTTTTGGTTGGATAAGTCCACATTATTCCCTTGAATCCACTGTGAAAAGAGGGTTATGTAGTAGCTTTGCTAGGGATGATGTAAAAATCCAATTTCCCCAACGAGCAGGCTTGGCAAAGTGTGCTTGTAGGCACAAAATCCTTACTTCAGGTAAGGTGATGCATTGTGTAACATATTGCATCGTGTTTTGACCTGAATGTTCCAAACGGTCGTGCCAAAGCAAGTAAACTGTTCGAATCACTCGGCTTCAAGCCGGCCTATATGTGGCATGTCCCAGTTGGGAGGTAGCCCGTTGGCCCCAAAACATAGCTTCAGGCTTCATATTTTGGAAGGTGATCCAAAGATATGTCACTCTATTTTCTACAGTGGTTTTTATGATCATTGTTCGCTCGAATATCCTTAGAACTCAATGACGTTCTTCTGGAACGGAGAATATAAGGCCCCTTAATAGTAATTCAGTACCATTAATACAACGAGGTGCAGTGCCATTGCCCTTAATCAGGTTAGGTAGACCTGAATTCATTGCTAGAGGGGTGATTTAGGTATGAAGTTAGTGTGCATAGTCGCACGTTCATCCAGACAACTAACTTCCCCACATTTATACCTTATCACATCTTAATTGAATTCGGTCACATGTATAAGAAACATGATTCAATTAACTCATATTCGAGGACAATATCCATAATAATATCTAAAAAATTTAAAGCAAATACCAAAACAATCATCTAAACAAAAAGGAAAAATTGTTCAAAACTTAAACCAAAAGATAAGGGGTTTCGGCCAACAGGGCCTTCCATGTCAAAATTTTGCTTTTCCATATGTCTTAGGTGAAGCAAAATTAGTCTCACAGATTGGCTACGGGAATGGTACGCCTCAACAACATTGGTAGGGGCACAAATAAGTGCATAACCAATGATCTATTCTATCAAAATGGAGGTAGATTTTGCACGGTTGAGGTTCGGGAATACTGTCTCTTATTCTTGAAGTTTTGGGTCTTAGTTGCCAAGGGATCACGTGTTTGGTCGTGATGCCACCCCCTTGGTTGACCCTGATTCTACCACTATTTAGTACTTTCAAGCCAAAGAAGGAAGAGTAGATTCGGTAGGCGTCTGTTGAAACAGAGCCTTAAGTTCGGTACACCTCTGCTGAAACAGAGCAAGACCTTCGGTACATCCCTGCCGAAGTAGGGCATGCCGTTCAGTAGACTTCAGCCGAAACTGTCTATACCGTTTGGTAGACTCTGCCGAAGCAGGGTCTATACCATTCGGTAGACTCTAGCCGAAGCTGGATCACACCGTTCGGTATCTTCCAGCCGAATCACTGGGGTGTCGCTTTCACTGTTGTGCTTTTCAGTGAGCAATGTGGTAGTATTAGTGAACCTCCACTCTCTATAATGCTTCTTCAGGAGCATTTTAGAAGCATGGAAGGACGAGAAAATCTTCTCCAGTCAAAATTCAATCGGATTCTATAAACTTCAGAATTGTACCTATTCACGGATGGAGTTCAATCATGCCTTGTGTCAGGCAAGATATGTCTTGCTTCGGGCAAGGTATGTCTTGTTTCGACAAAGTATGTCTTGCTTCGGGCAAGGTGTGTCTTTGCATGAGTAGAACAGTCCATAGAGTGAGTCAAAGTGAGTCAAAGAGCCATGGAATCCTCGTCATTGAGGTACTTCCATTTACAATGCTTCAGGCATAAGTCTTCGGATGAAGATCATGACGGAGGTTTATTTAGCTCTATCCACGTCATTGTTGGCTTCGATGTTTCTCAGCTTCTCAGTAGTCAAGTGGAGCTTCACAACTTGTGCCCTCATAAAGTAGTTTATGCCAGAAACTTCCATGTTAGTGAAATTGAACTTGTTACGGTTCGGAAATCCACTGGATGGAGGGAACAAGATTGTGGTTGGTGCTTATGGGAAATAAATTCTCCATAATCATAAAGGTTAGAACATTCGGGTTCTAAGACATGGTTTGGTTTAAATTTTCATGAAAACTACGGGTTTCATGGGTATTTAATTTTTAAGGACACTTCAGGTTTCATGGCACTTATTCGAAACTTCGAGTTCGAATTTATGAACTTCAAGTTCATATATACCTACAAGCAAACGCAATATATATAGAACAAAACATAATATTTAACATATATTGTGAATGGGTAGTGAAATATAGGTCTACGAGACATTCGGGGTTTGCAAATAGGACCCAAATAATTTTTGCTGGATCGTGGTTGGAGCTGCAGGCCCAACCAATAGAGGCTGGGCTGCTGGCCAGCAAAAAAAATGGGTTGAAAAACCCTAGCCCAGCAGGGGCTGGTTGTGTGAGGTGGGCTGGAAGCCCAAAGTCCAGCAGTGGGCTGGAAATATGAAGGAACGGGCTGCATAAGTCCTTGGGCCCAGCGGCTGGCTGGGGAAAGAAAGGCAGCAGGCTGGCCCATGCAGGGACCAGGCCTGGAGGCGCGGGCTGGCCCATCAGTTAGGCCAAGCTTGGTGGAGCGGGCCGTGGAGAGGAAAATCCAACGAGCTGGCGCATGGCTCTGCTGGAGCTGGGCGCAGGCCGATGTCAGCTCGGCTTGGGGGTGGGGGCTCGGCTTCTGGCCGACGGCTCGTATCCGCTAAGCTCAGGCTCGGCTTCAGGCCAGCTCGACTCCGATTAGGGTTTTTTTTTTTTTTTTTCAAAAAAAACGAAAAAAAAAATTTCGGTAAAGAATATTTTTTTTTTTTTTTCAGAAAAACGAAATTTTGTGTTTTTTGCAGAAAAGAGAAAAAAAAAGAAGAAAAAACCCTTGATTTTTCCTTCGTTCACACGATCATCAATTCACTTAATATATGACAAATATATTAAATGTAGATGTGAACACAATATTTGCAGAAGATCAATAATTCTTTAAACGCAGAAAATTGGGTTATGCATCATGGTGAAGGTTCATGCAATCAGGTCTGACAAAATATCGACAATCGAGACCGTGTTTTAGAAGAACCTGGATTGCTGATGATGATGGTTGAACAATTTGTTTGCAGAATTGCCTTCAACTCCTAATTTCTATCGTCAATGCGTTGAATCTCGTTCAAAATAACAGGGGAAAAAATTGAATCAATAGAAAGTATATTAATTCAATAAAATAAATAAATCAAAGTAAAAACTATTGAAATTAATACTCCCCATGATTGAAGATGGCCAAAACTCCGGTATAATTCTCTTGAGCACAGCGGAAAGAGCGTGCTGATAACGTGTTGTGGACAATTTTTAGTGAAGGGTGCGGCAAGAGAAGAATAGAGAGAAAGAGAGAAAGGCTTGAGGAATTCTGTTGTATTGTAGTACATTATTTCTCATGCCAAGTGCCTTTATTTATAGTGAAAGAAGTACAATTATAATAGGATTCTAATCTTTAACAGAACAGAATATCCCAATCCATATCTACCTAGGATTTACACAATCACATTTAACACATGTTTATATTATCTACAACAGATTCTAGTTTTTTTACGTGTATTTTAATTCAAATTCATATTTTATTTTTGTTTTAATATTTAATATGTATTTTTATTGAATGTCTGCTATTAAATATTTGAATTTATTAATTTTGTTTAACTTTTTGTAATTACATTCTTATAAATGTACCTAAATGAGAATACATTAAAAAAAAGTGACACATAAGGAAAAAATATATGTAAATATATAAGGGATTGTTATTAGCATCTCACATATTGTTAAATATATCCCAGATAAAACTATAATATTAGAAGACTTATTTTCTAATATTAAATGACTATTTAGCCCATAAAATTTTAAGAGATATATATTTCATGAATACACTCCAAATCATGCTTAACATAGTTCATCCCAATATATAACTTAATATTTTTTTTTGGTTCTTAAACCTGCTGGTAATCTTTCGTCTTTGACTACCCTGCAATAATTTGTATATTTGGGGTGAAGACTTGGGCTTGGAAATCATCACATCCAACATCTCTTCTCACCAATTTGTGATAGAGTCTTTCTTGCATACCCCGGGGTACGGGGTACTCCGGGTTTTTAAATCGTTAGATTTTTGTTTTAAAATATAAAAATCAAGATCCAACAGTTAAAAAATTCGGAGTACCCCGTACTCCGGAGCACTCAAGAATTTTTGTTTGTAATAACTAATCAATGTCATCATCATGAATGAATCATCACATCCAACATCTCTTCTCACCAATTTGTAATAACTAATCAATGTCATCATCATGAATGAATCCCTAGCCTATAAGAAAAGGACAGGTAGAATATCTCATATCTTCTTCAAGAACAATTGCTTTGTCGCTGAGTTCCATACTATAATATATGTAGTTTTATTAAGATTTATATAACTTGTAAGACTAAGACAAACTAAACCATTATCAAAAATAAAAATTAAAGCAAGCCCAATATATGCCAGTGGGATAGAAGATGGAACAAACAAACTGAATTCCAACAAAACAGATGGAAACAGTCAAAAGGAACACCAACAAACAACAACAGAGAGAAAACTTAGTAGGACTCCATTGGCTAACTGGGAAGATCGTCGCCAGGGGCTTGGAGTTGGGTTTGTGGTTGTGGCGTTTTGAGATTGATTTTCGCATGGGTTGTGTGAAGTGTGTGGGATGTGAGAGTAGTTTATGTAAGCAAATGATGTGTAGTAAAATAATTTTTAATTCAAAAAGTAAGTGTGGGATGTTTTTAGCATAGGGGTGTATTCAACAATATATGGAGTGCTAATAATGTATTGAAAATATATTAAAATGAATTGATGTACCTATATGTCTGTACCAAAATATATTATAATGAATTAAAGTACCTAAATGTATGTACAAAAATATATGTATCAAAATATATATACCGAAATGTATTATGTAGAATTAATGTATCTAAATGTCAGTACCAAAATGTATTATATTGAATTAATGTACCTAAATGTCTGTAATGGATATACTAAAATATATTAAATGAATAAATGTACCTAAATGAAGAAAACAAAGTGTATCAGAATGTATTACATAAAAAAAAAATTAGTTTACCTAACTATCTACAACAAAATATATTATGATGAATGCAATGAAAATTAGGATTAAATGCAATTAATGAAATAAAACATCAAATATAATTAATACAATGTATGAAGGGACTAAAATTACATTTTAATCTTAAACAAGATTTTAGTCTAAAAGTCATCTCTTCCAAGGATTATAATAAAATTTTCTATAGTTTTAATGGTGCAACAATGGCAACTAGGACAAAATTACTATATTACCCTTTATTTTGATAGAATAGACGGAATACCACCAAAGTGGAGCGGATATTAAGTTTCAGGATGTTAAGTGGTGATATTTTTGTTTCAAGGGAAAAATTGGGATTAAGTTTGAGTTCCAAGAAGGCATTGCAAAAAATTAGCCTGTTTTAATATTCTTGGTGTGGGACACTCTTTTTCATTTTGACTAGGTTGAAATCTCTGTCAAAGTTTTTATCGAGGCCCATATAAAAGCACTCTATCCTTTTTTTGTACTTACTCTTTTATATGATACTGTTTCTAAAAGATAAATAAAGAATATAAGAAAATGTACATTTCTTTTTAGCAATAATTTATTTTAGAGAAATTTTTTGAAATGTCATATAAACTTATACACAGTTTTTAATTTGTCATATGAAATAAAACGATTTATCATGTGAATTTTCTGAAATCATTAATTTGTAATCTCACTCTAACTTCGTTAAGTTTTTCATTTAAAATAAGTTATGTGCCTTTCACATAACTTATTTTCAAGGTTATTTCGGACATTTGAACTCTCCACTCGATCCCTTTCAAGATTTATTTTAGACATTTAAACTCCCTTTTTTAATGGACATGATTGACCACGTTGAATTTTCAAAGCTATATATTTTTTTAGTAGTTCACTATAAGTTTTCAAAATAAACGTGGCATGTTTTTTTACTAGCCAAAATTTATGGGTTTGTACAAAAGAGAAGTAAAGAACTTGTAAAAATGAGGTCAAAAGTTTAAAACTAATTTATTCTCCAACCCCTAGTGTACATGTATCTTTGTATATAAATAATAAATAAATAAATAAACTTGTGAAAAATGTGATCAAAAATCCAAAACAATTTTATTTTAGATAGAAAACTTAACAGAGTTAGGTGAGATGACAAATTTATATGTATAAATTCATATAACATTTAAAATATTTTCCCTTTATTATAAAATAGGAAGAACTGGAATAACAAAGTCGAGTACAAGAATGCAGGCAAATTTTCCCTTAGTTATCTTCCTATTTTTCCTACTTATCTTTCCATAATATTAGTTATCTTTCCAGTCCTTTATTTTAAAGGAGCTAGGTAAGATGACAAGTAATGCAGGCAATATTGAGATAGAAAGATGACTAATTAAGAACTGGAATAACAAAGTCGAGTACAAGAATAACTAGAAATTAAGATGGAAAGATAAAAAAGGACATGTATACATGGAAATTTAAAATAGGAAGAAACTTCAAACCAACAGAGAATTTGGTTTTTCTTTGGTTTGGTAATGACAGAATTTGATTGAAAATTAAACCATGATGTGTATAAAACTTAATTAATTTGTACACCATGATAATATATTCATAATATATGTAACTCTTTACAGCAGAATTAATTAGTAACCACCACCAACAAAATAACGAAAAAAGAACATGTAGAAGAGTATGAAGAGACGAGAAAAACTTTAAACAGTGAAGAAGAACCAACATTAATAAGCTAAAATAAAATAAAATATGATATTCAAACAATGTTGTACAATAGACAGATTTTGATTCCATCAAAGAATCTAATTACACACACACACACACACATATATATAATTAATAATATTGCAGAGGAAATTAAGCAAAACTAACAATTGTAGCTAGCTGCAGTACGTGCTAGCTTATCACGAGTATTCATCAGGAGTCACTACGTTCGTGCCAGCAGAGAAGCATAGCTATGCAACGCCGGAGGATGTAGAGCTTTGTCCGCTGCTTCTTCACCAGATGGCTGCACTTTTTTCCGAACGGTCGGCGACGGCGGCACCCAGATTTATCACACTCCCTATTGACATTATCATTGAAGTTTGCAGTGGTCGTCGCAGCAATAGTAGTTGTAGTACTAGTAGTACTGTCGCTTTCCTTGATTGCCGATGCCATTTGGAAAGCTTTTTTTGAAAGGTCTGATCACTCTCACCAGCTTCTGCAAGATTGCTACTAGTCCCACTAGAAGCAGTAAATATATGGTGCTGATATGGTGTGTGCTTCTTGTATTTATATCTTGAAACGTCAAATTTATTCATTAAATTACGTGATACTTTCTCATTAATTCAAATTTAGGCTTATTCTAAATAATATTTTTTATTTCTAACAAGATACTTTGCTCCTTACCTCGATGAAATCATTTTTGTTACAGTTCAATTTGGTGTGCAACAACTTTTTTTTTTTTTTTTATGTTCTACAGTTATCAGATTGTGCTTCGTGTGTAAAAATAAGAAAATAAAAATAGATGTATGATGGTGACATGGTGCTCTTGTTATATTTATAGGGTGATGTTTTCTACGAGAGCAACTTAAATGGAACGGATTTACTGCCATGTAGCGTTCTGATCCAATAATACATTGACAATGCATTATTGAACAAGGGACGCCACGTGGCGGTGAACCTGTTCTATATAAGTCCTTCTCGTTTTCTACATACATTTTTTTATCTTCTACACACACCTCTCAATATTTGGCCTTTGGATTGAATGAATTGAAGATGATCAAATGACAGAAATTAACAGGGATGCATGAGAGGTAAAAAAATGCATGTGAATAGCACCAATCTATTTATATTTGAAAGATGCTACATTTATTCATCAAATTACACGTGCCAAAATTTATTTTTGTTACTTTGCTCTTTATTTAAAGGGAGTCGTTCAGAGTTTTTATAAACAAATTACAGCTTAAATCATGTGTAACAACTCTCTACAAGTAATTTATAATTATAAGTTAGGCTGTAATTTATAAGTAATGAGAAATGATTCTCTTCGAGTAACTAGCATGGTTGTTTTTTGTATTAAATACGTGGGATTGGGGAATTGGGGGGCCTGGGTGGGTGTAGAAGAAAAACCTTTTTATCTGGGTTGGATATGACTGTGAGCACTGCAATCCACCAACTGTCAGGAAGGATAACATAGCATTGATATGTTTTGAAAATACATTTAACCATGACCCCACTCCAAGTCCTCTCTCATAAATAATGAAATGGATTTCTACACACATTTTTAATATTACATGTCTCTTAATTTTTCTTTTTGATTTATACTAATTAGTACTACGGTCTAATATAATTATTTTTCATTTGTAAGTAAGAGGTCTCAAGTTTGACTCACATAGATGACGATAACATATTATATTTGTGTTGAGTTCGATACTTAATTAATGACTGAGCCACCAATTCTCTCTCCCCTTACAGTAGATCATCCCCTTTCCTTAAATGTAGAATATCGTTGTATCAAAAATTTTATTTCTTAAATGTAGAATATCATTGTATTAAAATTTTTATTTTTATTTTTTATTTATTCAATCCAAAAACTAGAAGTAAACAAGGGAGTGTATAGAAATAAAATAAAAATGTCTCTAGTCCATTTTATTTGTTGTTTCATATAAGTTTAATTTCCCTACAACTACTGGTAAACTAAAAATTCAAGTCGTGAAACAATAACATTATGCTCTTCTGGCAGCATAGGGGTTGTTTGGCATCTTTCTTAGATTTAATTTTTTATTTTTAAATCTAATGACAATGAGTATTAAGTAATTTAGCTACGAAAATTCATTATTTTTTAAAACAAAAAGTTGGATTAAAAAGGGTACCAAACAAGTTAAATTTTAGGTAATTATTTCAAACTTACTAGATCACAGTGTTGCATTTTTTTTGGTCAACAAAATTAATTGTAATAGAATTCATATGACCTTATATAGATGCCCTAAACCCTAGAGGAATACATACGTCACTTTCCTTAGCACAGAGCATATATGTAGAGCAAATAAGAGTGGTCAGATCAATTCAAAGCAGGACAAAATTTATTACTATATGTATAGTTCTGGCTTTATCATATACAAGGGACTGGCTATAGTACTCGCAAACATTGAATGCTTACACCGATCTCACCCTCCATCCCCCCTCTTTTCTCTCTCCTCCCTCCTTTTAACGGTGAGATCGGTGTGAGCATCCAATGCTTGCGAGTACCGTAGCCTACTCCCATATACAGAGAGAACAATTCTGGTCTACACTCAAAACCAGAGGTGGAAATTTTTGTGGCCAAACCTATTAAGTGGAATCTTCTCCTCCACACACACACGTATATAACACAGTTTGTTTATTTATTAGGTCACAGTTTGATAACTAAACGTCTTTCGATTTTAATGAAATTTTGCAAAGATGATGTTTAAGTGATAACCTAAATAATGTTCAGTTCAGATTATGAAAAATATTGTGGGCGGATCTAAACGAGTAGTATTAACAGATTAGCACTTGAGTGCTCTTTTATATATAGATAAATATATATATTTTTATTTTAAAGAAATAGTACTAGTAGGGGCCTTGCTTTCTTCAACAATTTTCATCCCAAGACATTAAGAACGGATAACATTTGGGTACTAATCTATAATTTACTGATTAAGAACATTGTTATAAATTCATTGAACTTTATCATGGCTAATTAGTAAGATAACTGAATTCTTTTTCACTGCAATGACGACGTTGATTTTGTGAGGTTCTTGCTGAGCCATGCAACCAAAGCACATAATTCAAAGCCTCAAATAAAAAGATCATGTACATGGGTCCTGCTGCCATGTGCGAAGCCAGAGTTTGAGGCTTTGAGCTAAAGAAAAAGTCTTCTTGGTCTCGGCATGAAATATTTTAGATAGCGGGTATAGGTTGAAATTTATTTTCAATTGCACCGCTATGGATTCTGTTATTTCTTTTGGGCCCTCTATTATGCTTTGTGTACCTCTAGCAAACGGTAATCAAAGTTTTACTGTCACCTGCCTAGCCCAACTTAGCCTTCTGTTGTTGTAGTAAAAGTGTATGCTTTGATTCTGCAGAGAGCTTCTGCAGCTAGCTCTGAGCTCTGCCTATGCATACTCCAATTTAGGAGGAATCTTTCCAAATTCCAATGGTGGGTTTGAATGCTGCGTCAAAATTTACCCAGAATATAACAGTTGAGATTTATTAGAAACCCTAAACATCTCAAGAAATGGTTCCATTGGAACAAATTTTGGATCCTTAATTTAGGAATTAATTGGCAATATGAGGAGTAACTCTATTATTTATAAGCACATGTAATATCTCTATCTTTCTCCAATGTGGGATTCATACCCTCAACACGCCCCTCACGTGTGGTGAATTTTTAAGTCTAACACGTGGACAACACAAATCGGATAACGTGGAGCACATGCGGCCGTTGGGCTTCACATTTGGAACAATCTCCTCTGATATCATGAAGAGAGTTAAGCTTCCACCATAAAACCAATGGACAATATGAGGAGTAGCCCAATTACTTATAACCACATGCAAGGTCCATTATTTCCTCGACGTGGGATTCATACTCTCAACATTATATAGGTAAAGAAATAGTTTGACATGTGTTGAATGATGGAAAATGTATTGTTCTTTCCTTAAACAAAAGAAAAATAAAAAGGTATTGTTCCTACATAAAAAATAAAAAATAAAAAATTGAGGACACGTGCCCAATTTTGATTGACTTTTAAGAAGAAACAGCTTCTTACACGCATGTAAAGAGTCAAACATTTTGCTCTTGGGATTAACATAACCAACATGGTGTAGAAAGTGAGTTAGATTAGGATGCGTCTAGAAGTACATCAGTATTTAAGAGTAATGGATTAGAGCTAAATGTTTTCTAAGTTATTCATGTCTAGATTGTTGGGAACTTGAGAGGCCCATTAGCCATGAGTGGCTTCGCTACTAGGTCCAGAGTTCAATTCTCTCTAATGTAACAGAAAAAAAATGCCCAAACATTTTTTACTTCCATGTCACATAAACAGAAAATGAAAATCAAGTTAAAGCAAAAATGTATAAGAGAAGTGATTTCTTCTCATGAAGAATGACAGTTCAATTATATATACACCTAACAGAAAATGCAATTAGAGTGATGAGAACATGCTTTGATGAATTTTATGTATTTAAAACCAAGTTGGAGCTTAAATTTTTAAATAGTATTAAGGAAAGGGAATTGTATTGGCAGTCCAAAAATTTCATTTTGCACTCCTCACAAGTGTATTTTTCTTTCTAAATATAGAAAATTTGGAGTGCAAAATTAAAATTTTGGAGTGCCAATATTAATTCCCTAAGTAAAAAAAAGAAGCTAATTAATATAGAAAGGAAAAAAGCTAAGGGCATGTTTGGTAACTTTTTTGTTTTCTATTTTCTTAAAATATTTCTGAAGAATGAAAATACCTTGTTACAGCCCGTCTCATAAAATAACAATATTTTTTTCCCGAAAGTGGGAAATGACGAAAATGCCCTTGGTTGACCTTTCGGTTGACTTTTGTGTCGTAATTCGTACGACCGTTTCCTTGGTACTTTCTTGTTGTACTCATCATTACGAATACGTGGACGCAAGCGGGACGTTATTCGAAGTCCGAATGATTATTCTACGGACGTTGATCCCTATTACGTTTCCGTATTTCGTTTTGGACTGTGTTTTGGTAGTTGAGCTATGAGCCCAGTTTCCTGTTGGCCCATCCCTCTTTGTCTCCCTGTCTGTTTGACCTCTCTGTCTCTTTGTCTCGGTCCCTCACTCTTTCTACAACTACCTAACCTCTCTTCTCTCCCCCGTGGTTTCTCTTCCTCCCCGAGCCAAACCAGTGGAAAACCTCCACTCCCAGTCAAACCATCATCACAAAACGAGCCCAGCCACTCGGACTGAACCCTGCAGACCCCAGCTCAAGCATCAGGCTTGATTTCCCAGAAACTCCAGCGAGGCCTCGTGCCTTCTTCGTCACGTTTCTCGGTGAAATCGACCTGGTTGGTCCTCGATTTAACCACCATTCAACTCCTGGAGGTCCCTAGGACCTTGATCGAGCCTTGAATGGCTGGGATTGGACGAGAATCGACGAACTGGAAATCGGCCATTTTATGGCAGTGGCTTCTTCTCCATTTTCCGGCCAGCTCTGGCCATATTTTGGCCTCCAAAATGGTATAATCTTGATCCTTGCACTCCCAGCTTCATTTTGGTTGTTGAATCGTGTGATTTGGCCCTGTATTGACTGAGATATGTTTATTTCATGATTTCCAACCAAAGTCCAGAATCCGGCGAAACTCCGGTCGGCAGGCGGCGGCCAGCGACGGCTACGCGGAGGCAGCGGTCGTCGGCAGTTGCAGCGGTCACCGGCGAGCTGACATCAGCCAACTGGTGATGACGTCACCCAACCCGGTCCAAACCTGGTCGGACCGGGGGAATATTCCAAAGGTATATTCCGTTTCGCTAACTAACGGCGCATGTCACCGGCGAGTGACCTGTGCGTGACCGGCGTGTGGCCGCGCGTGGTGGACTTCTACCGGCGCGTGAGGGTACGTGGGACCTCACAGCGGTGCTTGGCGGCACGTGTGGCAGCGCACGGCGGCCCACCGCAGCGGTATTGGGTTTTCCGATCCCGGAACTTCAATTTCGGGGTTCCGAACTCCGTTTTCCTCTTACTTTCCAATTACTTTATTAATTGTGGGTATTCTAACCTAGGTTTGGCAACCCGTGGAGTACAGAGAGCGTACAAATGTGCATTTCCGGCAAAGGTCGATGTGAGTGGGCCCTTTCTCTATTAAATTATATATTTTTTTGCTTGGGAAATTATTATTATTATGCCTATGATTTTAATGTGGGAATTTCTATCATTTTATACTTTGTGAACCTTGATTTTAATTACTATATTGTTTTCGGTTCACTTACTACGCTATATGAATATGGTATTTCAAGTATTTAGTATACTATCGGTATTTCAGATTCGGTATCCGTTAATACCTATTTAGAAAGTGTTATTACAAGATTTATTCTAGAAAGGAATTTATCCCACCTTATTTTAATTAGAAATTATCCGTGGTATGTTTTCACACACGCTCAACTAGGAATGCTTACACGGTGTCATGAGTACTTTTCGGGGCCCGGACCAGCTACACGTGTATGTTCACACGCACGGACACGCTCACTTTGGATCCATCATAGATGCCAGCCTGTCCTAGTTGCCTTGGCGACTAGAACTCGTTGTGACGCGTTTAGCGCCAGCTGCACGTGTACGTAGTACATGAGCGTAGCATTATTATTTGTACACCGAGCCTGTTCATGGCAGAATATCTCTGCATGAACTCGTGTGTCTGTCATACCTATCGAGCATATCTCTATATTGTTTTATATTGTGATTTATTACCGGATTTCACTGATGCCACAGAGGCTTGTGTTATTTTGGGTTTTCTAGCATTATTTCGGTACGCACGGATTTATGGGAAAGTATTTATACTAAAATTGTGGCTTTATACCCGTTTTGGAAAACAAGTACATTTTCGTACTTACACCGTTTTTCATATCTATTATTGTAGTATGTTTTCTAGAAATGTTTTACCGGAACTACTACATGATTTGACGGCGAGGGGTTACTATTTTCAGAAATGAAAGGTTTTAGAAAAATAATTACTTATGGCCCACTCACCCTTTTGTTTTGCGCCCCTCCAGGATTAGTTGGCTTGGAGCTGTCGACGTCGAGATGCGGTGGTATGACAATGTAGGGTACTTTTAGTAATTGTAGTTATTTCCGTATCTCCTACTTTATCCAACAAATATTATTTTATTATTCTTTCCGCCCGCACACTTTCGTGCACTATGAGATTATTGTAAATTTAGTTTGTCTTAATTGCCCTTATTTCTTCTAAATGGCTTTCGTCACCTTACGAGGTATCGGCCAACACACCCGGCTTTTGGGTGTCCACCTGTACATTCGGGTCGGGGTGTGTCATACCCATTCTCCTGTTTTCTGAAATAAAAAAATATGTCTGGTAGCTCATTTCAAAAACAATTTTAGAAGATCAAGGAGTCTTCGTAACAACAAGAGAGAACCCAAATCTTCCTAAACAAACAAATTCAACCAAAATTCAACAAATCTGAGCTAAACATAAACTACATGAAACAATAAACACCCAAATCTATCCAAAATTTCACCAAAATCCACAAATTAAACTTCACCAAAACACAAAATCTACCAATCCAGCATAAAAAACTTGACAAACCCAGGAAATAAAATTGAAAACTAGCAAGATCCAGATAGAGAAATCCATGGAGCAAGAAGAAAAGAGAGGACCTTTCTTAGCCAGTATTGTCCCAAATTTGAGCCCACGTCGGAGTCCCCAATCAAGACCACCTTGAAGAGGTAATCGTAATCGTCGTCGACAGCGCCAGTTCCAAGCAGCATCAATAGTAGGAGTAGCAACCCATGTCGTCGGCAGCGTCATCGTCGACCATCCAAAACCCATGTCTGCGTCGTCGTCGTCGACCATCAAGAATCCAGGTCCAAGCAGCAGCAGTAAACCATGTCGGCGAGGAAGCGAGGTGATCTTAAGGGTAGGGATGGCATTGACGGAGGCCTTAGAAGAAGGGAGGGAGCAGAGAAGAAGCAAGGGAGCGAAAATGATTTATGAAAATAGTGAGGACGTCAATTTGACGTTCTCTGATTTAATGAGAATGAGTTTTGTTCTCTGTGTTTTCTAATTAAAGCCAACTGAATGAATTTTTGGCCTTTTTTGTTTCCAAAAAATAAAAAATGGGCCTCATTTTCTCTACCGAACGGGCCTTAAGTGTTTGGTAGTTCTTTTCTTTATGGCTATGGTGCTTGTAAGAATTACTAGAGGACATATCACCCAAGAGATTGAACTTGAAATACAGTTTCTTAACTATATTCTTCATGTGAAGGATATGATCCAGGCGCGTGTTGGAATATCGAAGTTCATAGGCAGAGTCTTTGGCTTAATAACATAGAGCTGCAAAATGATCAACTTGTTGGACATCACATTGAAGGACAATATGCTACTCTGAGGCTCAATGTCACACCCTCGCGGCCAGAACGGCCAAAATGCAGTATTTTGATCAAGTTTAGCAACCAAAATCCAGGCAACGTACAAATGAGAGATACAAGTATTGTGGCCTATCTGAAAAAGCAAAATAGGGAGGCGTTGGGGGTTTCTGAATACTGATAACATTACTCTTTTCCATGGTCCTACAAAAATGATTAACAATTGTCCTCTTTCTGCATATGATGTAATCGACGGTTCTGAAGTTGAGGTTAAGATTGAGATTGAAACTCGTTAACTGATCTATTTGAAGATGTTATTTGTTAGGTTATATTTTCAGCCATTTTAGCAGTCCTAGTAAGATTTTATGATGCTTCTTTTCTTTTGAATAAGGGATCTTCTCTAACAAATTAAGGATTTGATAAATAATATAGAGAAGATAATAGTTAAGTTGTTGTGACCTAATATCTAAAGAGAAAGTAGAGAGAGAATCGGCAAAGAGTGGGAGGAAGAGAGAAAAGCTTGAGGAATTTTGGGATTCATATTCCTCATACCTAGTGCCTTTATTTATAGTAATAAGAGAGTGAGAAACTTGCTCTTCAAGTAATACAAGTTGTACAAGGAAAGATCTTCTAGATCCCGAAGGATTCCTAATTTATCTCTACTTAGGATTTACACAATCACACTATACCAATATTAATTGTAACACTCCCTCTTGAGCATGTAAATACTCAAGTAGTAGACGCATCAGATCTTCATGATGAAAGTTCAAGTAGTTAATGAAGTCGTCTCGTAGGCACTGATGGAGAACACGTGAGTCTGATATAAGGATTTGCACACAAGAGTAAGTCTCACCAAAACCTGGCTATGGTAAAACCCAAGTGGGACAAAACCCATAGTTTAAGGAGAAAAATGTGATTCAATGCAATGTCGATACTTAACATCTTCAGGACGTAAGTAGTAAGAAACAACACAAGAGTATGACCAACCCGATGTGGGTGCCTCATCAAAACCTCATCAGGCAACAAAAACCCAATGAGAAAAATGATACTGATCGTAGGAAAAAGAGTACATTAAGGTCAAATGAGTATACTTCAAGATACTCCTATTGAGTTCGACAAGACTCCCTCTGAGAACTACAAGCGTTGCAAATGAGAAAATTTGCGCATACTAAATCCTCGAACAAGCTTTTGAAAGGTTGACTTCGACAATGACTTCATGAAGAGGTCAGCAAGGTTGTTTTTGGATCATATCTACTTGACTTCAATCCTTTGATCCTCATGTTGATGTGATGTAGATGCAATATGTTTGGTGCTGACTTCTTGGATGTATCCTATTATGGTCTGGTCAATACATGCGGCGTTGTCATAGATCATCGTTGGGACTCAACGAAGGATGAAAACCGCAGGTGCTTTGAATATGCTCCCATGTACTCGTGTGGCGTCATGTATGGCAGTGAGCTCGAAGATGTCACAACTAAGGTCTATTTAGTGGATTTCCAAGATCTTGCGGTGTTTCTAAAGATAAAAACATAATCTGTTTGGAAATGTGCCTTGTGCGGATCATACATATAGTTTGTGTCAACGTATCCCATAAGGTAGGCATCATTCAGATAACCAAGGGATTGTGGTTTATTCTAAGATACGTAGGGATAAAATAAGCTCAAATCGGTAGTAACGAAAAATCGTCTTTAACACCTATTTGGTGGTAGCGTGTAGGCGCAGTGTTATATCTTGCCAAAAGATTAACAGTGAAGGAGATGTCTTGCTTAATTCAATGGACTAAGTATAATAAAGCGCTAATTGAACTTAGATATAGAACTTCAGGTTCCACAACTTTTTTAAAGGTCTCTTTTGCATCTTTAAGGGTCTTATTTTCATCTAGCATATGGACGATCATGTGTGTACTCGAAGGCAACACCTTCTGGGTGTAGTTCGACTGGTGGACCAGAATACCATCTGAACTATAGTAGAAACTTCAGGTCGAGACGGAAACGAGTTTTCCCAAGATCTTTCATCTCAAATTCCAACTTCAAGTGCGAGGTAGTTTTCTCAAGCTCTTCTAGAGTCTAATTGAGATTCATGTCATTGACATATACTGCAACTCTAGCATATTCGATTTTGTACACGCATGGGCATAGTTTATTCACATATCCCTAATTGATCAAATATTCCCTTAGACGGAAATACTAAATCCGCCCGGAATGTTCCAATCCATAAACTGAAAGCCTCAATCTAATAGAGAGGGTGTTATGCAGTTTAGAACTATTTGAATCCGTCCATGTAAGTTCTTCAGAAACTTCCATGTAGATTTACATATCATGATCCCTATAGATACATTACAACCACATTTATAAGTTGCTATCAATACGGGGCGCATGAGAGAAGCCTTGTGCTATGAAGGGCGTTACATCGCACTATTTCATTCATCTCATTACGCTTTCTTGAGTTAGATGGTGTTGGAACTACCAGCCAAACCACTTTTCACTTTGTCAAGGCATTTAATTCGACATGGATTGTTTCTAGTTAACCAATCAGTTCTACGTCGACATTCATCAACATAAAACGGTTCGATATTGTTGTTTTTCACTATTTCGAGTAGCTACCATATACGTGAATATCATCGATGATAATCTCATTCCAATTCCATAACTCATCCATGCATGCATAATGGACCAAGACTACATGTCTCAAGATAATCTAGATTAATTTAATGAGGTGGAATGGTTGAGATAGTGAACGAGGAAGGGATTTGTTTGTGCCATGTTTCTCCACTTCTAGGGAGGTGAATCCTTCGAACCAAGTGATCTGGCGCTTTTCAAGCTTAAAACAGATTGATTGGCTAGCCACCGGTATACAGGGCTGCCAACCGTCCTTCAGGGGCGGCACACCATTCGAGGATGTTAACTCGACGTGTGTTACGTACGTCTATCCTTGCAGGCATGTTTGTAGCTGGTATATATGATCTCATCAATTTTGCAAGATCAGAGAAAATGTCTGGCAATTCTCTAATGATCTAGGAGACGAGGATCGAGATGAGACATAGTGGGGACATTCACAATAATTCGTGTCGTTCTTCAAGAACGTTGACTTTCTTATCTCCCCTTAACGGCATGAAGACTGTCTGTGAGGGTGTTTTGGGGTTGAACATGGGAAATTCAATGTTCAATTTCAAACCCAACAAAAATATGCAATACTTATAAAAAAATCTTCGATATAAATTCTCCGGCATTATCCAGTCTTCCAAACTTTATAGGATAATCAAGGTGGTGAGTCCTTAGGTTAATATCATCTAGGAGGTTAGCAGCGTTAGGTGTAGAGAAACATGTGACCAATGTGTCGATATATAAACCAAAACTGTCACATCCCGGACCGACTCCGCCGTAGCACGATATTGTCCGATTTGGGCCACGCCCTCACGGTTTTGTTTCTAGGAACTCATGAGGAACTTCCTAGTGGGTCACCCATCATGGGATTGCTGTAGCCCAAACTTGCTTAACTTCGGAGTTCCAATGGAATCCGATGCCAGTGAGCTCCCAAAAGGCCTTGTGCTAAATGGAGGTGGGCATGTACATATAAAACACATCACCCCCTCTCCGTTGGTCGATGTGGGATGTCACAAAAACCATATTTACATGGTCCGCATTTTAGTTGGATTAGTCCACATTATTCCTTTTAATCCACTGTGAAAAGATGGTTATGTAGTATCTTTGCTAGGGATGATATAGAAATCCAATTTTCTCAATGAGCAGGTTATGTGATGCGTTGTGTAAGACGTTGCATCGTTCCCAAATCACCCGGCTCCATGCCGGCCTATATGTGGCATGCCCCAATTGGGAGGTAGCCCATTGGCCTCAAAACACAGCTTCAGGCTTCATATTTTGGAGGTAATGCAAAGATACTTCACTCTATTTTGTACAATGGTTACATGATCATTGTTCTCTCGAATATCCTTAAAACTCAATGACGTTCTTCCGGAACGGAGAGAATATAAAGCCCCTTAATGGTAATTCAACACCATTAATACACCGAGGAGCAATGCCAATGCCTTTAATCAGGTTAATTAGACCTGAATTCGTTGCTAGAGGGGTGATTTAGGAATGAAGTTAGTGTGCGTAGTAGCACATTCATCCAGGCAACTAACTTCCCCACATCTATACCTAATCACGTGTTGATTGAACTCGGTCACATGTATATAAGAAACCTGATTCAATTAATTCATATTCGAGAACAATATCCATAATAGTATCCATAACTAAAACAAACACCAAACTTGAATCTAGGAACATAGAAAATTGTTCACAAAGTAAACCAATTTTTGGATAAGCGGTTTGGCCAACATGGCCGTCCATGTCAAAATTCTGCTCTTCCAAGTATGTTAGGTGGAGCAAAATTAGTGTCATAGATTGAATATGGAAATGGTACTTGATGAGTAGATTTTATATTATATATTTATCCCTATTCTTAGTATATTTTGGTTAATATTTTGGAAGAATTTTGATACTTTGAATTGTATTTTCAATATAGGACTCTCAACTTCCTCTGGAGCAAAACATAATCAAATGGACGAATTTTGGAGTAATTCTAGTTGGAGGACGTTCGTGAGTCGCTGAGCTTGATCGTATCAAAATATCAGATTTTTCCGCCAAATAGTTATTTTTCTGGCAATAAAATAAAGGAGCAGTGCGCGGTGCTGGAAAGTCACGTTTTTGGGTTTAAATTGCGTTTTTGGAGCCCAAGATGACCTCATATGGATTCATGGCCTTCTGGAGTTGTGTTCAGAACGTTCTTATCTTTAAAACAAGCTATCTTGGGCTGGATTTGGAGGAGATTTGAGGCTAAAACGTGGCTGGACAGTTTCTGTGCAGATTCTTCTAGATTAATTAGGACTCTATTTTCTAAGTTAGTTTATTATTATTTAGTTTTCTAGTTGAAACAAAAGACTATTATTTAGGGTTTGTACGATGGCATAGCAGCATATATGCTTTGCCGTTCACAATTGTTAAGGAGGAGGATAATTATTCAACTTTGGAACACAGAGAACTTTGCTAGGATTCTTGGAGACTTTCTACCTTGGGGTGTTTTCATTCTTTTTCTTCTTAATAATATTTTCTATGATTTCATTTATGAATATGCGTAACTAAATTCCATTGGCTAGGGTGAAACCTTAAGCCTTAGCATGAATATGTAATTTTTATTTAATTGCTTATGATTGATTACATGCACGCTTTGAATTATTGATCACTGTTTTAAACTATCTAATTGTCTTCATGATTGGCCACCATTAGGATGTTTAGACAAGTAATTGGATGCAATTCGGTCGGAATATCACTGGAGGATTGAGTATTGCTTCTTGTGATTAATAATTGTAATTTCACCTAAGGTGAATATCACGCTCTTAGGGGTTGCATGGTTTTTCAAAAGGTTTTCATAGAACTTAATGAGTCTTGCATGTTCATATTTGATCTGAATATCACAGACGGATTGCATGTTAGATATACGTTCTTGCTTGAATATCACGAGGAGAATATATATTAGGAAAACCTAACCTTCAAAGTGGCATGTGTAGATCATAAGTAATTGGTAGAAATTCATAAGAATGCTAGGTGATGGTGGAACCCTAGTGCTTATATAAATTGGTATTTAAAATCTCTTTTCTCAATTTTCAATTCTAAGTAGTTAATTAGGAATTGTTTCTACATAAATTATCCAAATAGTCCTTCAGGAGAACGACCTTGCATAAGCAACTATACTACAATATCCTTGTATTCTTGCAGGTATTTCATGTGATTTTGAGCCTAATTGCATAGACGTAAAAATTAATATCAGTGCTCTTCAACAACATTGGTAGGGGCACAGACAAGTGCATAACCAATGATCTCTTTCATCAAAACAGAAGTAGGTTGTGCACGGTTGAAGTTTGGGAATATTGTCCCTTATTCTCCATATCTTCTTCATTTCTTGGCCAAATTTTACTTGACATATATCAAAATGAAGCTGAAGAACAGTAGAATCACTGTTACAACCCGTCCCAAAATTTATGTGAAATTACCAAAATACCCCTAGGGTCAATGTTGACTTTTGTTGACTTTTCGGGACGACTTGTAAAAATTTATTTCTTTACACATTCTTGATGTACTCATCGATACGAACGCGTGGACGCAAGCGGAACTTAATTCGGAGTTGAAACGAACGTTTTATGAAGTTTTAAAGTGTAGGGGCATTTTGGTAATTTTCCACTCCGTGTGTGGGAATTAGGGTTTTTGGATGGCTGCACAACAGCCAACCCACCCCATCATTTCTGCACGTCACTTTCTCTCTCCCTCTCTTTCTCTCCCATTTTCTCTCTAAAACCAAAAGTTCACCGAAACCCTAACCCTTGGACGAATCACAAAACTGTCGAATCGTTGCCCAAAATATTCCGTCAACGGTGACGGAATATTCCTGACGGCGTCAGCATTTTCCGTCCAAAAAGGTATATTCCGTTAACTTTAACGGCGCTGACGTCAGCAGGCGCGTGGCTGACGTCAGCCGCGCGTGGGACGGCGCGTGCGGGCGCGTGAGACGCGTGGAGGACACGTGCCGCGCGTGGGTGACACGTGCCAGCGCTTGGAGACACGTGCCAGCACGTGGCGACACGTGCCAGCGCGTGCCAGCGCGTGCCAGCGCGTGCCAGCGCGTGCCAGCGCGTGCCAGCGCGTGGCCGGCGCGTGAAGCCACCTCCCGGCGTGTCCGACCGTTTCCCGGCGCGTGGCGGCGCACAGCGGCGCCGGCGGCGGTGGACGGCAGCTGTAGGGTTTTCGGGCTCCGAAAATCGTTTTTCGAGCCCGTTTTCGCTAAAATAATAATATTTTTGGGGGATTTTTCTTTAAGGCCTATTTTTAATTTATCTCAGGGAAGTTCTAATTTGTTCCCTAATATTAAATAGGTAATTCTTCGACTCCGCACACCAAGGAGGGCAACACCGAGGGAGATTTCACTCCCGATCACCTGTGAGTGGACATTTGCTTTATTAAATGGATTTTATGTTTATAATTAAATATGATTTTGATTTATATATGGTTTTAAATGGCTTTGAGGCATGTTTATTTATATATATTTATTAATAAATATATATACTTGTTGATAATTATTTATGCAACCATATTTGTTCTATTTATGGTATATATATTGGGAAATGGATTTAATTGGTGATTGAGATTATTTATCAAGTATGATTATATGATATGAAATGGTTTTTACTTCGATATCACTTTTGCATAAATATTAAATGATATTTTATTATATGGTTTTGAGGGAAAGATTTATTTATGCAATACTTGATATTTGGGAATTATGAAAGGGATTTTGGCTCCTATATCTATACACATGAGTATGTATGTATGTTTTCAAACACACTTGGTATGCTTTCACTACGTTGTAGTACCGTTCTCACGGCCGTAGGACAGTTCTCACATGTTTGGGTCACACGCACTGTACTCCAGGGGTATTGTCCGGTAAATACTTTAGTGCAAGCTTGTCTTACGTTTATTGTTGTTTATGGGGAAAAGGCCCCACTACGTAAGGACTCGGGTGTGACGCGCTGCGGCGCCAGGACTTACATGTGTGTGGTACTAGGAGTACAAATTATTGGATAACGTATTGAGCTTGTACGGTGATTGAGAGGCTGTTCCTCAACCCGTACATGGGTGATCGCGCATATACCCTGTGTTGGTTTTCCCTTACTATATTATTGGAACTATGAAATGATGATTTATGAATGTTATACCTTTTGGAAATATTTTCGGTATACTTTTAAAGTATCTTTTGAACTATATTATGATAGTATGTTTCTACGACTACTGGATTTCAAATAGGGGGTTAATATATTGAAAAGAGAAAGGTTTTGCGAAAACTTTGATTTTTGTCCACTCACACTTTTGTTTTTGCGCCCCCTTCAGGACATAGTGATAGTGCATCCGGCGCAGTCGAGGATTTTGCGTGGCAGCTCTGATCATCCATCCCAACCATGTAGGGATCTACCTTTTCTTTCAGTTTCTATAATGATATCCATCCCTATTATGGATAGAGATTCTAGGAACTCAGTTTATCATTTGTTTTTCCGCTGTTTCAAAATTAGTACGCTCTGAACCATATGCATATTGAAATCGGATTTTGCAACTTTATTACAATTTAATTTTGGTTACACTAAGTGTTGTCATGCATTTAATGGCTTCATCACTTACGAGTGTTGGCCAGCACGCTCGCACTCAGTATCCACGTGGGTATCGAGGGTGGGGTGTGTCAATCACGCTGTACCTGTGGATTGGTCGTACAAGCTCGGGAAATGGCCTGTAATTGCCTCGAAAGTTGCGGTTCACTGTAGCTTTGTCGATCTACGTCAAAACTCAACCAAATCAGGCAAACGACCTATGAAAATTCATCTCCTCAACGAGAGGAATACAATGGTGGTAGTTAGAAACCTCACCTCGGTCTAGATTGGCCGGAAAATGGTCGGAAAGGTCCAGTTCTTTCGGTTGCGTTTCCCGTCAAACGGTTGGGAGTTTGGACTAACGGTTTGCACCGTTGAGTCCACGACGTCGAGACGAAGAAGGTGGTGATTTTCGTTCGCCTTGATTCGACGGGTTTTTGTCGGTGTGCACTATGCACGCACGGAGAGAAAAAGGGAGAAAAGTAAAAAATTGAGAAAATAATTAGAAAGTGACGGGGAGAATGAAGGGGAAGGAAAGAAAAGGAAAAGTGGGGTTTTGGGGGTATTTTGCACCCACCAAAACAGTAAACTTACACGCTCACGTGTACGAAATAAACATGCACGTGTAGAAAATATCCCCCAGGAATTATTTTATAACAAACTTTTTACGGGATGTTACAAGATTATAACTCTTTTAAAAGCGTAAAAATTGGGTTCATGCATCATGGTGAAGATTCATGCAATCAAGGCAAAAAAAATATCGAAATTGAAACCGTGTTTTAGAAGTATTTGGATTGCAAATAATGACGGTGGCCTAATTTATAGTAGAATTGTCTTCAACTCTGGATTTCCATCTTCAATGCGTTGAATCTCGTTCAACATAAAATAACAGGGAGAAAATTGAATCAATAGAAAGTATATTAATTCAACAAAATAAAAAGTAAATCGTAAAAAGAATGATTGAAAGTAATACTCCCCATAATTGAAGATGGTTGAACTCTCTTTAGCGTGACGTCAAGAGCGTGCTGATAATGTATTGTGACTTAAAATCTAGAGAGAAAGTGGAGAGAGAATCGACAGAGAGTGGGAGGAAGAAAAAAGGGCTTGAGGAATTCTGAGATACATATTCCTCATGCCTAGTGCTTTTATTTGTAGTAATAAGGGATAGAGAAAGTTGCTCTCCAAATAATACAAGTTGTACAAGGAAATATTTGCTAGATCCCAAAAGATTCCTAATTTATCTTTACTTAGGATTTACACAATCACACTATGTCAATATTAACTGTTACATAAGTAATATTACTAGGCTCAAGTATGGATTGGATTGAATAATAAAGGGAGAAATTATTTAAAAAGTAAAAATAGATTTATAACATCAACCTCTTTTTAAATACTTTTTCTCTTTTTGCATTTCTCAATTTGGGACTATTGTTGCAAAAGTTAAAAGTGTTATCTAATAACCAAAAGTACTTTTGATTATGTTGAAAAAAAAAATGTAGAAACACGTTTGAATCATAGAATTGCTTTTTGGTGAAACACTTGACTTCAAGAACTTCGAAGTGCTTTTCTAAGTAGCACTTTCAAGTACTTGGATTATTAATAAAAAGAAAATGATAACCACATACCATTTTTCTCTCACTACATACATGTGTTTAATATTGTCCATTGTTTTCGTTTGATGTATTCGATCTGATGGTCAAAAATAAAAATGAGTGGGTGATTATCATTTCCGTTAATAAAAATTTCAACATGTTTAATAAAATAATTATTAGCAAAATCACTTATATGAGAATAAATGATTTCTAAAAAGTAGTCTCAAATAAATAAAAAAAAGAATCAATAGGAAGATAAAAACAAGGGAAAGAGTGAACAAGGAGAAACTATGAGTGTCAAACTCACTCGTAAGAAAAAACAACCGCTCATGAAAAATGAATAGCTAAGATCATCTAATGGGTTTAAGCAACCACATCTATAATTGCTAACATTGAAGACATATTGACTTATGGGTGTTAAGCATGAAGAACAAATCTAATATTACAGAGAAGACATCTTGTAGAAGAAGATACTAAGAGAAAAGAGAGGGAAAAATTGTTTTGAATCTTTGTATCTTTACTTAATGAGAAAGATATTACAAGAGGTAGTATTTATAGATCCTATCACAGCCTTAACAAACTATGCAATAGAATATGTAATCTCATTACAAGTGTCAACATCTCATCCATTCATATATTTCTAACTATATTCTAACATCCCCCCCTCAATATTATGTTTGGATAAACCTAACATGAGATTGAAACAATGTGTAAGAAACGGAGGGGCACTTAGGCCTTTTGTGAGAATATCAGCAAACTGATCCCTGGAATTCACAAACTGCACCAGTAGTTTCTTCTGAGCAACACGTTCTCGAACAAAGTGAACATCCACTTCTATGTGTTTGGTCCACTGATGTTGTGTAAGATTGAGAGTCAAGGCAATGGCAGATAGATTGTCACAAAACAAAGTGGGGAAACCGGAAATGGGAACCTGCAGAAAAGACAGAAGCTGCTGGATCCAGTCTAATTCTGCAGCAGTTGTGGACAAAGCCCTGTACTCAGATTCTGTGGATGATCGGGAGACAGTTTGTTGTTTCTTCGAGCTCCAGGATATTGGATTGGATCCCAGAAAGACCACAAAGCCCGTAGTAGAACGTCTATCATTCGAATCCCCAGCCCAATCGGCACCACTGTATGCAGTGAGATTCAAATCACCCTTAGAGTAAGACATGCCAACCTGCATTGTGCCTTTCTAGTATCTTAAGATACGCTTGATTGCAGCAAAATGAGAGACCATGGGTTGTTGCATAAACTGACACACCTGGTGCACAGAAAATGCAATATCAGGTCGGGTAAACGTGAGATACTAAAGAGCACCCACCACACTTCTGTAAAGTGTTGGATTATTGTATAAGTCGCCATCATCCTTAAGCAACTTGTTATAGGGTAGACAGGGAGTATCACATGGCTTGGAATCAAGCATCTCAGTTTTCTGCAACAAATCCTGGATGTACTTTGTTTGAGACAGAAAAAGACCATGAGAATTCCTTGTAATTTGAATGCCCAGAAAGTAATGCAAATCACCAAGGTCTTTAATATCAAACTCAGATGTAAGAGATGCAATAACTTGGTGAATAGCATCAAAGCAGCTGCCTGTGATAATAATATCATCCACATACAGAAGCAATATCACAATCTGAGAACATGTTGTCTTAACAAATAATGAAGAGTCTGAGTATGTATCAGTGAACCCTATAGATGGCAAGAAAGCAGTGAATCTCTCATTCCAAGCGCGAGGAGCCTGCTTAAGGCCATACAAGAATTTGTGCAGTTTACAAACCAAATCTGGATGATTGTGATCAAGGAACCCCGGAGGTTGGGCCATATATACTTCCTCTTGAAGAATGCCATGGAGAAAGGCATTTTTGACATCTAATTGCCTTAAAGGCCAATCAAACTGAGCAGCTAAGGACAAAATGAGTCTCAATGTTGTGGGTTTCACTACAGGATTGAAGGTTTCCCCATAATCCAATCCAGGTTCTTGACTAAAACCTTGTGCCACTAGTCTAGCTTTATGTCTAGCTATAGTTCCATTTGCATGCCTTTTGATCTTAAAAATCCATTTGCAACCAACCAAGTTCTTGTGTTCTGGTAAAGGGACTAAACTGCATGTTCCTTGTTTAGACAGTGCACTTAGTTCATCCTTCATAGCATTCATCCAAACAGGGACCTTAAATGCAGACTTATAAGCGGAGGGTTCAATAAGAGTCAAATCAATACCTCCAGAATCTTCTACAGTAGTAAGAAGAACCTTCTTCTTAACAATGCCACTCTTACTCCTTGTTTGCATTGGATGCAGGTTCAATGATGAAACTGAAGAAATGACTTGAAGACTCTCAGGTCTAAAATCAAGGTCCACAGGGATATTGGGAGATGAGTGTGCAGTATGAGGGACAGTGGAAGAATTGGGTAATGTATCTGAGGTAAGGGTTAAAGGGTTGGAATATGGGATATGATTTGTGGGGACAGATGGATGTGGTATGAAGGAAACAAGTTCATTGTCATAATTAACAACCGGAAAGGTAAAGAGATAGAAGATGGTGTATGTGTCATATCAGTGTGTTTAGCTGCTGTCAATAAAGAGCTATATGGAAACTCATGTTCATTGAATATCACATGTCTGGAGATATAAAACTTGTGATTGGTGACTGCATAGCATATATATCCCTTATACTTGGATGCATAGCCTAAGAAAACACATTTCATGGTTTTGGGTTGCAATTTGGAACTGTTGTAGGGTTTAAGTAAAGGAAAACGTGCACATCCAAAGATTTTTAAGTGAGATATCAAAGGTACTGCACCAAATAGAACCTCAAAGGGAGATTTGTTCTTTAAGACAGGGGATGGCATTCTATTAATCAAATAGTTTGCAGTTTGCACAGCAAATGACCAAAACTGAGGTGGTAAGTGAGAAGATTGCAACAAAGTCACTATAGTTTCAACAAGATGCCTATGTTTTCGTTCTGCTAATCCATTATGTTCAGGAGTGTAGGGACATGAAATTTGATGTGTAACACCCTTGGTTTTGAGAAAAGATTGAAACCTATTACTGACATATTCCCCATCCCCATCACTTTGAAATATTTTAAGTGATGCAGAAAACTGAGTGATAATAAAAGAGTGAAAGGCACAGAAGATATCAAAAACATCTGATTTATTCATTAATGAAAAAATCCAACAGTATCTTGTACACTCATCAATGAAAGTAACATAGTACTTGAAACCATCTAAAGAGACAGAAGGTGATGGTCCCCATATATCACTATGCAGTACATCAAAAGGTTTTGTAGCTTTATTGACACTGGATTGAAATGGCAGTTTGCAAAACTTGCCTTCTAAGCAGCTATGACACATCACAGGTAAATTGTCATTATTACAGGGAATATTGGCTTTTCTAAGTGTTAAAGAAACAATAGAATTGGATGGATGGATGTCCTAGGCGGCTATGCCAAATAGTAGAGTTAACTAGCTGACCAAGCAAGGCTGACGGTTGAAGTTGAAATGAATTTACAGTAGACAAAGATGGAATGGGATAGAGACCATTACTGCACACTCCTTTGTAAAGCATCTTCCCTGTGTCCTTGTCCTAAATCCAGAAATTGAAAGCATCGAAAATCAGCCAACAATTGTTATCTAAACAGATTCTATGAACAGATAACAGATTCTGAGATAACTTGGGAACACATAGAACTGAATTGAGTTTAAGTGGTTGCAATGAAGTTCTTATAACAGTGTTACCAATGTGAGAAATATTCAGACCTTCACCATTAGCAGTCTGAACCATCTCACTTAAAGGATAAGGAGTGGCCAAAGAAAGATTACCAAACTCAGATGTCATATGATTAGTGGCACCTGAGTCAGTCAACCACACTTGAGGAGAAGAGTGATGAGAGGACATGTCAGGGGCACTTGGTAAAGACTGAGACAAGATGGTGTTCATTGCTTGCATAGGAGACTAAGGAAATGATTGACCAACAGTTATGGGGAAGTGCTGCTGAGGTTGTGCAGGAAACTGCTACTGAAAATGTTGTTGAAACTGAGGGACTTTATCTCTGTGAAAACAATATTGAGCAGTGTGGTTTGATATGCCACAAATAAAACACTTGGGTTTATCTCGAGGAACAGAGTTGCAAAATGGAGCTGTATGACCATCTTCATTGCATAGTTGGCATGATAGAGAAGGACCAGGATAACCACCATAGGCATGCATAGGAAACTGTCCAAGAAGACCAGGAGTAGGAACCGGTAAAACATGAGTTTGAGTAGGCACATTTGGTCTGGAATAGTTATACTTATGACCCTGATACATCTTGCTCTTTCCTTTGTTCTTGTGATTGTTATAAGGCTTGAAAGCATAACCGGATTGACCCGAAGAGTTCCCTTGATAATTCTCAGAGTAAGGACCGGGATAGCTTCCAGAATTATGCCCTTGATAATTGTGACCAGAAGGAGGATTGCCCTGATAAATGTTGCCTTGATAGGTAGTGCCCTGAGATGAACTAGCCTGAAAAGATGGACCTTTAGCAGTAGCATCAACCAACATAGCAGACATGAATGGTGGTGCATGATGAGTTTCAAGAATGGCCTCTTCAGCAAGTAATTGAGCCCGAAACTCTTTGAGTGAAATAACACTTTCTCTTCCTTGAATGACACATCTGAAAGTATTATACTCAGATGGAAGACCATTAAGTGCTAAGATAACAATATCTTCATCCGCAAATTGCACTCCTGCAGCAGATAAGTAGTCCCTTGATTCTTTAATTTTCTGAAGATACTGTGATACAGTGCTGGTACCCTTCTTGATATTCTGTAAATCAAACTTCAACTGAAACACACTAGTCTTGGATACAGTGGAGAAATGTTCCTTTAACCTTGTCCACAAATCTTTAGAACAAGAGACACACCCCACCCTCGATACCCACGTGGATACCGAGTGCGAGCGTGCTGGCCGACACTCGTAAGTGACGAAGCCATTAATGCATGACAACACTTAGTGTAACCCAAAATTAAACTGAATTAAAGTTGCAAAATTCAATGTCAATATGCATATGGTTCAGAGTGTACTAATGATGAAACAACGGAAAACAATAAAGAAATGAGTTCCTAAAATCTCTATCCATAACAGGGATGGATATTATTATAGAAACTGAAAGAAAAGGTAGATCCCTACATGGTCGGGATGGATGATCAGAGCTGCCACGCAAAATCCTCGACTGCGCCGGATGCACTATCACTATGTCCTGAAGGGGGCACAAAAACAAAAGTGTGAGTGGACAAAAATAAAAGTTTTCGCAAACCTTTCTCTTTTCAACATACTAACCCACTGTTTGAAAATTCAGTACAGCTGTAGAAATATACTATCGTAGTATAGTTCAAAAGATACTTTATTAGTATACTAAAACATATCAAAAGGTATAATATCCATAAATCACAATTTCATAATTCCAATAATATATAAGGGGAAAACCAACACAGGGTATATGCGCGATCACCCATGTACGGGTTGAGGAACAGCCTCTCAATCACCGTACAAGCTCAATACGTTATCCAATAATTTGTACTCCTAGTACCACACACATGTAAGTCCTGGCACCGCAGCGCGTCACACCCGAGTCCTTACGTAGTGTGGCCTTTTCCCCATAAACAACAATAAACGTAAGACAAGCTTGCACTAAGGTATTTACCGGACAATACCCCTGGAGTACAGTGCGTGTGACCCAAACATGTGAGAACTGTCCTACGGCCGTGAGAACGGTACTACAACGTAGTGAAAGCATACCAAGTGTGTTTGAAAACATACATACATACTCATGTGTATAGATATAGGAGCCAAAATCCCATTCATAATTCCCAAATATCAAGTATTGCATAAATAAATATTTCCCTCAAAACCATATAATAAAATATCATTTAATATTTATGCAAAAGTAATATCATAGTGTAAACCATTTCATAAAGTATAATCATACTTGATAAATAATCCCAATCACCAATTAAATCCATTTCCCAATATATATACCATAAATAAAACAAATATGGTTGCATAAATAATTATCAACAAGTATATATATTTAATAATAAATATATATAAATAAACATGCCTCAAAGCCATTTAAAACCATAAATAAATCAAATCATATTTAATTTTAAACATAAAATCCATTTAATAAAGCAAATGTCCACTCACAGGTGATCGGGAGTGAAATCTCCCTCAGTGTTGCCCTCCTCGGTGTGCGGAGTCGAAGAATTACCTATTTAATATTAGGGAACAAATTAGAACTTCCCTAAAATAAATTAAAAATAGGCCTTAAAGAAAAATCCCCCAAAAATATTATTATTTTAGCGAAAACGGGCTCGAAAAACGATTTCCGGAGCCCGAAAACCCTACCGCCGCCGTCCATCGCCGCCGGCGCCGCCGTGCGCCGCCGCACTCGCCGCCACGCGCCGGGAAACGGTCGGACGCGGCGCCACGCGCCGGGAGGTGGCTTCACGCGCCGGCACGTGTCCCCCACGCGCCTCACGCGCCTGCACGCGCCGTCCCACGTGCGGCTGACGTCAGCCACGCGCCTGCTGACGTCAGCGCCGTTAAAGTTAACGGAATATACCTTTTTGGACGGAATATGCTGACGCCGTTAGGAATATTCCGTTACTGTTAACGGAATATTCCGTCGTCCCCTTCCTCGCACCAGTCACCGGAGCCGCCGCCGGCGCCGCCGTTTGGTTCACCGGAATTTTTGGAAAATTTCCGAATTAATTCCAAAACTTCAAAAATTTATATCTTCTTCGTTCTTTGGCCAAATTTAACGTGCCATATATCAAAATGAAGGTATTGACGAGTAGAATATTTTCATATCAATTTGAGCCCGGAAAAGTGGCCGGAGATGGCCTGAATTTGGCCGGAAAGCTTCGGGAAACCCTAATTCCGTTCTCCTTCAAAACTGCACCAAATTGGATGTTCTTTATATCGATTTGAACCTACTCAATCCAATAAAACCAATGGTAATGGTCTCGAAGCTTACCTTGGTCTGGATTGTACAGAAAATCGATGAACAGTTTGCCTATTCCGTTCAGACGTCGGTTTGGACGATCGGGTTCGAGTTTGAAGATTCTGAAATCACAGCCTCGTCCAGAATGACGAGACGATTTTGATGGTATGGATTTTGGGCAACGATTCAACAGTTTTGTGATTCGTCCAAGGGTTAGGGTTTTGGTGAACTTTTGGTTTTAGAGAAAAAATGGGAGAGAAAGAGAGAGAGAGGGAAAATGACGTGCAGAAATGATGGGGTGGGTTGGCTGCTGTGCAGCCAGCCAAAAACCCTAATTCCCACACACGGAGTGGAAAATTACCAAAATGCCCCTACACTTTAAAACTTCATAAAACGTTCGTTTCAACTCCGAATTGAGTTCCGCTTGCGTCCACGCGTTCGTATCGATGAGTACATCAAGAATATGTAAAGAAATAAATTTTTACAAGTCGTCCCGAAAAGTCAACAAAAGTCAACATTGACACTAGGGGTATTTTGGTAATTTCACATAAATTTTGGGACGGGTTGTAACAAGAACTACCAATTGCACAAGAAACAGCAATAGGTGATAAGGTAGCAGTAATCAATTGCATAATAGCCCGATCATGCATTTTCCACACTTTATACTCATCAGTTTCAAGAGTAGTCGGAGAATTATTAGATTCAACATCAGAATTATCAGATACAGACGCTAAAAAACGAACAGGCAAGGGTTGAAGCCATCAAAAAAACCCATAATGCCATATCCTTCCAATAGTAATTCCATTTGAAAATGCCAATTCAAGTAATTTGCTTTATCCAATTTCACATTCACAGATGAAGAAACCGAAGAAATTAAAGCAGTAATCGGAGATTGTAAGATCTGAAGTTGCGAGGCAGTTACCATTCTTGCAGACAACAGGAAATTCTTGACTGAAGCAATCACACAAACACCTGGTGTGCAAACAAGAAACTGATTGAAGAAGACGAAGAGTGGTCAGCCGTAGAACCACAAAGAAACCTTAATTCGCAGAGATCACAGAAGAAAGTAGAAATTCGCCATAGAATTAACAACCCAAATGAGCAGAAGCTTGTTGCGGATCGACTGATGCATGAGCAAGGACGGCGATTGATACCATGTTAAGCATGAAGAACAAATCTAATATTACAGAGAAGACATCTTGTAGAAGAAGATACTAAGAGAAAAGAGAGGGAAAAATTGTTTTGAATCTTTGTATCTTTACTTAATGAGAAAGATATTACAAGAGGTAGTATTGGCAAACTGTATCTTTACTTGGAATTGGCAAATTATCGTTTTACCCTTGTACGTAACTTGTTCATTACAAGTCTGAATGACGTCCCGTTTGCGCTCACGCGTTTGTAACAAATAGTACTAATGACACAAGAAAAGAGACGAAGATACGAAGAGAGCTCAAATGTCTACGTATGATTCCACTTAGCCCAACAAGGACATTTTTGTAAATTTACAACTTCTTGGAATAAAATACAATAAGATTAGAGAAGGGATGTAACAATTAATCCCTCCCTTCAAATTTGCAAAAAATTAATTGTATACGTTAAATTTGTAATTAGGGATATTTTAGCCATCCGAAAATTTGTAAAGTCAAATAAAATTAATGAATTTGCTTATGTTGAGCCTAGTCAATTGGGTTTTATTCGGGTAAAAAAACTATGTCGGGTTTTATGTAAAGAAACTTAAGTTTCAAGGGCTAAAGTCACATTTTCAATTTAAATTATAATAGTTTGTAGTGCATTGGAGCTAGAGCATTATATATGCGCATTTAGAAATAATATATATAGTGTTTAAATTATCTATATATATAAAGGGAGCACTCCAAAATGGTAAAACATTCAAAATACCATAAATTGCCCCTCATGAACTCCAAAAATTACAATTGAATTAAAAATTTAAAACTTCAAATAAAAAAGAAATACAAATAAAAAAATACTTAATTCCTAAATCATTCTTTTTGGTAAAAAAAAATTAATTTGACCTATAAAAGCCAATTGACACACGCGTAAGCGTGTGACAAGAGGCTAGTAGAAGTTTAAGCATGATGCTGGTTTCGACCAAGTTCTATTCAGTTGTATAAGCTAAAAAACAACCCCATTTTGGGTCAAAAGTAATCAATTTCCAGCCCATCGGTTGTGCCAATTTACCAACCGAACCAGCCAAGAGTTTTGGCTGAACCGACTTTCGGCAACCGCAAGGTGACGGTTGGCTGGCGTTAGCTAGTTTTCGATAATTGTACATATATGGCTGGTTGCTGGTATAATGTTTTCGGCATAGTTTGCGAACCGAACCCAGCCCTAGTAAGCATAATTTTTAATCTTTAAACAATTAATAACTTAAACCGAATTTATTTTTTTCCTAGCCTTTGAAAGAAAGAATTGACCCCTTGTTGTCCTACATAGTTAGGCTCTCCTACTTAAAACGAACTCGGCTTCGAGTTCACCTTGAATAGAGCTTGGACATGAATGTAAGCACCTAATGTTGTTCCCAAATACTGTAAACGCACTAGTACAAAAAGGCACTTGGGCGACAAAAACAATTTCGTCACCCAAAGTCATATTTCGTCGCCTAAACGTTTGGGCGACCAATAATTCGTCGCCCACTATTCGTCGCTCAAAGTCCGTCGACCAAACATATGGGCGACGAAGGATATACGTTCGTCGCCCAAAGTATCTTTGGGCGACGACGGTGATTCGTGGCCCAAAGTAGCTTTGGGCGACGACGGTGATTCGTGGCCCAAAGTATCTTTGGGCGACGACGGGGGATTCGTGGCCCAAAGTAGCTTTGGGCGACGACGGAGATTCGTGGCCCAAAGTAGCTTTGGGCGACGACGGCTACTCGTAGCCCAAAATATTTATTTATTTTATTTTATTTTATGTTTTTTTTTATTTATTTATTTTTTTTATTGACTAATATTTTTTTTTAAATTTTTTGATTTGTGTTTCATTAATTGGTATTTAAAAGACAATACAATATAATGAACAATGTAAAAAACAAAGTTGATTATATAAAGAAATGTACGTACACAATATTTAATAATAAAAACAAATTAAAATCTTAAAACGAAATAACTAGCTACTGAGGGGGCTGCGAATCAGATGATGGCGTATTGAGTGGAATGCCGGACAATTGGAGGGCGTTTAAGACTTGGCTCATCTGAGACGCGAATTGGGTTGCCTGAGCCTCTAGCTTCTGCTCCAGGTCTGAGACTTTTGCCTTCAATGTGGTGACCTCTTCTGAATTGTTGTTAGAAGATGAGGCACCCTTCTCCTTCTCTCGGAGTCGCGCTTTCCCCATCCCCCGGTAAACCCTACCCCGCCTAGGACCAAGGGTCTGGTCTAGCATCTCTGTTAGTATACGAAGACCAGCATCCTCAGTTGGAGTGACATCCTCCATAGGGATGTCGGGGGGAAGCTGCGATGCCACTTCTTCGAGATGAGCATTGCTCTTCTCCACCATAGTGGCCTGTAATAAGAAATTATATATTATTGTTTATAATAATTATAAAAGAAAATTAACAAGTAATTAAAGAAACTTACATGGAGCTGCTGAGCCGTCTCATCACCGGGGCGGACATAAACTTCCTGGAACATGTCAATCTCCGGAAACTTCGCACCTTGCTAAAAAATAAAAAAAAGGTTAAAATTTAAAATTAAGAAATATTAAATTTTATTAAAAATAAAAACATGTAAAGTTTTACCTGTCGTTGTTGAGCCAGTCTATAGGCAAAGGGCATCGAACCAGAGTGGTGATTAAGTACCTTTTTCGACCTATTTATCCCATTGGCTCGAGAACGGATCTGTTGAACCAAAAAAGTTGAGTTAAATAATATATATTTGTTAGTGCATATATTAATTGTTGAGTTAAATAATAAAATATGTGTAAACTTACCAAAAAAGCAGGGTCTTGAAAGTGGTTACATAACCACTCCCAATCTTCAGGCCGCTCCGTCAATTCCTTAGGGCATCCTCGGTCTAAAGCAATCCGTGGGTCCGAATACAACTTGAAAACTTTGTGGAGGTCGGCCTTCCACTCTTTGTACCGCTCTTTGAAGAGGCCGTCTATGTAGTTTACTCGTTTGGCATCAAGGTTCGTAGTGTTAAAGTTGACCTGCAAATATAGAACAATATTATTAAAATATACAAAATATTGGACTTAATTAAACAAAGTAGTACAAATTATGGAATACACTCACCGACAGCTCGTGCCACATCGCCGCCTTCGTTTCATCTGGGACAAATTGCCATGATTTCCATTGCATAGGGCAATGGGCACGCAATATCGCCCCTATCTCCGACACCAGGGTGTTGTGCTGGTCAGATGTGTCCGAACCATTCTTTTCCTCAGAAAAGGTGACGGTGATCTTTTCGTTACTCGCTCGTGTGATCCCCGTAGACTTCAATTGTCTGCAAGGGCCCCGGGTATTTTTCTTCCCTGACAAAACAAATAAGAAAGTCAAGGTTAAAACGGCATCTTAAAACTCCACAGAAAATTCGACAGAACCTCCCCTAAAAGTCTAACATTTCCCATAACCTGCAAACAATAAATCTAACATATCCACATCCACACAATTCCAACATATCCAACATATCCAACATATCCAACATATTCCAACATATTCCAACATATTTGACAATTCTAGCATATTCGACAATTCTAGCATATTCAACATATCCAACAATTCCAACATATCAAACACAATTCCAACATATCCAACACAATTCCAACATATCCACATCCACACAATTCCAACATATCCAACAATTCCAACATATCCAACAATTCTAGCATATTCCAAAATATTCTTAAATTCTAACATATTCCAACATATCCTTAAACATATTGCAACAAAATTGACAATCGTACCAAATGTTTGAACATCCATTGAAAAATTGATCTAGACTGTATTAAACAAGCGAACAAAAATGAAAAAGATTAGAGGTAAGGGTATATTACCTGTCCGCGAGCCCTCGCCGTCGATTGTGGAAGTCTCGGGTGCCTGAAGGCCTTCGTCCTCGGGACGTTGTCGTCGATGAGGCCGACGTGCACTCACTACAGGAAACGTCACCGAGTCAGTGGACGAGGCAGGCGCCTCGGAGACATCCTGAGCGGCCGACTGTGAAGGAGCTGCACTAGGACTAGAGCGGCGGCGTGTAGAAATCAAACCCGACATCTGTAAATTCAGCATGTTACAAATTGTTAAATAAAATGACATATGCATATTAAATAAATTGTTAAACATCTATGTACTTACAATACAACTTCTATCAAAGACAACAGAATAATACAATCGTATAATGTTATACAAGCAACCTAAAGCAACTAAAGTTCATTTAACGGGGCGATGCGATTTACAAACATGATTAGGGTTAATATCCAACAAAAAATTGGTCAACGCATGGATGGGTAGGTGGTCTCATAACCCACTATCATTCTAATGGCACCATTGAAAACAACTTCTCCCATCACTGTCCTCGGTCCGTGCGGGGTCAGAGGGATTGTAACGTCTCAGATCACTGAGGTCAATTGTAATGGAATCAATCGGTATTTCGATTTTAGGCATTCCAGCTACCTCAAGCGGTTCTTGGATTACATTTCTATCCACCGGTGTTGCCAAAACAAAATCTATCTCCGATGAAAGTTGTTGGTCAAGTCCGCTTTCGTCTTCATTATTATCTCCGTCAGGAATATCATATATGTTTCTGTGATGAATTTTTTGCACAACTTTCCAACCATCCCCCGCCTTCGGGTCATCAAGATAGAAGACTTGTTTCGCCACAGTTGCTAAAATGTAAGGGTCTTCATCGTACCAACGTGTGTTAGTGTTCACTGATACTAACCCTTCGTCTCGCTTAACACTCTCGTTCGTGTTTGGATTTGTATCAAACCAATGACACTTAAACAAAATCACTTGGCATCGGTCTTTGTAAAGCACTTGTACAACACTTGTTAGTTTGCCATAAAACTCAATATCGGCACTGTCGCCACCGCCCGGGACGAAGACCCCACTATTTTGAGTTAACAACTTGTCATCACGCTGAGCATCCACAAACTTAACGCCGTTCACATGACACCCTGAGTACAATTCAGCACGAAACGGTCCGACCGCCAAGTTATATAATTCTTCGGTGTATGACGGCGAATTCTCTTCCTTCAGTTTCAAAACCTAGTTCAAAGAGTACAAAAAATTCTAATCTTGTTAGTTCAAGATCATATGAAGACAATGACGAAAAACCTAAAATGTGAAGAAACCAAAGAGTACAAAACTTACATGTTCGCGCAACCAACGAGGAAACAATGCACGGTGTTTCTCGGCATGTAAATTTGAAGGATATGAACTGCTTATCAAATGTTCATGCTCATCCAGAAGCGGGCCAATCTCGTCACAATTGTTGAGTACGAACCAATGCGCTACCTCCATGTCCTTTTCAGAAAATGATTCCCCTCTTGGTGACGAGCCAAACGGACGTGCAGTTTGTGCAAACACCGAAAGTTTTTCTTTCCTAACACCACTGTCGTTATTGCGTTGGGGCCGATTGAAAGTCGTCTCAACATCAGTTAGATACATTGCGCAAAAAGTGAGCGACTCATATGCGATCCATGCCTCCACAATGGATCCTTCCGGCTTGGCCCTGTTGCGCACAAATTTTTTAAACTCCCCAAGAAGCCTGGAAAATCGAAAACTGGCTTTTGTAATTAATAAACAAGTATAAAATGATGAAGAATCATACAAAGGCCATGGGTCGACGTTACCTTTCTATTGGATACATCCACCGATAGTTGACTGGTCCACCAAGCAACGCCTCATCCGCCAAATGTATCATCACGTGAATCATACTAGTAAAAAAAGCTGGCGGAAAAATCTGCTCGAACTTGCAAAGGATGTGTACAATTTCATCTCCGCACTTTTTTACATCTGACACACGCAACGACCTTGCAGTCAACTGGGCGAAAAATCTGGACAACTTCACTATCGGGTTAACCACATCAGAAGGCAACAGACTTCGAATACCAACTGGGAGAAGGCGCTGGATTAGCACATGACAATCATGGCTCTTTAATCCCGAAAATCGATTTGTCTCCACGTTCACGCACCGCGAGATATTTGAAGCATACCCATCTGGAAATTGTACGGAAGAAAGAAACTTGAAAAAAAATTTTCTTCCCCTCAGGTTTCACAGTGAAAAACGGATGAGGCTTTCTGAGTACACTGCCAACTTTCTTCATCCACAAGGGGCGCCTTATGCCCATTCGTTCCAAATCCAGACGAGCTTTTATCGTGTCCTTCGATTTACCCTCAATGTCTAGAATTGTCCCCACCAATGTATCACAGACATTTTTCTCAATATGCATCACGTCCAAATTGTGTCTCAGCTTTAACTTGGACCAGTATGGGAGTTCAAACAAAATACTCTTATGCGTCCAGTTATGATGCGAAGATGGTCTGGGCCCAGTAACACTTTTGCCAGATGGACCGAATTCTAAACTGTTCAACTTAGCCAGAATATCATCTCCCGAAGATTCTCTGGGTCTGAGGCAAGTCTATGTTTTGCCGTCGAAAGATGTATCGTTCATACGCCACTCGTGATCCCACGACAACCATTTACGATGACCCATATAACAAACCTTTCCGGCGTGCCAATCGGAGGTGACGTCTTCCTTGCAAACTGGGCATGCCATATAACCTTTCGTACTCCAACCGGAAATCATTGCATAAGCAGGAAAATCATGTATCGTCCACATCACTGCTGCTCGCAACGTGAACATCTTTCAGGTGGACTTATCAAATGTACGCACACCGTTTTCCCATAAATTCTTTAACTCATCAACCAACGGGCGCAAATAGACGTTTATGGACTTTCCTGGATCTTCTGTGATTAACAGACTCATCATCGTAAATTCCTTTTTCATGCATTTCCAAGGCGGCAAATTATAAGGAACTACGACGATCGGCCAAGTGCTGTGGGTTTGGTTTAGAACTCCGAACGGATTAAATCCGTCGGTGGCAAGTCCCAGTCTGACATTACGTGGGTCTGCTGCAAATTCAGGGTACATCCGATCAAAGTCTTTCCATGCCTGGCCATCTGCAGGATACCTCATAACATCATCATTAACCCTTTATTCCTTATGCCATCTCATGTCGGTTGCAGTGTGCGTCGACATGTACAAGCGTTGCAACCTAGGAGTTAATGGAAGATAACGCAACACTTTTTTTGGAATCTTCGTCTTTCTTTTTTTAGGTGTGATTTTATATCTCGGCTCGTCACAAATAGGGCATTTATCCAAATCTTTATTTTCCTTATAGAACAATATACAATTATTTACACATGCATGGATTTTTTCATACCCTAAGCCGAGACCATTCAGCACCTTCTGAGCACTTTTATAATCTTTAGGCAAACAATTATGTTTTGGAAGCATCCTGGCAAAAATACCAATAAAGTAGTCATAACACCGGTTTGACATACGGAACTTCATCTTGCCTTGCATAAACTCCACAATCGCCGTAAGAACCGAATATTCTTCGCAACCCGGGTATACTTCTTGCTTGGCATTTTTCAATAACCTTTCATACTTATCAAATGCTTCCTTGTCCATCGCGGGAGGCACATCATCCCCCACTTCCTCATCGTCATTGATCGAGGCGTACGGATAACAGTCATTTATAATACCCATGACTTGGTCATTACCAGATAAATTTCTTTCACCACTCTCCACTCGTGACTGGTACGAAGACGAAGCTTGCTGTAATGGTTCCCCGTGATGATTCCATATGGTATAGGTATGCGTCATCCCATTTCTTACCAAATGATGGCGAACATGGTTAGGGGTCTCCCACATATGATTATTACATAATCTGCACGGACACTTGATATGAGAATGTCCCCAGTTGTGTCTCGTTGCAAATTCAATAAAATTATCTACTCCTTTTCAGCATCACATCTGTTCGGATTATATATCCACTGCCTGTCCATTTTTCCTGTTACCACATTACAAAGAGAGAGAGAGAGAGATAGAGAGCATTAGAATAACTTCAACTATGTCTCGTCACCTTATGACTCCGGTAAAGGCCCTATCCCATTCAGAAGTGCACATTTGTGTGCCGTAGTTTACGGATCCACCAAGATTAGATTTCGACATGGGCAAATTTTGGCAGCATCTCCCTACAGTTCTCCAAGTGCACGACGTAGATATAAAATATCTACTATGCAATTGAAGAACGTAAGAAGATGTTACCAAAAACCCACAATCGAAACCTAATCCGTGAACCGCAAACTACGACACACAAATGTGCACTCCCAAACTGTCCAAAAATGGGACAATTCAAGAATCAATTGGATCGCAGTCACGCTTTCGCATCCATGCACGAATCCAATTAATTCTCAAACGGGAAACTAAGGTTTTCTTAAAAAAATAGATACGAAGTTAATTACTATTAACTTCGTACGTACAACACAAAATAAATTCGTACAAAGTTAATTACCATTAATTAACTTTGTACTTACAATACAACATAAAATTATTCAACACATACAAATCATTTGCATAGACAACCATATAAAATAAATTCGTATTTCAACAACATAAAATAATCAAGAAAATACCTTCAAATTGGTGCTCCTCCAAAACTCCTATGCAACAAACCTATACAAAATTAATTAATTTATGTTAATTACAATTCATAAATAATAATAAAATATTAAAAACTAAAAATGGTGGTGGTGGAGGAAAAGGAGGAGGAGGAGGAGGAGGATAGTAAATGGTGGTGGTGGAGGAGGAGGAGGAGCAAAATCCTAGCTTGGGGAGAGAGAGAGAGAGAGAGAGAGTGAGGTGGTGAGGGAGATGAGTGAGATAGGGAGAGAAAGAGAGAGATGAGTGAGATAGGGAGAGAGATTTGGAAAACTGGTCTCGGGTAGAAAAAGAGAGGTTTGCAGATTTTTTCTGCAAAAACTGCCTCTCGGGTAGAAAAGGTTTCTAATAGGTTTTGGGCGACGAAATTATTCGTCGCCTAAATCAAAAAATTCGTCGCCTATAGTCCAAAGTTTGGGCCACAAAACCTTCGTCGCTCAAAGTGTTTAAGGCGACGAATTTTATTCGTCGCCCAAAAATTCAGCGCCAAAAATGTTATTTGGCGCCAGTTTTCCATCTTTTGGGCGACGAAGAGGACTATTCGTCGCCTAAACTTATATGGGCGACGAAAAAATTTCGTCGCCTTAAGTTTTGTCGCCTTAAGGTCCTTTAGGCGACAAAAAATTTGGTGGCCTAATGTTTGGTCGCCTAAACCAAATACAGGCGACGATATGGTTTTTTCGTCGCCCAAAGTTCTTTTGGGCCACGAATTTCTCTTCGTCGCCCAAAATTTCGTCGCCCAAGCCATTTTTTCTACTAGTGACGTCAGTCATAGCTTCTAATATTTCAACCGTGGTTGTGAGTGGCTTTATCACTAACAGCCATGTTCAATATTCATTTCATAAAAATTTATACCGTCTATTCTTTTATTAATTGTTACATTCTGGACCGACTCCGTCATAGCACAATATTGTCTGTTTTGGGCCATGAGCTCACGGTTTTATTTTTGGGTACTCACGAGCAACTTTCCAGTGGGTCACCCATCCTGGGATTGCTCTAGCCTAGACTCGCTTAACTTCGGAGTTTCGATGGAATCCGAAGCCAGTGAGCTCCCAAAAGGCCTCATGCTAAATGGAGGTGGGCATGTACATATAAGGCACATCACCCCCTCTTTATTGGTCGATGTGGGATATCACATTAATAGGCCATGTCAACATGTACCTAAAATTTAACAAGTGAGATTTATTAGAAACCCTAAGTATCAAGGAAAGAAGTATTTGTTTTTGCAAATTAACTTATTGCAGTTCCGCACATTTGAATGATTGAATATGTATAATGTTCATGAAAAAACAAGTGTCAATTTGTAATTGGATTTTAATACATGTAAAGAGCCAAATATTTTACAAATGCGGCAAAGAATCCTAACTCATTTTGCCCAAGTGGTTGAGAATCCTAACTCATTTTGCCCCTCTTGTCAATTTTTTTTAAAGTACAATACTTAATCCTAACTCATTAACCTTAACCAGGATTAGGATTAGTGTAATAAAAAAAAAGCTAGCCAAACATTTTGCACTTCCATGTCACCAAAACAAACACGAAAAGTGAGTTTTCTAAAACAATCATGGATAAGAAATGATTTTTTTCTCATGATAAATGACATTTCTAGCTGTTGCACCTAAAAGAAAATGCGACTAGAGTGATGAGAACATCCTTTTATGAATTTTATGTTTTTATAGACAAGTTGAAGCTTACATCCATAAAAAAAAATTTATAACAATATTAAGGAAAAAAAGAAGTTAATTAATATAGAAAAAAATTAAGAAGTATCTGGTGGTTCTTTTCTTGGTGGCCATGGTGCTCATAATAATCACAGGAGGGCAAATCACCCCAGAGATTGAAGTACCACCTTCTGCAACTGTTCTTCAAGTGAAGAAGAGGATCGAGAAGCACTTGAATATCGAAGTTCATAGGCAGAGTCTTTGGGCTGATAACATAGAGCTGCAGAATGATGACACTGTTGAAAATCACGTTGGCGAACGATATGGTATGCTGAGGCTCAGTGTCACACCCTCTGGTCTGCCAAAATGCAATATTTTGCTCAAGTTTCCAAACCAAAGTGTTGGCTATGTACGAATAAAAGAAACATGTACTGTGGACGATTTGAGAAGCAAAATCGGGAGGCGTTGGGGGATTCTGACGAATGATCGCGTTACTCTTTTCCATCGTTCTACAGAAATGCTTAGCGACCGTCCTCTTTCTGCGTATTATATAACCGACAATTCTGAAGTTGAGGTTAAGATTGAGACTGAAGCTCGTTAATTGGTCTATATGAAGATGTTATGATGATAGTTGAAAAAGGAAGAGTTTGATCATGGATTATCGATTTGTTTTCGTGATATGTTCAACCATCGAGTCTACCCGCCGAGTCTATTAATTAAAGATAATAATAGCTTTTGTTTGCTGATTTTTACGTTTGGGTTATGAAATCAACTAATAAACTCTACCTAAATAATGGAGGATCATCTAATGTTAGAATATCTTCATGTGTCGTTTGGTCTAACTTGGGTCATAGGCTGCATTACAAGTATGGCGTGTTTACGAAACCGGAATGGAATGAGAAGAAAAGGAATTGCACTCATTCGAGCGTTTACTAACATTTCAGGAATCAAAAAATTGGTGGAGTCCACTTAAAATAATTCCTAAATCTCCCGAAATTAGATTTCCTACACGGAGGTGGTACAGTATTTGGATTTCGAGAAGAAGGCTCTTTCAAGAATCCAACTTTTCTACCCCAACTACCCCTGTACCTTCTACCTTCAGCCCTCCCTCCCCCCTCGTATCTGATTCTAACTTTGCCAAGCCTGCCGACTCCCTTGCACATTGACCAGCTCAATCTCGTCCATCCGCGACGACATGAATTAAACGTCCGCCAACTCAAATCAGAACAACTTTTCTCACAAAATCAAGAATTTGTAGGGTCACTACAAGAAAATACCAATTACCCGACAAATATTTTTCGTCGACAAAAAATCTTTGCCGACAAAATCAGTTTGTCTGCATGGAATCCAATGCCACTTTCAACAAGTTATTTTGTCGGGAGAGATTTCCTTTGCCGACAAAACGTTTGTTGGGTCCAAGAAACAAAATTGTTTGATTGCTTACTAGATAACGCTTTTGTTAGGTATAAATTCTTGTTACTTTTTTGGTATATGATTTTAACCAAAATTTTTTGGTATAAATTATGCCAAACACAAAACAAAATTATGAAATAACAAAAAAGTCACATATTAAACCCATCAAAATACATACCAAATGTCATATATAATGATAACATTATATATAATGCATCCCAAAACAGTAGGCTAGCTAAGCATATTAGAAAATGATGAGTAGTAGTCTGGTATCTAAACCATTCGTAGTTAACTAATAAGGTCCAAATGAAAAAGGAGTCTGCTAAGCATTTATGTCATCCTCTTTCTCACCCACATGCTGATCGGAATTTGAGTGTGGTGGTACAATCATTTGGGGAGGTACAAACCCAGGGACTTTGTTCACTAGCTGCTGCATAGTTTGCCCCCACGACTGCATAAAAAGTGTGAGACTTTGCTCGGCTTGCACACGAGCTGCATCAGCTGCATTCACTCTCTGATCTGCTGCCTGTCGCGCTGCTCTCTCTGCTGCTAGCTGCTCTTCCAACTGCTGGGCTCTCAATGAAGATCCCTTAAGGTCACGAACCCAACCAGCTCCTAATCCACGAATTTCCTTACCGGGCTTAACGCCCAGTACATCTGTTACTATGTCATCTATTGGTGTATCCTCTGGATAATCCTTTGCCAATTCCTTAATATAGTTGTCCTTCCTTTCGACCATCTCATCCTAAAATACAAAGATTATGTTACTAAAGATAGTGGAAATTAATACAACCTCAATTATATAACTAAAGTAGAATATTTATCATAACCTCAAAATGTTAAACTTACAAATTTGGCCTTAGCAGTATCATTGGTCCAATTCTTATTCTTCCCGGCATAAGATATCTCCAAAGGTATCAATCTCCGGAAATTGGGAACCCGCCTGCAAGTAATTTAGTTTAACATTTCAATGTCAAGAAATGGTGATCTACTAGTTTGGCAGCTAATTAAAGCATGCGTCTTATAAAAAATAAATATTCCCCAACTCTTTCTTGTCATCAAAATTTGAAATGCTCAATCCCAACTATCTTATTTATCAAATTAGAATGCGTTACCTCAACACACTCCTCCACTATGTAGGCAAGTGGGCGTGAACCAGCATGATGTTCATATGGCCTCTGTGCCCGGTTCAACTTGTTTGCCTTCGATTGTTTCTATAACAAGTAAAAAAAATAAAAACTTCGATAGTGACATCATAAAAGGAATTGAAAAACGAATGTTATACATGAACCAACTAATAAATACCAAAAATCGCTCTGACTGAAAATGTTCACACAAAAACTCCCATTGCCCTGGTCTCTCGTCCATCTTTATAGGAGGATTGGCTAATGCCTCCTCCGGCGACCCAAACTCTAAAAAGTAGTCATGTAACTCAAACTTGAACTCCCTGTATCGACTACCCAAACAACAACAACAAATTGTATTAATAATAGTAAGTAAGGTGAAAACATATTATTAATAATATTTCTACTCACAGTGATCTCTGTAATAAGATCTTTCTTTCTTTCTTGAGTCATTTTTTTCCAATATCCCTCATCCATTGGGCAGTGTTAGCGGATAACTGCCCCAACATCATGAGCCAACAAGTTGTGGACACTTTTATTCGTCGCTCTTCTATGCTTCGGGTCAACAACAACCTTAATCATGTGGTCTGAAAATCTCATTCATGAGGCATTGAAATGTGGCAGGAGCATTAGTGAGACCAAAAGGCATAACTAAAAATTCGTAATGGCCATCATGTGTTCTAAAGGCTGTTTTCTCCACATCATCTGGGTGCATTCTAATCTGATGATAACCAGATCTCAAGTCTAACTTTGAAAAATAGAGGGCTCCAAATAATTCATCCAGTAACTCATCAATTAAAGGAATGGGATACTTATCTTTAATGGTGATCCAATTGAGGCCTCTATAATCCATGCACATCCGCCAAGTACCCTCTTTCTTGCGAACCAAAATAACAGGAGAAGAATAAGGACTGTTGCTAACTCAAATAAAACCTGCTGCTAACAATTCCTGCACACATTTTTCAATTTCTGTCTTCTGAATTGGACCATATCTATAAGGTCTGCTACTAGGTGGTTTACTGCCAGCAACCAATGGAATTCTATGGTCATGAGACCTATGAGGAGGAAGACTGCTCGGAGTAAGAAAAACCACATCATACTCATTCAACAGCTTGTGAAGATCTCCTTGCTGTTTTTCAGTTAAATGGGAAGACTGCTCCTTGACATCCTCATGTTGAACATGAAAAAGAAATGCTCCCACAGTGGAATCCTGCTGCAATATCTTCTCCATTTGACACACAGTAGCCTCTTCCACTTGATCTTTAGGAGAATCAGGGCTGGTGATACAATATGTAGTATTTCCCTTAATAAGCTGCATATCAAGTTTTTCAAAATCCCACAGAATTGGACCTAAAGTTCGGAGCCATTCAACACCCAATACCACATCACAACCCCCAAGAGGAATTGCATACAGATCTGTAATACATCCAAAATTTTGAATTTCAATAGGAACTTGGCTGAAAGTACCCTTAATAGCAACTCTCCCACCATCTGCAATCTTGACATTGAACAAATGAGATGTATCTAATTGTCCCTTCAACCTTTTAACTAACCCCAAATCCACAAAATTATGTGAACTACCTGAATCAATAAGTATTGTGACAGGACAGTTTTTTATTAAACCCAACACTTTCATGGTTTTAATAGAACGTGGAGCAGGGATACCATACAGGGCACAAGCAGTAATCTCAGGCTCGTCATTCTCAATATTATCAGAATCAAGAACATCATGGACATCAATGAGAAGTAACTGCTTCTTTTCACAACTATGTTGACCCTTAACATATTTTTCCTTGCAATGAAAACAGAGACCATTTTTTTTGACAAAATTCGACTTCCTCAGGAGTTAATCTTCTAACATTATTTGTCTTAGAACAATTTTCAAGAACTGGAAGATTGGTCACATTCTGTAAATTGGGTGATCGAAAATATGGTTGAATTGTAGGAGATTTATGGAAATATTTCACCTTGAGATCGCTAAGTTTTGCATCAATTTGATGTGCATAAGCAGTGGCTTCAAGAACATCCTTAGGTTTCAAAATCTTGACATCATGGTGCAATTCTGACTTCAACCCACCGATGAAACAAGATTTAAGAAGAGAAGGATTGATCTCTCAAGTACGATTGGCAAGGCGACAAAACTCCAATATATAATCTCGTAGGGTTCCTGTTTGACGCAATTTGACCAAGTTCTCTACAGAATCTTTGAACTCCGAAGGACCAAATTCCTGGCAAAATATGGTTGTAAAAGCTTCCCAAGAAGGATAATTGACTATGCAATTTGCCCATTGAAACCACTGAAGTGCCTCTCCCTCCATATTGAAAGACGCTATTTTTACTTTTCTTAAATCTTCGATATTGAAAAAATCGAAATATTGTTCCGCCTTGTAAATCCACGCCAGAGTATCTTCACCCTCACTGAATCGAGGGAAATCCAACTTCAAAAACGGTTGATATCGCGCATGATTGCTCGAATTTTGCCCCAATTCTTGTCGATTTGAATTGGAAACAAAATTAGGGTTTTTGTCTCGTAGAGTAGGATCGATGTGTGTTGCTTCTGACGATTCATCGATCAATCTGCCATTACTCTTCGCTGCAAGAGCTTGAAGCTGTTGCAAGATCAATTTGTGGCTGACCTTGAACTCATTTTTGAGATCGGCAACCATGGTTTCAAGATTCGATACTCGAGTCTCCATAGCTTCCCGAGTTGCCAACCGAGTCATACACGAGGAAGGATCAAGAGGAATCGAACGACTGGCTTTGGTACCAATGTTAACACCTCTCTACGTCTTACTCAATGTACAGAGAATTATAACTTCTATTTCATTAACAGCAATCTTTTACAATGACCCCTCTCTCACCTACACAGACTCTATTTATAGTAACCGACTCAACAACTCAGCTACTAAGTAGCCGACTCAACAATTCTTATCTACAATTAACTACAATTCCTAACAGCCTTTGAGTGCAACTGTCACCATAAGATGATGCCACGTGGCTTCATATCACTTTGTCTCTTACTGCAACCTCTGTAGAATTGTGTTTTTTTTTTTTTTGGCTCAATCAATCACAAGGAGAATGAATCTTCTTATATAACACACGGCAAGGCAAGGGCTTTGGAAATCCCACCTAATATTACTAACCTAATGGACTTCCTTATTGGAAGATAATAATATAAAAAGTTAATAATTAAAATATCCTTAAGCCACTAGTTTAGCTCTCCATGTCAGTTTGCATCTCCGAACCCTAATATTACTAACCTAATGGACTTTCTCATTGGAAGATAATAATAAAAAAAGTTAATAATTAAAATATCCTTAAGCCACTAGTTTAGCTCTCCACGTCAGTTTGCATCTCCGAACCCGGTCCAAACTCTAAATCCTTTTCCACTTCTTTTTCGCATAACTCCGGTATTGAATGCCTAAAGATCAAAGCAATAATATTCAATGCATATAACCCATTCGAATATACAAAATTCAAAGGAAATGTATGATAAAAATATATAAAATATGACCCCATCAATACACATATTCTAAATGTTCCTGGTCATAGGATTGTCAATTGGGCATTGACAATCCGTAAAGATCAATACATACTATGTCTTCTCTCCCGAGAGTGATGAGTCTCGAGTCATTGGCGTGTATGACATCAAGACAAGTATATAGGTGCTTACTAGAGAGTGAGTACACTGAACACAATTGCCGTGAGATCTCATACTCATGTCTTACGAAAACTCACAAGTTGGGATAATACAAATTAGTCCTTTGACTTGAGGCATCACAGTTGTCTTGTGATTAGGTCCTTAATTTTTTATTATGTTAACGGCACTTCGAAATACGAGGGTGTCCACGGTATAATCGGGGTTATGTTTCCTAATCACAGAGACATGTGTTTTTAGAACAAGGGTTCTCTAACATTCAAATACGTTGAGGGTGAATACTCTATGATATGATTATAAATCTCTGGTCAGAATATGAATAAGATTTAGGAATGACGTTCCAAATCATATTCACATAAATCATATAGTCAATATTTACATTGGATAGTAGACATGAACAAACTATCATCCAAACAATGTGACCAAGAGTATTGTTTAGAGAAGAACCGTATTGCATTGTAATCTCAAATTGAATAGGTTCTTTCTCCTCAAGTTTAGCTTGGATAGTCATGACACACTTTAAGTGTCATTCATGGCTAGTGGAAGCTCTGAAGATTAGTTATCACTAATCTTCACTAAAGGGAGAATTAAAATGTGGTTTCAATTTACAATCGATAAGAAAGAGTTATAATCGCCCACTACCTCGCTAACGAGTACCTAAATGATCGTACACCTTCAAAAGGGACTGATTGAAGACTTCTATGAAGTTGAGTGAGAACAATTAAATGGTTTAATTGATTATAGGGAATGACTAATCAAATGTTGATTAATCATACGAAAAGGTTTCAATTTTGGACCTCGAGTTAGTTTTGGGACGAGAAGGCCCAATAAGCTTATGAATAGTTCAAGCCCATTAACATGAGTTGTATAACAACTTAATGTATGAAATAATGAAGCCCAAAGGCCCAAATGAAATGTCTTGGCCGAAATAATGGAGAAAGAAGAGAAGTGTGAGGATTGTAATAGTACAATCTCACTCAAACTTTGTAAAATGTTCATAAGTTTGGAATGGGTTACTATACCAATGTGCTCTCGGCGTAAGCTACTACTCTTCTTTTTAGTTTGTTTCATGCTAGACGCGCTGGTTTCAAGAAGCTTATTGTGGAGGGTGATTAAAAACTCCTTATTAATCGCATTCACTCAAATTGCTCTGTTCCTTGGCAACTTCGCATTTACATTAATTCTTTCTTTAAGCTTGCCAGAGAATTCTACTTTATTGAGTTCCAACTTGTTGTCCGAGAGGCCAATTTTGTTGTTGACTCCATTGCTAAACTTGGTCACAACCTTACGTCTGAGATGGTTTGGCTAGGCTCGGTACCATCTGCTGCTCGATGTGCCTTACTTTTTTATTATATCTGTAATGGCTGCCCTAGGGGCTTTGTAGTGTAATTTTCTTTCCTTGTTCAAAAAAAAAAAACAACGTCTTCTCATAAAGCTTTCAAAACGTTGAAGAAAGTCTTCTCCGCAAAGCCCACATTCATATCAAACCAAGAAACCGCCGAGAAGATTGCCAAAACCCTAATCAGATCAGGCATTCAATGTAAGGACCCATAATTTGCAAAATATAAGTTTACTATTATTTTATAAAAAGAACTGGCATTCCTTTTCACTTATTTATTTGTTTACCATATATTATCCATATCTAATTTACTTGTTTACTTTTATATTAATTTTAACCTTACTACTTCAATTTAGTTTGGTTTAAAATCATTAGCTGGTCACTGCTATTGTTGACAGCATCTCCTCCATATTTACACACATCCGTAGCAGATTGTGGGAGTAGAGAGATAGGTTCAACTGTTACCTCTTGCCGCTAGACCATCCAATCAGAGCATAGCTATAGCCGTCTCTTAATTCCTATAAATAGAAGTTGCTTTTCATTCATCTGAGAGAGGAAAACAGACGGAAAACAAAACGGGTAGTCGAGAGAGAGAAGGCGCAGTGAAGAAAGAAAGTATTAAGGAGCTAACTACTTCACTTTTGATCGACTTGCAACTTGCATATATGGGTAAGATTCCAAAATTTCTTTATTCTTATGATAATTAATTATAAGTTGTTAATTACAGAATTTGGTTTAGGGTTCAGAAAAGTAGAAGCAGAAATTGGAGAGAAACCTGATGGGTTTTTCTGTATTGATTCTATACCCTATACCCTATTTATATTACATGATAACAAATTAATAATTTGCTCTTACTTATGCCGTGAATTACCACCATGATTCATAACTATTTTATGCAAATGCTTAATTACTTTCACATCTTTTGGTTTTATATATACAGATGCTTTATGTTATTGAAACGGATATAACAAAGCGTATATATATGATATTAGTTTATCAATTATTTTGATACTAGCTTTTATAAAATAGTTTGACAAATTATATGTTCCATAGCAAAAGTCAAAATATATATATATATATATATGTGTGTATGTATAGGGTTTAAGGTTTACCTGTATATGTATATATGATTTAATATACAAAAGGAGTTCAAGGTTTTCATCACTCAGACTACAAACCAAATCAAATAAAGTTTTTATATAGTTAGAGGCTAAAGTATTCCAAAGTATTCTAAAGTGATTTATATAAACCTAATTTCATGGCATTGCTCATGTATGGATTTCTTATGCGAATAATAAATCCTAGGTAGCCTAGCATAGGGTTTACGTATTGTATGTGCAATATATAGTAATAACGTGTACTTGTGGCTAGGAACGTAAGAGATGAAGCAATGTGTTCCATGTTATACAATCAGGTGGAGTTATGCTTTTGCTTTGGAATAAAGGTAGGGGGTTCTGGGAAGTTTTCTTATTATATGTATGAATATTGTTTTTAAACATGATATAAATATGAATATCATTTCTGAATGTCAGGGATGTAATTACTAATTATGAATGCGAATTGTATATCGAAAACTTGTTTTAGATGATTAACTGGTTATGCTTGATTTTGTGAACTACTCGTTATGAGAGAATGAGTTGAGTTGTTGAGAAAAGAATTTTGGGAATTATGGTAGTGGCTAGGATCTTTTGTGTAGTTGAATTTGACTCTTGGTAGGTGATATATCAAACTACCATATAAATAAAAATAAATTAAATTAACTCAACAACATAAAATGATCAAGAAAATACCTTCAAATTGGTCCTCCAACAACAATCCTATACAACAAACTTATAAAAAATAAATTATTTTTTGTTATTTTTAATTTTTATAAAATATTATTAAAAAATCAAAATTACCGATAACGCTTACCGGGCCCAATGGTGGTGGTGGAGGAGGAGGGCAGTTTGCAGATTCTGCATAACCAGAGTCGCAGCTCTCGGGGCTGAGGAAGGGGATTAAAACATGTAGGTTTTGCGCAACGAAGATATTCGTTGCCTAAACTCCCCAAGTTCGTCGCCCAATATGCCCCTGTCATATTGTTCCCACCCAACTTTTTGGGGTTTTGAGCGACGAAGGATGAAACACATCCGTTGCGCAACTTATCATAGGCGACGAAACATGGCGTCGCCCAATACATTAGTTTGTTGCGCAAAATTTGGCCCCAAATTCCCATTTTACCTCTAGTTTTTCCATCTCTTGAGCAACGAATCCAAATATTCGTCGCCCATACACTGTTTAAGCGATGAAATTATTCGTCACTTAAAGGTTCTATTTTTTTTTTTTGTCCTACACATGTTCGGTGGCAAAATAGAATTTTCGTCGTGTAAATGCTTCTTGGGCGACGAAATTGGCTTCGTCACCTAAATATTTGTCGCGCAAGTACTTTTTCTACTAGTGATAATATTTATATATAAATCAAAATCTTTTCTTTTATTATAAATATATAATACAAGTTGAAATACGGATCTTTACAATTTCGGCCAAGCCTAAGTCTTTGGGCTTTTGGGCTTCATTATTTCATACATTAAATTGTCATACAACTCATGTTAATGGGCTTGAACTATTCATAGGCTCATTGGGTCATCTCGGCCCAAAACTAGCCAAGGTTCAATATGAAACCTTTTTCATATGAGTAATCAACATTTGATTAGTCATTGTCTATAATCAATTAAACCATTTAATTGTTCTCACTTAACTTCATAGAAGTCTTCAATCATTTCCTTTTGAAGGTGTACGATCATTTAGGTTCTCATTAGCAAGGTAGTGGGCAATTAGAAGATTAGTTATTACCAATCTTCAGGGCTTCCACTAGCCATAAATGACACCTGAAGTGTGTCATGGCTATCCAAGCTAAACACGAGGAGAAAAAACCTATTCAGTTTGAGATTACAATACAATACAGTCCTTTCTCTAAACAATACTTTTGATCACATTGTTTGGATGAGAGTTTGTTCATGTCTACTATCCAATGTGATCATTGACTATATGATTTATGTGAATATGATTTGGAACATCATTCCTAAATCTTATTCATACTTTGGCCAGAGATTTATAATCATATCATATTCACCCTCAACGTATTTGAAGGTTAGAGATCCCTTGTTGTACATACACATGTCTCCGTGACTAGGAAACATAACCCCGACTATACTGTGTACACCCTTGTATTTCGGAGTGCCTTGACTATACACTTTGCTAGCACCAGCAACCTAACCAACCACGATTCGCGCCTTCTTCTACAACAAAGTGAGCAATAACAAATGACGTCCATTCCCGAAGCTTGTGATTCACTGCCGGGCTAGCAAAGCCAGCGTGAAGCAAAGCATCAACCTGAACTATGAGGAGACTCGCGGCGTCTTTAAGATCTTTATCGAAAACGTGATTCATGACGCCGTTACCTATATGGAGCAGGCTAAGAGGAAGACGGTGACGGCAATGGAGGTCGTTAGAGGCCGATCAAGACTTAGGAATTTGGGTGTTAGGGTCAAAACTCGTGCCCTTCAGGATCTCCATCAACTGCGACAGAGGGATTATCATCATCGGGTCAAAACCCATACTTGATATGCCTCGAACTTAAACCCGGGTACTCTTCCTTCACTGGGTACAAATATTTCATGGCTAAAATTCGAAGAAATATGAATAAAATCTTGGTGGGTTTTAAATTAGGTTTTTTTTTTTGGTTTGATAAATAGTTCAGACCGTGAAGAACGTCGTCGTGGCCATCCTTACTTTCAACGACTCACAGAGACAGGCCACAAAGGACGCCGGCTCGATTTTTGGGTTCAACGTCATGAGAATCATAACTTAACACCAACTTAACGGATTGTTTAACGAATGTATAAAATTACAACTAAAACACAAATTTATGTATGACATTATTATATTTTAAAGATAAAGTATAAAGTTATAATTTCACCCAAACTTAAAAGTTATAATTCACCCTGTTTCTTGTGTGGCACTTTGGCGTCAATGAATAATACCAACATTCTCTCGTACTTTTGCACTCTTTAGCATTCGAAGTTGTAGCTCTTACCATATATACCCGCTAAAATTGACACTTCATAAAACGTAGGGGTGGGTTCGTAAAACCGAAAACCGCCAACCGAATCGAAAAATACCGAATCGCTACCGAAAAAAACTGAAACCGAACGAGAAAAACCAAACCGAACCATTACTGTTCGGTTGCGGTTGTGGTTTTTGCCCTCAGAAACCGAACCGAACCGTTTGAACCAAAGTTTGCAAAACGACGTTGTTTTGCATCAGATATTTGACTCTTTCACTTTCAGTCTCTCAGTCTTTCTCACTCTCCGTTTTTCAGCCTCACAGCCCTCACTCCCTCAGAGAGTCGCAGCTCTCACATCCCTCACTCACTCACAGCCTCACATCACTTACTCCCTCACAGCCTCTTCGAGTCTTCGACTCTTTCTTTCTCGGCGAATCCACCCAGCCACGAATCGGCGAATCCACCCAGCCACCCCGACCACCCGGCCTCTTCTAGTCTTCTTCACGAATACAAGCAAACCCACCCCGACCACCCGGCCCCAATCGGAAAATCATCTTGTATCAATTGTAAGTTTAATTTTTGGTGAAATTGCTCTTTATAATTCCTTGTTTTTTTGTTTTTGAAATTGCTAAAAGCCTTTGTCTGATGTTAAATTAGGTTTTGAACTTTTGAAGGACTACTTGATGTAATTGTGATGTATGTTGGACTTTATTTTGCTGCCTGCTGCAAATGTGCTTTTTTTTTTTTAACAGTTTTTCAAAAAAAAAAAAAAAAACTAAACTGACCAACTGCGGTTTTGATTTTGAAAACATAAAAACAAAACCGAACCAAACCAAACCGCCTAGTTCGGTTCTGTGTTCGATTTTGGGTGAAAACCGAACCCACCCCTAAGACCATCTCCAATGGTGGAGGTTAAAGTCTAAATTTTTAGCCCAGAAAATTTAGAACTTAACCCAGAAACAGTTTTTCTCCTCCAATGGTTTTGGGTTAAAAATTTAGCCCGAGATTACTAAAGAATGATTTTAGCCTAATTTTTTTCTTTTCGGTAACTATTTTAAAATAAAATTTATGTAGATTATCCTAATTTATTTTTGTGAACATTTTAACCTAAAAAAAAATTAATTCCGATAAATAATGAAAATCACTAAATTAGGTGACAATTAGGTTTGATCACATAGGTATTTATGTGGATGATTGAACAATTGTATGAGGACACTAAATTAGATGGGTAGAAAGAAAAATTTGAAGAATTATATGAGGAAAGTGAATTTTGTGTGGATGATTGAACAAATACATAGGTATTTATAGACTTTTTTTGGTGAATTTTGATTTAAATTATTTTTAAATAATGTTTTAGCCGTTGGATTTAATTTTGGGCCGTTAAATCTTTTTTTTTTACCGTTAGATTTGATCACATTCGATCTCAGCCGTTAGATTTAATGAATTTATAAATTATAATTTTTTTTTAAGATTGCATCTGGACCGTTGGATATCCAACGGTCCAGCAATCTAGGCCGTTTATTAAAGGAGCCATTACTTTGCAAGTGGCAAAGCATGGCCGACAAGCTGCATAGGCCTGGGCCCACGGCATGCAGACCCGCGTGGGTTAGCTGCCCAAAGCTCCAAGGCGCGTCAAATCAGTCTGGTGTGGAAGAAATCAGGCGCGTTCACGCGCAAATGGGGTGGAAATTTTGTCCCCGGGTGGGAATTCTGGTCTAAATTTGACCCAATTTTAGAATTTATCCTCTATCCAAATTTTAGCCCAGCTATTGGAAGAAGTTTGGGGGTGTTTAAGTTCTAAATTTTAGATTTTATCCACACCATTGGAGATGGTCTAATAAAACGTCCAGGCTAAACTGAGCTCTTCTTCTTCTTTTGACAAAAAAAATGTCTCAGAAAACCTTCAAAACCCTGAAGAAAGTCTTCCCCACAGATCCCACTTCGATATCGAACCACGAAACCGCCGAGAAGATTGCCATAACCCTAATCAAATCAGGCCTCCAACCCCTCAAATCCACCTCACCATCTCTGCTCTCCAATCTCAACCCCCACATAACCAACCTTATCCTCTCAAACCCACTCGTCCCACCTCATTCGTGCCTGAGCTTATTCAACTTCCTCCAAACAAATCCATCCCACAAACCCAATCTTCAAGCTCATGTAACCCTCCTTTGCAGGCTTTATCAAGCTAGAAGATTTGCCCAGATGAAGATTGTACTGAATGGTATCGTCACGAACGATAATCTTCGATGCCCGGTTTTCGAAATTGTGTCTCTGATTGAGGATGTGCCTGATGATGGGGTGAAATTTTTAGGGACATTGTGCGATATGATGTTTCGGGTTTACGCAGATAACAAAATGTTCGAGGAGGCAATTCGGGTTTTTGACTATGTGAGCTGGGGTGGGTTGGCGATTGAAGAAAGGTCCTGCTTTGTGCTTTTGCTTGCGTTGAAGAAATGCGGTCGGGTGGATTCGTGTTTGAAGTTTTTCGATGAAATGGTCAAAAATGGTGTTCGAATCACGGTTTATTCTTTGACGCTTGTGATGAATGAGCTTTGTAAGAGAGGAGAGGTTGAAAAGGCCAAGGCTTTGATGGGGGAAATGGCTGGTAGAGGGACTAAGCCTAATGTTTTTACATTTAACACGCTTTTGAAAGCGTGCATTGAGAGGAAGGATCTCGAGGGTGTCAATGAGGTTTTGAGGTTGATGGAGAAGGATGTGGTGGGTTATAATGTGGCAACATACACGCTTTTGATTGATTGGTTTGGTAGTTCTGAGAAGATTGAGGATGCGGAGAAGGTGTTCGAGGAAATGCGTGAGAGAGGGATAGAACCGGATGTGTATGTTTATACTTCGATTATTAACTGGAATTGTAGAGCGGGGAATATGAAAAGGGCGCTGTTTCTGTTCGATGAATGTACTCGAAGGGGATTTGTACCGAATGATCACACTTACGGGGCATTGATTAACGGCGCGTGCAAGGCAGGGCAGTTGGAGATGGCTAACATTTTGGTGAATGAGATGCAATGTAAAGGAATTGACGTAAACCAAGTCGTGTTCAATACGCTGATGGACGGGTACTGCAGAAGGGGGATGATGGATGAAGCTTTGACGCTGCAGGATGTCATGGAAAAGAAAGGGTTTCAGCTTGATGTGTTTACTTACAGCACGATAGCTAGTGGGTTGTGTAAATTGAACAGGAATGAGGAGGCAAAGAGTTTGTTGTTCACAATGGCGGAGAGAGGTGTGGCTCCGAACGTCGTGTGTTTCACTACTCTGATTGACATATTCTGCAAGGAAGGAAACTTCGTCGAAGCAAAGCGGGTATTTCAAGACATGGAAAGGAAGGGCGAGAGACCTAACACTGTAACATACAATGCTCTAATTGATGGGTATATCAAGAAAGGAAAGATGAAGGAAGCTCATAAGCTAAAGGAGGAGATGGAAGACAAGGGGTTGATGCCAGATATGTATACGTTTTCATCGCTCATAAACGGCAAATGCATTGATGGCAAGGTGGATGAGGCACTGAAATTGTTTGACGAAATGTCTCGGAGAGATATAACCCGTAATGTTGTGACGTATACAGCAATGATTTCAGGTTTGTCGAAGGATGGGAGAACAGACGAAGCTTTTAAGTTGTATGATGAGATGAAAAATGCAGGCCTCACGCCTGACGACAGAGTATATCATTCACTTGTAGGCAGCCTTCATACAGCCAAGTCATAGCTTAGCTCTATGACGAAACTGGATTAATTTCTTCGTTAGAAAATGGGAAATGGATCAATTACTTGGATTTGGAAGACGGGTTTTGAAGTCGATACGCCAACTTGTATAAGCTGGTTGCTGTCGAAATTAAATGACGAAAAAAAAAACAGCAACCCCTCAATTAGGAGTGCTAGCTTTTGAATAAAAGATGTGAGAAATATACAATAAGTTACAGTAAAGAGTTTCACCTCTTCTCCAGAAAAAAGCAAGGAAAGTCAATATTACAACTTTGAAGCATTGAAACCTAGCCTATGCTAGCGCAAGTTTTTGACCCTCGAGCCTAAGTTGTTCATTTCGGATGTTCTCCATATTCCAAGCCACAGCTGGCTGTACATTCACCTCCAAAAGCCGGGAGCTCAACAGCTGAACTCCAGATTTCGTTAAAAGATACCAGAAATCTGAACTGACGGAGTAGATACCATAGCCAGGTGCTGCATTTCTAAACAAGCAACGGACCATAAGCCCCGAGGCCTTGGCTGCCAAGGGACTGCTTGAGCTTCAAGAATGCTCGGCTCTCCAGCTGCCGCACCCGCTCCTTGGACAATCCAAACATGTTGCCAATCTCTGATAGTGATCTCTGCTTGCCATCTTCAATGCCGTATCTTAGCCTGATTATCTGCCGCTCTCTTAAGTTGAGGATGCTTAGAAGGTGGCGAACATGTTGCCTCATAAGCTGCTTTTCCACACTCACATGTGGGATCTCAGTCCCAGTGTCAGCAGTTATCTCCTGCAATTATGCAAGAAAAGACGTCTGGTTCTTAAACCGTTGGAGGATCCATGCTCATTATAGCCCAACAAATTGCATCATATTCAAAATTTCACTTGCCTACAGCAATATCATCGAGACAAATGCGAGAAGCAAATCGAGACAATGAGAATCTTTACCTGGAAAGTGGTGTCTTGGTCTGCCCAGACAGGTTGTTGCATTGAAAGTGGCATTCTTGTAGAAAATAGCAACTTCTGCAACTTTTCGACTGTAATGCCAACTTGTTTCGCTAGTTCTTCTTTGTTTGGGTTGTGATTTCCTTCCTGAATACATGATTTCTTTGCCTCTAATACTTTGCCAAGGAGGGTGTACACATTTTCCTGTGAATAATTCACTGGTTCTGTCATACTCAATAAAGTTCTATTTGCTTTGGACACACTATGAAATTGTCAACTTTTCGGTACTCAGACATGGGCTAATTGGATTTAGTATATTAACAAGGTAATACAATCCAATACAGCAAGAAGTGTCACCCCAACCTAAGAATTTAGGATACAGATTTCAACGGAAACAATACTTATCTTCATCATCAGCATTAACCAATTCAATGATTTTCATGGAGATAGCCTAATTTTTTAGAACAGCGTACAAGCAGTTGACGCAAAAGACAGATAATTTGAAGAACCTCATCGAAAAGTAGAGATTAGAGACATGGTAATATTTTCATTACCGGCAAGCGGATGGTCCTGGAATGTTGGAATATGGCCTTCCTAACTGTTTGCCTAATCCACCAGTATGCATAAGTAGCAAATCGGCAACCAGCTTGAGGTTTAAACTTCTCGACACTCTTCATAAGTCCCATACTTCCCTCCTACAAAAGTATCGCAGAAAAATAGAAAAGCTTCCATTAGTTGTACTTAAAACAATATCAATGCTCTCATAGCTTTTCTTATGCTGTCAGCAATCAGATAGAGCATAGGTATACTATTTTCCATATTAGAAATTGCTGACATCAGCAACAAAAATACGATGACAATCATTAGGATGATCATAAAGGATACCAATTTGTACAATTGTCGATCTGTGCAGAATACAGATGCACAAATTTAAAATTTCAATCTGGCACGTAGGACTTGCCGATGGGATTTCATGATCTAAGACGATGCTTTTACTGCATTCAAACGAGCATAAAAAGCTTTGGCGTAGAATTCAAAAGTCATTCAGTAAGATGTGTTCTGTGTAGCAGGGACCCTCAAGTCTAGCCTTACAGGACTATAAAAATGATAAGAAAACATGTTCCACTGAAGTTACCTGCATTAAGTCCTGTAGGCCAAGGCCTCGTCCTTGATATTGTTTAGCAATGTGAACCACCATACGTAAGTTAGCATAAATCAGCTTTTCACGGCTACTGGTACCAGAGCGAAGCTGTGATTTCAAGATCTGACAACTAATTCCAACAGCTTCCGCCCATTCAACCAAAGTTGGTTCACGGCCAAACTGTGATTGAAATCTACTCTTCACTTCTTCTAACTTAAATAAATCCTGTTACATAATTGGACACATCAATGCAGATAAGACCCCTCACAAACCAGTAATGCCGAAATTAACACTTAGCAGACAGACATGAGTTAGATGCACACCTGAACTCGGGCAATCAAATCAGCCTCTTCCTTAGCAGTCAAAAGTTGTTTTGTTTCAGGACCCCACAAGAACAATCGCAGGGGATCATTTGGATTAAATCCTTCATTTATCTTTTTCCGCACATCTGAACTTGTAGGACTGTTAGTCTCATGAATTAGAACTTTTGATTTAGAGACCCTCTTTTTCTTAAGTCGCTTGCGCCGCCTCTCTAGAAGTCGGGTTGACCTTACAGTTTTCTCATCCTCAACTAGCCAGTTGTCCAAACTACACAAAACTTTTGGCTTCAGTCACAAAGCAATTTGATATAGTAATAAAAATCAAACACGTAACACAAAACTGACCCCATAGAAAGAGAGTCATCAAAATCATCCCCCATTGATTTGGAGTCTTCAGCAAATGAGACTGCTTCTTTTGAGGCTGACAAAGCTTTCTTAGCCAGCGCAACTGCATCAGAGGGCTCGATGTCCATATGCTTACTGGAAGCAGTGGTAATAGGCTCCACAGTCAAAGGTGTGGGTGACTTTACCCCCGTTTGTAATGACGAAAATCTGCAAAGAAGAGATAACATAAGGACGCAATTTGGTTATATAATTGCGATCACCCAAGGAAAAATGACTCAAGTAATAGAAAAACAAAGAAGAGTTTTATTCATCTTACACATCTAAAAGACCAGAGCGGTTAAGCAATTGGTGCTCTGAGTCCTTCACCAACTGGCAGAAACCATCAATGTCAAAATCTTCATTTAGAGAGGCCCTAGTCTCTATCTGCATTGTATCTAACGTAGCCTTTTTATGAACACAGGAAACGGTAATTAATCAGGAGTTTCCCAAGAGAGGCAGAGATAGAATATGAGTCGAGTTTCTAAGAAGTAAGTAATCCCAAGTATATGTGCCGAATGATAAATGTGTATGAAACATGAATCCTCACAGCAGCTTGAGTTATAAAAATCAATGGTGGCATTTTAAAAAGAAAGGTAGTATCATCAATAGGCATAATTTCAAACAACAGAAAACGGAAGTTTGAGTAAGAAGTTTTCCACCATTGAGGATTATACAAGTTAGATGCAGTGCAAGTCTAAAGCAAAAGTCTGATCTGAGTAACATGCATTGCATATTTACAACAGAAGTCTAACCTGTGATGTTTTCTCTTCTTTCAGTGCATGCAAAAGAGGCTTGAACTCATCGCGCTGCTCTTGTAGAAGAACCGAAGTCGGAAAGTGTCGAGCTACAAATGTAATCGGCACAGAAGTAACTGCAGGAGTTGCTTGCTCGTGAAGCATCGACACTGCAAAATGGGAGTGCCACACAAGCCTGATGTTAAACAATGCACAAAAAGTGGCTAAACTGTCCCTTACTCAAATATTTTGTTTAGACAATCACTATTAGAAATAATCTGCATCTCTTCAGTAACTCTCCTTAGTAGCAGATTGTCCAAGACTTAATTTAAGTTACTTAGGGCCCGATTTAAACCATTTTGATTTTAGTTTTTCATTTTTGGGGTTAAAGATGGAGAAAAAAGTATTCATAGAAGGGAAATGAAGAAGGGTAAAGGAAAATGGTGGAAGAAACGTGTATGGATTGACACACAAAATGAAAACTAATATAAACTGGAAACAATTTTGAAGGTCTTTTTTCGAATTCAAGTTTTTGTTTTCAAATAATCTCTTTCCTCCCTCCTCCCTCCCACCTCCCTTCATCCTCTTCCATTCCTCATTTCTCTCGTATACTTTCCCTCTATCCGTGTAGCACAATAAACCAAAACCAAAACCCAAAAACGAATGGTCATCAAACGGTCCCTATCACCTCAAGACATTATCATTCATATCATTTCTGTTCTAGAACCCATTCACCTAGAACGAATTCAGGATAAACACACAACTGTTGATACTTTTCGAAAGCAAAGCACCAGAACACAAATTCAACACACCCAAGCATGCAAACGCGCAAAAAGAATCTTTCTGAGAACTTCTTGAACCTGAAAAGTCCAAAAAAATCCTCTACTTCCAAATGTAGCTGGGCATCAATATTTTTCAAGTTCAAAGGATGAAAAAATCGAACACAAGAACCAAATATGCAAAAACACACAATCCCAACATACCCAATTGCTGTTTTGGGCTTAAACATCAAAACCAATAATTCCCAACACATATTTACTTCCCAGTTGCTGAATTCCAAAAACTATAAGCATTCCAAATTTCCCAGTAAAATCCCAGAAAGCGAACAGATAAATTTACGAGTAAGAAACGCGAAAGTTACGAACTTTTTTACCTGAGGTGGAGGAAGACGGAGAAGAAGGAAGAGGATGCCTGAGGTGGGTTGTGGAAGGAAAGGCTGAAGAAGAAGAGAAAAAATGCCTTCCAACCTCCATTGCAATTGGAGCAACACAGAACAGTTAAATTATTACTGCAGGAAGTGAAACATTCAAGAGTAAGCGGTGTGTATTCTTCTGGCTTGCTGGAGTGCTGCTGTGCGTGCGTCGCTTCTTCTAGCTTGCATTGGTTGTGTGTTTTTGCAGATAACGTAGCAGGAGAAGCTCAGCTCTTTGCTCTCTCAGACTATTTCACACCTCAAAATTATTTTCTTGATTTTTTTGCAAATGGATCAGGTTGGGCTTTTTCCTCCCTTTTTGTTTTTGGTTTAGGGCGCCTTGTTCAATTTTAGATCATAAAGGGCTTGACCCAGAATGTTTGACGGACCTTAGCCCAAAACTGGTGATTCTATCAAAAGTGATTCTGTGTACAACCAAGTTTTATCTCTGAGCACCAAAAATTTACTCTCGGACATTTCTTTGGACATCCAAATAATTTACTAAACTTCCAAGAATACACTTTTTTTTTTTTATGAATTTATTTTTCTATGGACACCCATTTTCATTTTTTTTAGGCACCCATTTTTCTTGTATTAATTGTGAAGGCTCTCTTCAATTTGGCAATTTTCGCTGATGGCATAATTTTTTGTTCTGCATGTGACTGCATGGTTGTAACAGCCCGTTCAAAATTTAATTTATTTTATTCCCGAAAGTGGGAAATGACGTTTTTGCCCCTGGTTGACTTTTTGGTTGACTTTTGCGTCGTAACTCGTACGACGCATCCACTTGTATTTTCTTGACGTGCTCGTCGATACGAATTCGTAGACGCGAGCCGTATGTCGTTCGGACTCCGAACGAATATTTTACGGGCGTTGGATTATCGACGTTACCCGTATTTTATATTTCTGGACAGTTTGGTGGTTGGGCTGGGGCCCAACACCCCTGTTGGCCCACGTGGCCTTGTCCCTTTCTCTCTGTTTTTCCCTCACTCTCTGCATCTCACTTTCTCCCTCTCTTTTTCTCTCCGTGGGTGCATAGTGCACACCGACGGAAACCCGTCGAATCGAAGCGAACGAAAATCACCACTTCCTTCGTCTCGATGCCGTGGACTCAACGGTGCAAACCGTTAGTCCAAACTCTCAACCGTTTGACGGGAAACGCAACCGGAAGAACCGGACCTTCTCGGCCATTTTCCGGCCAATCTAGACCGAGGTGAGGTTTCTAACCACCACCATTGTGTTCCTCTCGTTGAGTAGATGAATTTTCATAGGTCGTTTGCCTGATTTGGTTGAGTTTTGACGTAGTTTGACTTTGCTACAGTGAACCGCAACCTTCGAGGCAATTACAGGCCTTTTCCCGAGCTTGTACGACCAATCCAAAGGTACACCATGATTCTACTCATCCCTAGCTTCATTTTGGTACTTGAATCGTCCATTTTGGACTTAAAACGAAGAAGTTATGAAGCTTTGAAATTTCCCCAGAAATCCGGCCATTTTTCCAGATTCCGGCGACGGCGACGGCGGCGCTGGCGGCGGCCGGCGGCGGCGCCGGCGACCGGAATCCTGGCAGGGATGACCGGCGCTGACGTCATCGGACCGGGTTGGACCAGCCATGCTGACGTCAGCAGATCGGTTCAGACCGGATTTGCTGACGTCATCGGCTTAAACCGGCTTGAGCCGAGCCGCGTTGACGGCTTGAGCCGAGCCGAGTTGACCGGCTCACCGGCTCAGTTGACCGGCTCGCGTGTGGAGCTGCGCGTGGAGCCGCGCGTGGAGACGAGCTCCCGACCTTCAAGCCGCGCGTGAGGGCGCGTGGAGGGTTCTTTTTCGAATCTGTTTTCACGGGTCGACTCGTGACGACGTGTACTACCTCGGGGTAGTATGCATATTAATTTTTGAGGTGTTTTGGACCTCCAAATTACAAAAGCAAGGGATAGGTGTAATTAATTCGTTAATTCGTAAACTTGTTGAGTTAATCATTGTACCGGTGATTTCTCATATAGGTGGGGCCTATCCAGAGGACTATCGGGGTTACCCAGGACGGGGTACTTCGACCCGGCTACCTACAGGTGAGTGAGTGGGTCTTTGTTTGATAAATGTATATATATACGTATGGTTTTCAACGCTTTCTTTAATTGTTAGCGTAGATGCATATTCATTACGTGTGTTGGAGGTAGAACACTCGTACTATATTGCCATGCATGTTTTATACTGTTGCTCATCATTAGATGTATACACCCCAGGTATTAGTACTCAGTCTTGTGGCCAGGACTAGCCTTGACGTTAGGAGTAGTCACTATCAGTACCGCTACGCAGCTTTGGATCCATTGTAGGTACTAGCCTGTCTTAGGTTGCACTAGGCAACTCGGACTTGTGTGACTGCACTTTGTGCACCAGCGCTTAGCGCTAGACTCGCGTCATTGTAGTACTCAGCGTATTACTAGTATACCTAGCTTGTTCATTGTGGGATTTAGCCCCTTGGGCATGTGTGTTTACATATGGGTGAGCAAATGTCAGTAAAGTATTAGCGGGGAGTACCCGCATGTTTTCACGACGGTATTTTGAGGTTCATGCCTACGGGTATGACGTATTTTCTCAATTATACTTGTTTTCAAACGAGGGGTTACTAAACTTTTGAAAACAACGGTTTTATCAAACTTTGCTTTTTGACCCACTCACCGTTTTATGTTTTGCGCCCCTCCAGGTTAGTTGGCTGGGGACCTTGCGACGTCGATGGCGCGGTGGTATGACGAAGTAGGGATTCTTATACGTTTGTATAAATTTGTATCCCTTACCCTACTCTTACTGTGTATGCTTTCAATTCTTCCGCACTCTGTTTTATTCAATTAAAATATTCATTATTCTTTATTTCATCCTTCAACTTTCTCTTTGGCTTTCGTCACGCTAACGCGTGTCGGCCAGCACTTCCGACACCTGGCTCGTCCGGGATCGGGTTGTGTCAATGGTTCTTTTATTTAATGATGCAAAATTTGCACTATAACTAGACGCAATATGAGGAACAGTAAAAAATTTTAAATAAGCATGGTAAAGTAAGTTCACTAGTCACTTAGTTACCACGTTGTTTGTTTGAAAACTCTATGGGCGTCCAAAGAAAATAATTGTTTTCCTTAAGAAATCACCAAGCCTTTTGTGGTAGTTTTATATATGGGTATAAAAGTCTTTTTCTTTTAAATAAAATTAATGGGAGTTCAGAGACGAAACTTGGGTTTACAAAGAACCACTCTTATTTCAAATAGAAACATGAGTCCGAATTTGCTCACCACCCTTATTAGGAGGTGAGCTTTACCACCCTTCTGAGTGTGTCATGGTTTAACCATGTATTTAATAACAATATCTTCTAAATTAGTTCCAATCAAATCTTGAGATAAAATAATTCAACCTCCTCCATTATCCTTGCGTCCCGATATTAGGTATATGGTACATCTTCATCATGGAATCTCATTATAGATCTTAAATCGTTGCTCATTTAGAATGATTCTTTAGGAATCTAGGAATCGATTATGTTTCATATAAATTTGATTGATAATATGATATGGCAGGTATTATTAACTCCATATCTGATTGATAAAGTAATATGAGAGATCTATTTGGTCCGAGATTTACAAACAACTGTTGAAGGTGTTTTAGTGAAGATGATATTAGAAGAGGTTCCAAATTGGATTGTCTTTCAAGGCCTCAATCTTTCTCATTGCTAAGGAATCTTTATCACTAAAATCATGAAAAGGTGAACAAAATCATTAAGTTCCTATATGTTAAGCAATTACAAATGTAAAATACAGAATCACTCATGCATTTTGAATTCACAGCCCATTATATTGCAAGCATATGGCTATGACGTGGCCGCTGAGAAACTTAATACATAAACGAATCACACACTTAAAGATCGCGTTTTGTTACGGCAGCAGTTGCAGCGTATGTCTCTATAAGATTCAACTTCTTCAGGAAAGGCATGTTCAAGTTCTTCGAGAAGATGTTTGCGTAAACTCTTGAAAGTATCAGTTTTGCCATTAGTGATCTGATTTTTGGCAATGCACCTATTAATGACATCCCTTGTGAATTCATCAGGATTCTCCCATCGTCGATCAAATTAAAAACTTCCATCGGAAGCTGGATATCGCATTTCTCCGACAACTTCGCCATGTTTTGCAGCTCCATAACAAGAGCATATAGGCGGCGGGGGGGGAGCTGAGATGCAGCATTGAACGAAGAGACAGTGAGATAAAGCTGGTGACTGAGGCTTGAAGTTTTCTGAATGGAGTCAATGAACTTTTGCTTTTCCAAAAATAATAACCTCTTGTTGTAAAAGTACGTATAATATTCAAAATCATACTGTATAGTAAGTATAAAAACCAAGGCAAAAGAGGAAAATTATTTATTTCACAAAGACGGATAAATCTCATAAATCCTCAACATAAAGTTATGAACAAGAAACCAACAATTAGAAATCCCGAAACCAAAGTATCTTGTTGTAAATCCATAATAAGTATAAAATCACCATGGCATCAGTGAAAAGCAGATAATTCAGGATAGCACGTAAAACTCATAATTTCACAATAAATACATATATGGTATGCTTATCAGACACATGAGTCCATGAAGAGGAACTCTAACATGAACAAGCTCTGTGTATAAAATTTACGCTCATGTATCGCAATCACGTGAAGCTCGCGCTAAGCGCATCACACCCGAGTCCTAGTTGCCTAATGCAAAACTAGTACAGGCTTGCACTAAATGGATCCATTCTAAGCGTAAGTGCAATATGAACATAAACATGAAGCTCGTCTCGGCCGTAGAATAGGTACAAATACAAGTGTAAGCATCCTAAATAATCAGGTAATTCAAATGAAAACATGCCATGGTTGACCTCTCAAATCTCATATCACAAATCAAGTAATCGCACAAAACATTGCATTTCTAAAAGTAAAGCGCAATACTAAAGCTTTCCAAAGAAAGATTCACAAAGCTCATAAATCACATCATCACATAAAACATTTGTATTTTCTAAAATAAGGCATGATATCAAAGCATATCATAAAACCAAGTTCAAAATCATAAAGCATAATATAGTTTAGAATGCATTCAGGTTTCCTTTAGGTAAAATCAAGATCCTCTTTTTACAAGCTTTATTTTGACATATTGCATGTGTGAAATGGTTGAGAAATGACGCAGATCAAAGATGATTAATCTTCTCCAGTTTCTAGTGAGATTTCAAAGATCAGGCTAGGTGATTCCGGCCAAACGGCAAGGAATCATCGTGTTTGGCTACCATCTTCATGTTCATTGTGAAAAGAGGAGCAAAACCCAGTCCTTCGATTGGACATAGGAGCAACAACGACGACGCAGCAGCTCTGCAATGTATTCCGACCAAGATTTGTAGAATCCAGCGAGGTTGTAACGGCAAACCAGTATAGACCCGATTCGGACCAGAGATGAACCCAGTTCAGGTGGTTGAATCGAAAATATTTCAAAGGTATTTTCCTCTAGAATTCTCTTTTGTTATCAATGGAATATTCCATCAAGTATCAGAATCTTGAAGATTCTGGCCAACCGCGACAAAATATTCCACCGCCCGCTACCACCACATGTACCGGCGCATAGAGGCGCGTGGTGACCTCCTGTCGGTGCGTGGGACCTCACGCCGGCGTGTGCAGTGGCCCACGGCGACCCACGATGGAGTACTTGGGTTTTTGGACACCGAAATTCGTAATTTGAGCTATGTATTTCAATATTCTTCGTAGTTTTCAATTAGTTTACTAAGTAAAAGTTGTTTTACCTTAGGAGTGACATCCCTAGGTTTACGAAGAGCACACAAGGCAAGGCGGTTACGATTACGGGTTATCTATAAGTGGCCTTTTGCTTTCTAAACTATATTATGCTTTATGATTTCGAACTTAGTTTTATGATATACATTGATATCATGCCTTGTTTTAGATAATGCAAATGTTTTATGTGATGATTCAATTTATGATCTTTTTTAATCCCCACTTTGGAAAGTTTTACTACTATGCAATGCTTTATGTGATACTATTATTTGTGATATATGAGATTTGTGAGACTAGCCATGCCATGTTTTCAGTTAATATACTCGCTCATCTAGGATGCTTACACTTGTGTTAGTACCTGTTCTATGGCCGAGACGAGCTTCACGTGTATGTTCACATTGTATTTACGCTTAGAATGCATCCATTTAGTGCGAGCTTGTACTCGTTTTGAATTAGGTAACTAGGATTCGGGTGTGATGCTCTTAGCGCGAGCTTTCACGTGATTCTGGTACATTAGCGTAACTATTATACACATAAGCCTATTCATGTTAGATTTTCTCTACATGGACTCGTGTGTCTGCATACTTGATGAGCATACCATATCTATTTTATTGTGGATTTATGAGTTTTACCTGCTATCCTGAATTATCTGTTTTTCATTGATGCCATGGTGATTTTATATTTATTATGGATTTACGACAAGATACTTTGATTTCGGGATTTCTAATTGTTGGTTTCTTCTTCATGACTTCATGTTGAGAATTTTTTAGATTTACCCGTCTTTCTGAAATAAAGGATTTTTCGCTTTAGTCTTGGTTTTCATACTTACTATATAGTATGATTTTGAATATTATACGAGTTTTACAGCGATGAGTTATTATTTTCGGAAAAGCAAAGGTTTAGGTTTTTCTTTGGATCATCTGCTACTGCCGTTCTAAATCATTGGTTTGAGGGACCAACGTCACGTTTCCACTACTGCCACAAGTTCCATCTATTGCATTTTGTGATGTATCTATGTCAGACTACTCTAAAGCTCTTGAGAGAGAGAGAGAGAGAGAGAGAGAGAATTTGTGAGGAGAGTTTGTATGTTAGTTTGTTCATGGAGTGGTTTATATAAGGTAGTGCTATCCACACACTCCTCTTAATTTCTGGTCATCGAATCAAATAAATTGAAGATGATCAAATAACAGAAATTAAAAAGGGATGTGTGACAAGTAAAAAGAGGTGTGTGAATAGCACCACCCTTTACATAGTAGCCTTGAAAAAATCCTTATTTTTTTGGTCGAATGGAGGAATCCTTATTAGATCGAGAGATTTTACACTTACTCCACGTCATGGAAACCAAATTAGGTTAGTTTCAATTCCTCCTAGTCAATTTAGAGCATGTCTACCCATCATCCAATTGCCCTAGCAATTGGTGGGCAATTGCCCTACCAACCCAAAAACTGTCTCCAGCGGGCTCAATTGACAAGGGCAAGAGGTGGGCCCAACCAAGCCCTACCTCAAGCCCGAGCAATTTGTGCCCGAGCAAGTGCCTTTAGCTGGCTGAAGTCTGTTTTATTTTTTTTTTTTGTCAGGCGCGTGGACTTCACACGCACGTGGGGGGAGAGTGGCCGACAGAAACTGTCGGTGGGCCCCACTTGCAGCCGCTGACGCCAACTGAGCCAACGGCTCTGTGACGTGGCACGATTCTGTCTGTTGGATCTCCAACGGCTACTTAATCTGGACCGTTGGATTTCCAACGGTAAAAAAAAAAAATTTGTTATCGTTGGCCACGTGGCACAACGGTAAGCGTTGGATCAAAATTTTTTTTTAAATCGACGACCAGGATTAATCCGAGATTAAAATTTTTTTTATAAATACCCCTAATTCTCTTCTTCATTCCTCACTACAACTCAATATTTTTTTCCTACATCAATTATTTTGGTTTTCTCTCTTCCAAATCCTTGTTTTACCAAAAAAAATTATGAGTGAGAAGGCAAATTGGTCGATTGCCGAAGATCTTGCATTACTGGAGGCTTGGGTGATTGTGACTCATGATCCGATCAACGGAAATGAGATGAGGGTCGACAAAATGTGGAAGAAGATTCATGCATTATTCATTGAGAAGATGCAAGGCACGAGCCGGACCGAGCAATCTATGTCCAGTAGGTACCGACATCTACATAAAGATTTGAAATCTTGGAAAGAAGCCATCACAAGAGCAGAAACCCTATATCGAAGTGGCGATAATCGAGCCAATGAGGTAATTTCAATTTATTATGTTGTTTAACAATTCTTTAAGCTAATTAAAAATAAGCATTTGAATATTTAATTTATTATATCTTTTCACGTACAATGTTTTCAGGAACTACAAGCACAAATGTGGTTCAATCAAGCTAACAACAACAGATCATTCACAAGGCACAACTTATGGGACCTTGTCAAGCATACTCCGAAATACAAAATTGTTCATGGTGCTCTAGAAGTTGTCTTCAATTACACTCCCTTACACGAATCAATTACGCAAGAATCGCCATTGGAGGAAGCATCGGGGACCCCAAGTGAACCGGTACCACCTACCGAGTCAACCCAGAGGCCTATTGGTAGGAAAGCTGCTAAGAAAAGAGCCGCAAGAGGTAGTTCTTCAAATTCTGAATATTCGAAGATAGTTGAAGAATTTGCTCGGCAACATGAACAGAATCGTGAGCTCGAACTGCAAGTGCTTGAGTTAAACAGGGCCAGAGATGAAGCACTTGAAAGAGAAAGGGAGTTCAACAGGCAAGAAAGGGAGTTGAAAAGGCGAGAAAGACAAGAGGAGTTGGATCGGGAAATCATGTCCCGACGCCCCGAGCAAATGACTCCTAATTCAAAGCGTTTTTAGATAAAACAACGCGATGCTGTCATGAGAAGACATTTTCCCGAGCAAGACGAGCAAGTGCCATACATTCCAAGGGATGACGGACCAAGCACCACTAATTGGATTCCAAGGGATGACGAATAATGTTTGTTTGTTTTTAAAATTAATTGTTGTTGTTATTTTTAATTAATTATTATGATGTAATGCTTTCTTTTTAAATTTATTATAAATATGGTTTTCTTTGTTTATTTTTAATAAAGTATTTGAAGTTCAAATTTAAACAAAGTCCAAACTTAATTTATTAGACAATAAATGATGCAACATTACACATAAACACGCCAACAACATTAAAGACAAAAAATAAATAAAAAATCTTTGCCCTTGTCCTTGCCCTTGCCCTCCACGAACGGGTGGAGTTGCACAAAGGCAAACACTATTCACGGAGGGCAATCACTGCCCTTGCCCTTCACTAACGGGTGGAGATGCTCTTAGAAGAGGTATGACAACAAAGCCCATTTCAGCCAAGCCCGAATTTAATAGAGTAGAATTTAAAATTGATCCGTGAACCAAAAATTCGCTATTAGAGCACTTAAATTTAACAAAACTTTTTAGTCAACACCGTTAGCAATTCCGTCTAAAAAACACCTTGTGCGTGACATGGTCTTCAATTTAACAAAACGTTATGCCGCTGAAAATCTGCTCGTGGATGGTTTGGAGTGGGGTGGTGATGGTGTTGGGGTCAGTGACGAGCTTCGGGAGATGAATTTACGGGGAGAGTGGTGGCGGAAGGCAGAGGAGAGAGAGGAGGGAGAAGGTGGTGATATTAGTTGCTCCCACTTGAAATGGCATAAGCCCTTGAACCAAGAGGAGCTGGAAAACTCCATTTTGCCATTAACGTGATCAGCGAGGGGAATAAGATCTAAGGGGTATTTTCGACATTTTATCACGGTATCCGACAGTGGTCAAAGTGTCGTCAGAGTGGCGCCAAACAAGTGACAGAAGTAGAGGAGAGAGCAAAAACCTGAAAGAGTGGTTCCAAGCGCGTGACACGACACAAAAGCGGGCCCTTGCATTGCATCAGGAGCTTTTTCTGTTTCAACATTAAACAAATAAATTATTTACACTATAATTTTTTTGATGTAATTATCTAACTACAATTTTGTCATTGCCGCAATTCTTAGTCCTCCAATTAGATCCAGTCCCTAGCAGAAGCAGATATAGCAAGAGATCGTTGGACAAAAGCGAGGTGCGTAAACCGACTAATTATACCGAGATTTTGAAGAAAATAAGTAAGTGGGTGTGAGTAGTATAAAATTTGTGGGGCCAGATTAATTTATCCGGTGACTATTACTATTAATACGTAAGCGCACCAAAAAATCGGGTCTATATTATTAATCCTATCTGGTCTCTTATACGAGCTGCAAAACGAGACCTCTCTCTCTTTTTTCTCGGCCATTCTCTACTTTTTTTTTCTCTCCTCTTGATCCGTACTCAATTGATCTTTCATGTCTTTTCTCGTCCGGCTTATCAATCCATAAACAATTGAAGAGAGACTGATTACATACTCGGATCGTAGAAACAAAGTTTAAGTTTAAGGTGCCACCTCGAATAAAGTTAACGAGTAGGCAATTATGAGTTCGTTTAGAAGTGCTTTTAAAATAACTAAAAACGCTTTTGATGAAAGTTTTTGGAACCAGTTCTTAGTAAAAATGTAAGTAAATATTGAAAAAGCACTTAAAGTGTTTCCTGCAAGAAACACATAACTAGTGTTTCTGGCTAAAGTGCTTTTGAAACCCAAAAACAATTTCACCAAAAACCTTTTCAGTTATTTAAAAATACTTCCAAATAAACTCTATGTTTCGATAGTGGAAACCTTGTGATGAAAGGTTCCAACCTTAAAGATTTTGTACTAAAAGAATAATTTGCAAAAAGAATAATTTGCATCTTAATTCAACACTCTAATTTGTAAAAAAAGAGAGAACAAATGAAAAATAGTGAGGGATGTTGTGGACAGTTTTTAGTGAAGGGTGCGGCAAGAGAAGAATAGAGAGAATTTGGTGAAACTGTAGTGTATGTGGAATATGTAGTTCATATATTCCACATACCAGGTGCCTTTATTTATAGTAATAGAAGTACAAGTACAATAGGATACTAATCCCTTACAGAACGGAATAGCCTAATCCATATCTACCTAGGATTTACACAATCACATTTAACACATGTTATATTTTATCTACAACAAGGGAGAAATTAATTGGAATTTGAAAAGTTCACCCAAAAACAAAAAAGAAATTTGGAATTTGAAAAGTGGGAAAAAAAGGAAATAGTCCAAGAAAAGGCCAGCTGTGCAAAACTAAAATTCGTGTCTTTATTCAATGTTCAGGTGCTGCCCAGCGCGTGTTCCCCCTTTTCTGAAAAAATGGCATGCAAACTCACCCCTCTGACACACTATTGCGGGACCCACCACGGAAATAAGGGCTGGGCCCCACCCTCGGTTTCCTTATCCCCACATCAAAAATTCTTGAGTGCTCCGGAGTACGGGGTACTTCAAACTTTTATATTTTAATTTTTATATTTTAAAATAAAAATCTAACGGTTAAAAAACTCAGAATACTTTGTACCCGGAATATACAAGAAAGACTCATCTCCACATATCTCAGTCCCACAATATAAAGGGGACCCCCCACTCCTTCTGTGGGGTCAATCGAATCCCCCCAACTTCTCAAAACCCTAAATTTCACTCTCTACTCTCTCTCCTCTGCCCCAAACCCTACAACCACCACCCCCCACCCAACGCCATGGCCTCAGAGATAGTCCTCCAGGCACACCGCAAGCTCGACGACCCTAACCCCACCCTCATCCCCACCGCCGTTTTGACTTCCGCCACCATCCAAACGGCGCCGTCACTCCAGTACTCCCAACAATCCGACCTCCAATTCCAGGCCCAGCCCAAGCCCCAGAAACAGGTCACCCGCCGGAACACCAGGGACCGCCACACAAAAGTAAACGGCCGGGGCCGCCGCGTCCGGATGCCGGCCATGTGCGCCGCCCGCATATTCCAGCTGACCCGGGAGCTCGGCCACCGCTCCGACGGCGAGACCATCGAATGGCTCCTCCGCCACGCCGAGCCCTCCATCGTCGCCGCCACCGGCTCGGGCACCCTCCCGGCGGAGCCGATCTCGACCACCACCCCGTCCGTGTCGTCCCGAATGCCCTCCGTCCCTTGCCGAGTCCACCCGCTCCACTCGATCAGAAGCTCCGGGCAGTTCCTGTACCCGGCGGCGGTGGGGTCGGCCCAGGCTCATCAGGCGATGCAGCTGCAGCTGGACTTGTGCCAGCCGATGGGGCTGGACTATAATGTCGGGTACCGGCACATGCCGTTCACGTCGCTGCTGCTGCAGACGGGGGAGAGTGAGGTGGAGGAGGGGCGGCCCGAGGAGGAGGTTCTGGGACTTGGAATTGGGGATGATCAGTAGATAAAAAACAATGTGGGTGTGCTGAGTAGATGCTGTGGGTGTGTATAACAAAGCAGAGGGTACGGGAAATAGGGGGTACAACAATGTGTAATGGAGGTGGTGGGGGGAGACAGTTTAGTCGTTATGAGTGTGTTTTGGTGTGGAGAGGGGTTGTGTTAGTAGTTTTTGTGGTTTAGATAAGTCTTATTTTTTTGCTATTTAATTTATGTTGTTGTTCATCAATGGTTGTGTAGTTAATTAGTAATTAAGTAGTAATCTATATATTATATGATATGGGGGTGGAAAGTTTGGGGGATGAGTATCTATTAAGTTGTACATGTTCAACTAAAATGGAATAAAATGAGGATGTATTTTGGATTAAATATTGGATTGGATGAGTTTTGTGTACTTTGACTACTTATGGAGGAGGAGGAGGAGGAGACTTTGACTACTTATGATGGAGGAGGAGACTTATGGAGGAGGAGGAGGAGGAGGGGACCATGACCGGAATCGGACCCACCGATGTCGATCTTGATTGATTTTTATTCTTATAAAATTTGATGAACAAAACAGTGAGAGGGTTTAAGAATATGATAGGTTCACAGTTCGATTCTCTTCAAAGTAAACAAATAAAATTGCGTTAAATAGAATCATTGACATTGATAAAGCAATCAAAGTCGGTGATCCTAGACCCTATGGCCCAAAGAAATTGTGGTCACTTACTGTTTGATCAATCATTTCGATGATGAAACATGAAATGTTCGACAGCCATTGAAACAGCAAGGATTTGTAACTGTAAAAAGCTACAACTGAAACCTGAACTGTTGCCGACTGCCACAGAGAAGCCAGAAGCAAGTATTCGATAGAACTTGTAAGCTGTGTTTCTAACTACAAATCTGTATCCAGATGTGTACTTCAATGACCGAGAAAACACGAGTCTGCATTGAATCGTATATTTCACCAATGGCAAAGAAGCAAGTATATGATTACCCACGAAACAAATGACGTAAACAATGGCGAGCTTTCCAATTGAGTTGGAAACTGACCGGCTGCTTATTTGTCGCGTTGACGCAGATACTGGCCAGAGCTTTTCCAATTCAGTTGGAACTTGAAACCCTCCGGCTGCATATTTGTCGTCTTACACAACGCTGTGCATGAAACTGCAAACCATGATGGCAAGAACTAAACACATACATTTGTCGAAATTCATTAAAGATTTGTCGCAGTAATGTTATGTTCAAACAGGGAAGTAAAAACGGAATGATTATGAATAAGCAGAGTCTCAGCAGAGTGAATTCCAATAAATCCCACTTCTGCTATGGTAAGAAAAACATTCAGAAAATAATTCATACAAAGAAAAGTTATTCATCAACCAGTTTCACCGATATAACCTTAAAACAGATCAACGGTACAAGATAAACAATTGAAGCTTATCAAAACCTTAGTTCCCGCCTCTTTTATGTCCAACCAAAATCCTGAACTTAACCATCTCACTATATATGTCTATATACATCATAGCATTTTTCCGCAATATAATCGTGCTTTCCATTTCGCGATACCTGCCAATTATGCATGACTACTGCATATGCCGTGAAGCGTACATTTTACTTGTGTTCCTGTAAAGCATAGAATACTTACTTTCCTTGACACTGATATATTCATTTCGAGTATCTTTTATTTTTTTCTCTTTCGGAAAGAAATCATTTCAAGTATTTAACATATCTTTGTACATTCCAAATCTAATGGACCAACCGAAATGGTAGAGAAGAAAACAGCTAAAGACTCACAAAGATTCAACAAAACTATTTTAAATCTGTTTTCTGAAATGTATAAATTCATTATTGTATTGTAACTGGTTTGTTCCAAAAATAGTGTACGGTACCAGCATGCGACTACAAAAATCACCCATGCAAGCAACCATAATTATAGTAAATTTTATAAAAGGAAAAAAATGGAAAAAGAAACTAACTCGCTCTTACGATGAGATAATCCAGCCTGGACGGACATTGGAAGAGCAAAAATATGAGTGTGTGAGGTTCTGAACCAAGGATCTACATGATTTAAACAACGGCAGCAGCACTAATAAGAGGGACAAATGTGCCTAATGCCATCCAAACATTCCTAATGTTTATTCCCAAATATCCGCCATTTTTTCTTTTTTCTGCTCCCATATGAGGGTGTACCTGAAATAAAACCAAAACCGTAGTAAGTCATGCATTGCTTTTAGAGAGAGGGAGAGGTAAAACCCAATGCATGCATGAGGGCACTAATGTCAGACAACTAAAGAGTCTTTATAAAAAATCAAATTAAGATTTTAGATCACATAAAGAGCCTATTATGGTGTTGTGTTGCGACTTTTTTCCCCGTCTCACAGTTGGTATTATACACACAGATCCCAAAAGAAAAAGAAACTGTAAGTTAATGATCATTCCAAGACTGTTGGGTAGTGATACAATATTATTGCTCCAACTGGTTGAGTTCAGCTCAACAAGTTATCCCAAGGCCAGGTTTCATTTTACTCCATATCACTTTGCACTCTTACATGTGCATAAAGAAAGATAAAAAAGGTTACCTCCTTGAGGATAAATTGAGTTGTAATGCACCTCTGCCCAGAAACTCAAATAAATAACTGCACAAGATATAAGAGCTTCTGTAAGGCTTAATAGCCGACGAAAAACTAATATCTATGATATCACACATAATAGCTTAACCCTTGAGCAAAATTCCACAATATCTATTTTTACCAAGCACAATGATGAGATGAACATTGAACTCTGAGATAGTAATCAAATATTCATAACACGGTAACAAATTTGATCATGATAGCAGAAGTGAATTTTAAAAAAAAGGACAGTGGCGTGTGGAATATGGAAAGCTGAACCAATTTCAACATACAGATAATTAAATACTTAAAATATCCAATTGTCTATGCACACAACAAAACCTAAGAATTAACAAGCTTACCTTGCTTTGACGTTTGGTTATTAGGAAGAATCTCTATGCAACAGTTATCCTTAAATGAAGTCAAGACAAAAATTTTCACTCCGTACTGCAACCAATTATTCACACAAGTATCAGTTACTATATCAACTACTGTTCAAAAGATGGAAAAATCCAGATGTGCAAGCATCATTGTAAAAGATTTTTCATACCAAATCAGCAGCTGCCTGCAATGAGACATGGTCACCCCACTCACCATCCCTGGTTTCATTCAGATTGATAGGTATCAATTAAGGCCAAAATTAATTGACAGGAAAACAAGAAAATTTATGAGTTCGAGTCATACTTGGACATCTTCTCCAAATATTCATCATATGCCATAGGAACATATCCCTCATAAATCTCCGGATGAGACTTAAGCTGATAACAGTAAACCATCAGAAGGATAAACCAGAATCCATGGAAGATAGTTGAAACAAAAAATTTCACGGTGCTTAAGTTCAGTATAACAAACAGGTATTTCCAGGAGAGCAAACCTGATTTACGACTTGCTTTCTCACATACTCGTGGTTGTCAGGTGATTGATACAATTGGTCTGATAAAGCATGGAACTGGAAAAATAAAGCAAAGCATGACCTTAACATGTCTAATTTGAAATATTCTAATATCAATATCCAGTCATAAATATAAAACTGATACATCGATATCCAGTCATAAACAACAGAAACAGACACAGCTACAGAAGGACTAACCTGGCAGTTGCCATCTCCTGCTACCTTGTGTTCAACGAAGCCATATAATTGAAGCCTACATGAAAAAGGCAAGAAATACTTTTATGAACCCAAATCCAATAGCAGACCACAAGTCAAAATTCTGCTCGTTAGGCAAATTCTGAATTACATACTGATGCTACTTCACTCCTAGAAAGGAAACGGGAGGTCGTACCTGTCAACTAGCCTTTGATGATCTGAAGTCGCTTCATCAATTGAAGGAATTTCTCCATTGATTCTAGGAATGTGCTAGACCATATAAAGGGAACAAAGTTAATACCTGACATTTGCAAATCACGCAATTTGTAGCAATCCAAATACAAATACACTAGTAACAAATGCGCAAACTGTGGATTTTAATTATTCATTATTATTTTAAGAGAGGCAGAGCAGGGAATTCACATGAATAACCAAAATTCCATTTACATGTCTATTTGAGTTTCCAATCTACGTTCCCAACTCTCAACATCAGACTATTACCTAATTTGTATTATACAATGTGCTAACAGTTTTTCAAAGGTCAATCATGACAACTCCTTTAAGCTGTTTAATAACAAAATCATGATGAAACATTTGAGGTTACAACATGGTGAAAATGCTGAACAAGGTGAGAAATGAACTTTGAACAACACAAACTTACAGGAACAGGATTCCAGCCCCAGCCTACTTCCCCATCAAGTGAACATTCATCAGTTAGCTCCAAATGATCATCAGGGCTAGAACATATGCTAGAAGGCGCCACTATATCAGCTTCTTCCTGGCCGTAATCACGGTCTGCATGGTGCAAAAAAATGCATATCAAGATAATAAAATGATATAGGTTAATTTAACATGTATAAAAAGAAGGTGCAAGCAGCATTTTTCCAGATACCTGAGCAATAATCTCTTGCAGATTGACCATGCCACTCATCTTTAAGAAATGAGGCTTGTGATTGCGCTTCTCTTGCATGTGGGTATTCAGAGGCTTCTGTTACAGATAGTCGTGAATATTCTTCTTGAAGAGTATGTGCAATGATCTCATCATTTTCTACATTGTTTGATTCTGTATCATCATGACTTCTGATACACTCTTCATGGTGGATATCATTAGCATCGCATTGTAACATGTCACCGTAGTAGTATGAAGAATTATAAACTGGATCCCCATCAAGAAGACGAAGAGCCCACTGAAAAATATCTGAATCATACTCACGGGCAGCCATCTCCTTAAAAATGCATATGTGGAATTAGAATGCCCAATCTGCTTCCAAGAGCAATGATGAAATCCCTCAGAAGTTCAGGAAATATAGTAATATCTGCCCAAAAGGTACCAATAATGTTAAAGAAAACTTTCAAAGCTTTAACGTTCTTTAACTATAACTATAATTTGCATGAGAATGTTCAGCTGCCCAAATCTACAATAAATCATAGCATGAAATAATTTTCTTAAATTAAGTATAGTGCTCCAATTGCAAGGCAAAGCCAAGGGTTTTTAACGTTATTATATCCTTAATATAATAAAGCAATTAACTTTTTTACAGAATACTGGACAAATATATAGTAGAGTGTATACCTGCAATTGATTATACATCTAAACATAGAATAAATTAGAATAAGCATGTTAGCGAAAATGATGCCTGCCCCAAGTAATCATAATTTAAGACTTTGCTAAGGTCAAGTATGTTTATTGTTAACTTATATTAAAATTGTGGTGATATCAGAAAGGGTTCAACCCACCGTCAAAAAACCAGGAAAAACAGATAATTGCTGGTCTACAATGACCGCCTGTAGACTTTGATTATCCTTATAACATTATAAAGTGACAGACAAACCTGCTAACCTAACAGCGTGTGGTTACGCATTCTCAGTATGTCTAAATAAAATATCACAAAAAAAGAGAACGACCTAAACTAGCCCGCCTGCTTTCGCAATTTTAAACTAGATCATTGACAATAAACACATAACTCCTAGAAAAGAAAATGCAGGATCATCGATAACGTGAAGGGCTAAAAATTCTTAATGGTTTTCCTCGCATGCTTAGGGGATAATCCCCAGAAAATAAGTAAACTTTAACCCAAAGAAGTTAATCTTTACTAAAACAAATCAAAACTTCATACGACCTTTAACATATACACCAAAATTAATGAATCAGTTGTGCAAACAAAGCAATTTAATTAAATAATATCCCCAAGACAAACTGCAATTACTCTCCATAACATTCGTATTACTACATATTCAATCCCAACCTCCGATTTTTCTTAATGAATCGATTTGATTCCATTTTATTTCAAGACTACACCTCTACCTATTTATTTTCTTTCTGCAATTTGAACACAAACTATTCACCCCCTAACAACACCACTTACAATCTGAACAAGACACCTGCTACGCAGTAACGCAGACGTGGGTTAGATCAATTGGCTCCGAAGTTCGAATTCACATCGATTAAATTAGTTTATAATATCGTCTTGTCAAAAGAAAAACAACACAACTGCTACATGCATATCCATGATCAAAACCATAAACTACCAGCAATCAAACAGAACCCAGAAAAACTTAAGCTTTTGCAATAACATCTCAATCAGCAGCAAAATCTCAGCAATAATCCAAACAAAAACAACCCAACAAAGATAAACATAGTTAAAACTGTAAAAATAAAGAGATTAAGAACTCACCCAATCAGCTTCTGCTCAGAGCCAATAAGAAAAACAAAAGCTTTGAAACCTGTCGTTTTCTCAAGATGAAAACTTAGGGTGAAAGTTAGAGAGAGAAAGAGAGGAGAGAGAGAAAGAGAGGAGAGAGAGAGTCGGGAGCAAGGCACTGTGTGTGTGTGTATTAATAGGGCGATACGAATTGCATTGGATGACGACGACGCACTGAAAAAATCGACCAGAAAATGGAAAGAATTGGGGTGCACTTTCACCCCATTATATACAGTTTGCCAGGGACGTTAAAGTTCGAGCAAGTTATCCAAACGTACGGACCGAATGGATGGTTGAGATTTATTTGAGTGGGAATTTAGATGGTTGAGATTTATTTGAGTGGGAATTTAGATGGTGGTGATTTAAGCGTTAATTCCTTGAACGGCTTCTTATTCCATTCCCGTCCACATAATTGGACTAAATTTTCATTTCTAGTAGTTTAATCTTATTTTATAATTTTTTTTAACTACAAACGATATTATTATTTTAAACTACACTGAAAGAAGAGAGTAGCAAGTGACTTGTGATAAAAATCCCTTTTAAAATTCTTGATTTAATAAAAATCAGAAAAGATCTTGCACCATCTATTATCTAATACATGTTTTTTTTTTTTTGACAGATCTGATACATGTTATACACATTACAAAATTATAACCTGGGAAAGAAGATCTGACTGTGTAGGTAGGATCTGGTGAGGACATGACAAATGGAAGGTTGAGATTGGTTTGAACTGAGGTTTGGGGGATCGAATGGCTGTGAATGAAGAGATTTGGTATCAGTTGGGCCGATGCTGTCTGAGAGCTGGAAAAGTCCCATATGAGAGCTTTCTATTAAAGAGGGATGATATACCCTAAACCCATTTTCCTATTTTTTCATCCTCATTATAATTTCACTCACCACAAAAAATTATAAAATTGAAATGCTATTTCCCCATTCGGTATTATTCTTAAAATAACATCCAATATATCTAAATTCTTTTTTAATTTTTTAAAAGAATAAATATTAGAGTGTTGTCAGCCCAGCTGAGCCTCCACTCACCGCCAAGGCCTCCCTTCCAAATTTTTATTCCGATTAGAATTCTAGAATCCGGTCACTTCTCAAATCTTCAGGTGATTGCAACTCTCCTTCCTTCCCTTTCTCCAGACCCCAACGCAATCCCATTGTCACATCCCGGACCTACTCCGCCGTAGCACAATATTGTCCGCTTTGGGCTACGCCCTCACGGTTTTGTTTCTGGGAACTCACAAGCAACTTCCTAGTGGGTCACCCATCCTGAGATTGCTCTAGCCCAAACTCGCTTAACTTCGGAGTCATCGGAACTCTGAAGCCAGTGAGATCCCAAAAGGCCTCGTGCTAAATGGAGGTGGGCATGTACATATAAGGCACATCACCTCCTCTCCGTTGGTCGATGTGGGATGTTACAATCCACCCCACTTAAGGGGAACCCGGCGTCCTCGCCTGCACATCCAAACCGAACGGCAGAGTGGCTCTGATACCATTTTATCACATCCTGGACCTGCTCTGCCGTAGCACGATATTGTCCGCTTTGGGCTACGCCCTCACGGTTTTGTTTCTAGGAATTCACGAGTAACTTCACAGTGGGTCACCCATCCTGGGATTGCTCTAGCCCAAACTTGCTTAACTTAGAGGGGCGCAAAACAAAAAATGTGAGTGAGCAAAAATAAAGATTTCTAAAATCATTTTGTCACTTTCGAACATAATAACCCATCGCTATAAAACCCGTATTAATCTCAAAATCATGCTACATAGTAAGTATGAAAAACTAAGTAAAATGGAAAATCATAAGATGAGTAAATCTCGTAAATTCTCAATATAAAGCCGTCATGGAGAAACCAATGGATAGACAACCCAAGTACAAGTATCTCATTGTAAACTCAAATAAGTATAAAGTACCATGACATCGGTGAAAACAGATAAATCAGGGAAGCGGGTAAATCGCATAAATTCTCAATACACAAATATGGTGTGCTCATCAGATGATGCAGACACACGAGCTCATGCAGATATATTCTGACATGAACAAGTTGAGTGTATTAATCTACGCTCAAGTACTACACACACGTGAAGTTGGCGCTAAGCGCGTCACAATGAGTTCTAGATGTAAAAACAACTAGAACAGGCTAACACCTACAATGGATCCAAAGTGAACATATCTGTCATGGGAACATACGGGTGAAGCTCATCCTGGCACCAGACAGTACCATAGACATCGTGTAAGCAATCCATGATGAGTGGGTAAACATATGAAAACATTCCATGGATAATATATCTCAAATCTCATAACTCAAGAAGGGGATCACATAAAGCGTAACGTTTCTAAAGTAAGGCGAGTAGTAAAACGTTCCAAAGTGGTGTTCACAAATATCGTAAGTCAAAACACCGATAACTCGCTAAAACATTTGAAATTCTAAAACAAGGCAAGATAACATTGCAAGTCTAAAATCTATTTCAAAGCATATACATAAAGATATAAATTTAGAAAGAAATACCCACTCACAAAGACCGTAGTCGTAATCCCTCACTATGCTCTCTGTAGTCCTTGGGTTGTTACTCCTAAAGTGAAACAAACCATACTTAGTAAACTAATAAAAAACTACGAAGAATATTGAAATACGGGGTTTGAACTAAGAGTTTCAGTGTCTGAAAATCCAAATACGCCGCCGCCGCACGCGCTGGCGGATGGTCACCACATACCGTCATGCCCCTACATGTGCCTGTTACAAGTGTTGTTAAAGTTAATGCGCGTGACGTTAACTTTAACGAAAGATTCTAAGGATTTAATGGAATATTCTAACAGCGTTAGTGTCACATCCCGGACCAGCTCTGCCGTAGCACGATATTGTCCGCTTTGGGCCACGCCCTCACGGTTTTGTTTCTGAGAACTCATGAGCAACTTCTCAGTGGGTCACCCATCTGGGGATTGCTCTAGCCCAAACTCGCTTAACTTCGGAGTTCCGATGGAATCCGAAGCCAATGAGCTCCCAAAAGGCCTCGTGCTAAATGGAGGTGAGCATGTACATATAAGGCACATCACCTCCTCTCCGTTGGTCGATGTTGGATGTCACAATCCACCCCACTTAAGGGAAACCCGGCGTCCTCGCCAGCACATCCCTACCGAACGGCAGAGTGGCTTTGATACCATTCTATCACATTCCGGACCAGCTCCGCCGTAGCACGATATTGTCCGCTTTGGGCCACGCCCTCACGGTTTTGTTTCTGGGAACTCACGAGCAACTTTCGAGTGGGTCACCCATCTTGGGATTGGTCTAGCCCAAACTCGCTTAACTTTGGAGTTTCGATGGAATCCGAAGCCAATAAGCTCCCAAAAGGCCTCGTGCTAAATGGAGGTGAGCATGTACATATAAGGCACATCACCCCCTTCTCCGTTGGTCGATGTGGGATGTCACAGTTAGAGAATATTCTGTTAACACTGTTAGTCAGAGGAAGGAATATACCTAAGAATATTTTCGGTCGGAACCGGCTTGTTGACGTCATGATCAGGCTTAGACCGGGTTCACTGACGTCAGATCGCTGCAAATTTGCCAGATTTTCTGGGATTTTAGCTGGTCGTCTTCCCAAGCTCGCCTCGCCTCTGTCATTGCTCCACCGTCGATTTTGAGGGTATACTTGGGTTCATAAAGTTGAGACGAACCCGATGGTATCGATCTCAAGGGTCAATTCCTAGCCATTTGGCTAGAATCCTCTCGTTGGAATCTGGGCAGAGGTTCCCCCTTTTCGATCTGTGTCATTTCACAACCAAATCACACATGCAATATGTCAAACTTCATATACTCTTCACAAGGAAACGATTGGTGGTAGTGGTGAAACTTACCTTCGCCAGAAAACGGTGGAAATCTCGTCCGAAAGTTTTGTCCTCGTTGGAGCTCTCCGTTCAGGTCTAAGGGCTTGGTTTCTTACACAAGGAACTGGTATTTGAGTTCATGATGACAAGAGGATGACGATGGTAATGGTGTGGTGGTTTGGTTCGTTAGGGAACGGCAGCTCCGCTACCATGGTTTTGTGGGTGTAAGTCGGGGAAGAGAGAGAGTGAAGACAAAGTGAGGGAGAATGTTAAGGAGAGTGCACGAAAGGAGAGTGGATGGGTCCTAATCGACCCAAAACCCAAATAGAATAAAAATAACCAAAGTGTCCCGAAAATGACCAATTTATGAAAGTACCTTTGAACTCTAAAGTTCCGTAGAAGCTTTGTTTCAACTCTGAATTTCGTTATGTTCGCGTCCATGCATTTGTATCAACGAGCACAACAAGGAAAAGCTAAGAGAAAAGGTCGTACGTGTCACGAGCACGAAGGTCAACAAAAGTCTACACTTACCCTTCTAGGGGCATTTTGGTAATTTCACACCTTCAAAAAATAAAATACTATAAATTTCAGGACAGACTGTAACAGTATTTTTGTGTCTTACAATTTCAACAAATTTGATCTTCTTTAATTTTTGCAGAGTTTGTTTTTATGTTTTTAAACATTGGAGGGAATCGAACCCTAACTTAAGTATCTTCGTTTCTCCAGCTTATTTACTTGATTATTTTCTGTTAAAGTCTTCCCCTTTCATCCTGCTGCTTTAATGGTTGGAGAAAATAGTATAATACTGGGTTTCAAAAACTAATCAAGCCCTAGATGTAGCAGACCTGTTCTCCTAGACCCAGTGGCGAACCCATAAACTTTATTAAATTTATTTTTAGACAAGAAATACCCTTAAAATCTAAACAACAAACATATCACTCGACTATTGATTTTGCAATATAACAAGGTGGAATTTTTCATGATATTAATAATGAAAGTCTCTGCGTACTCAAGCAATTGCAATCAGTTATTTAAGTTGTATAATTTATATATTTGTTTGAAAATGGAGACATTGAAATAAAAAGAAAGCAAGCTTGGGCAGCAATGCATGAGTTCCATCGCATGCTTCAGCCACTAAGGCATTTTCACAAGCAGTTGGAGGGCGTAACTTGAGCCAAAAATACACAATCAAGGTGTCAAAACCAAACTGTCTTAATGGAGAAATATGAACTTCAAGGGGTCAATTGACCCCTATGACCCCATTGTGGATCCGTGAGTGTTTAGACCTCACTGTTCAAGGAATGTGATCACTCACTGTTCAATCTTAATTCAATGGTAAGTGTCCTTAATTTTTGTTGTTGTACTTTTTTCTCCACCATTGAATTTAAATTAAAAGGCGAGTGACCAAGTCTAAGAGAAACAAGACTCCTAAATGTAGATGATGGTGGGATGGGATGCATACTTTTCTCTCACTTGGCCAAATCCTTAAATTTTTTGATAGAATTAAGCATGCAAGTATAACATGTTGTCTGTTGACCAAAAGTTTAGATCAAGCTCCTCTAAAATAACTACATAATTAGCTTTTGTTAACCCTACTTTAAGGTTAAAAGCACAAAAGTGCTTGTATCGACGGGCAATTTTCTTTGCGTGTTTCGTAACTTTTGGGTGAACTTTTTGGGACTGGCTACAGTGCTCGCAAGCATTGGATGCTCACACCGATCTCACCCTCCTTCACCCCCTCTTTCCTCCCTCCTCTCTCCTTTTAACGGTGAGATCGGTGTGAGCATCCAATGCTTGCAAGCACCGTAGCCTACTCCGAACTTTTTATCCCAAAAAAGAAGAAAGAACAACTGTTGATTTAGCTAAACTGCGTTGTAAACTTTTCTTCCTAACAAAGTTAATCACTTTTAGGCTTTTTATAAGCTTCTTCACGAACCACTTCCGGATTAAGTGTTTTTTAACAGTGCTAGGTTGCTAACTACTAGGGGTGCAACTCGGGCGGGTTGGGCAAGTTGGATGGTTAACCCAACTCTAACCCAATCTTCACAATTCGGGTTTGGGTTGGGTTCGGGTTCATATGAGTTTAGTCGGGTTCAGGGTTTAATTGGGTTCGGGCTTATTCGGGTTGGGTTCGGGTTCACCCAACTTTATAGAGTTCAATCTTATAACACCTTATTTTGCATGATTTTTCAAATTTTAAACCAAACAACGTCAATATTAGTTAAAATTCCATTTACACACAAAAGTTAAAGCAAACAACTTGAAAACTATTCCTAATGTTTCAACCATGCAAAGTTGGAATTAAATTACAAGACGTATACCAAAACTTCAATAAAAAGAAATGTAAAAGTAACACTATCATTCATTATCAATATGAAAGCGGACAATAAACTTCAAGTATAGTCATTCAAAAACTTATACATAACTTATATAATATGAAGTGAGATGGGTAATAGGTAATATATGCATAGGCGAATTTGGGCTCAAAATAGGGTTGGGTTTGGGTTGACATGGGCGGGCAAGGCATCAACCCAACCCAACCCAATAAATGATCGGTTTGGGTTTGGGCGGGTTTTTTCTTCATTCTAACCTACCCGATTGGATTTGAAATCGGGTTGGGCATGGACGGATTCGGGTTGACCCAACCCAAGTTGCACTCCTACTAACTACACAATGTCAACTGGCACACTTATATTTAAGAAGGGCACAACTTTTCTTTCTGCACTCAAATTATTTTGTGTAGTATAGATTATCGCTCGTATAAACTAAAATAAAAAATAAATAACAAAAAGGTGCAAAACGTTTCTACACATTTGGGAGAGCGTTCTAAATTAGATTTGCTAAACCAAAATATATATAATATTTCTTATTATGTATTAAGAAAATAAAACACATCTCATACTTATGAATCCATCCCACCAATATATACACACACACACACACACGTGTACACATAAACAAGATATATGCTACTCAAAGATGAGAAAGAATTCCTCCTAAAAATGCTTCGTAGTCGATTCACATAATTTTGTGCTTATAATCAAAATCGTTAATATTGTAACCGTTATGTAATCTTTGCAAACAATCACTTAAAATAAAGGTCGTTTAGTCAATAAACTGTAGCACATAAGTAGACGGTTTGTAGTACTTTTATCGATTTCAACATATGTGTTTATACAGTTCGATGAATAAAAAATCTCATTTTTTATTGATTGTTTCTAGAAATGATCTTTACAGATTGATTTATAATGTGAACGATTGTGATCATAAGCTCGAAGTTTTGTGAATTAGCCATGAAGCGAGAAATTTCTCAAATTGTCAAGGGTTTACTTGTGATGTTCAAAAGCCAATTTAGGTGGCTGCTGGCTTGGCAGACTGAACTTTCAAAAGCTAGCTGGTTTTCCAAAATTAACCCCACAAAGATTAGCAATACTAAAGCTAATCTATATAAGTGTTATAGTCAATTGCTGCCCGGCCGTCAATTAGGCACCACAATTGAAGTTGAAAAGCCAGTTGTTTTATGAATTCACTAAAGAATGTTGGCTTCTGATTCCGGATATATGTCTGATGTGCAATGACTTGGTTTGCACGTAACAAACAAATCAATCAAATGAATGGTCCAAAATTGCATCAATAATTCAATGATTTCGTGAACCTAAAGTTTATGATCCAATCATTTTCTAGCCCCAAGTTTGTTTTCTAGTTGACTTGGTTTGTAATATCTCGTTATTGCATACATGTTACTCAAACCTGAGGCTTTCCCCAACGAAGTAGACACAACTATCGCTAGACCAAAGTTAGTTGGTCCCTATAAATGTTGACGAGTGAGTAACCTGACTTTTCATTTTTAAGTCTGAAAAAACAATTGTGAGGTAATTGAGCAAAGTGGCGAGTATCAATAGTGCCAATGTACCCTTAAGAAACGAGAACAACTTACATAAAATGAGTTCACAGTTATCGTAGCGTCCTGATCCAATAATACATTGTTATATGAAAAAGAAACTTACACATGACTATACATTATTAGATCGATACGCCACGTGGCGATAAATCAGTTATATGTAAGTCCTTATAATTGTGTTCGAATATTCTACCACTATTCCCGTTTTCTCAGTGTGATTTATCTCAAAATCTTATTAAGTGTAGAGATCCAAGGACCAAGATACAAATCTTCATACAAACAAATATTTCATCCAATGATTTCATAATCCAATGCGTAGATGTAAAAGATTCCACAGTTTAAGAACACTTTAAATCAAAGAATGCATAGTTAGAGAAAAAAATGTTCAACAACACAGTTGATCGACAGTACTGATTCCTCAGATTTACGAATAATAAAACTCAATATCTCAGATAAGATTTCTCCAGGAACCAAAAGAACCATGCTGTCCCTCCCTCTATAGCTGAGACCACTAAAATTAGAATCTGCTCCGACGCTTCTTGGACTGCACATCTCACAGACCATGTCTCATTCCGACATTGAACTAGAGTGAAATCCGCTATTTCTCTCTTATATTCGAGTTCAATGTCTCTAAAACTTTCCCAAATAAGGTTGTGAATTCGAGCATGCTTATAAATATTGCAGAGAGGAATTGGAAAGTGAGGGGGGGGGGGGTGCTATTTACAAGGTAAGTTATTTATGCAGGAGGTATTCTGTATTTTTCCATGTTAAACCGTAATTTATACTTCAGATAGCCAAACAACCACTAGGACCAGATTGCTAAAATGCACTTACAATCAGCATGTCCTTAAAAGCTTTGGTGTCCACGAGCGAGACAACCAGCCAGTTTCTCTCCTCCTCAAATCCACATTTCTTCTCCTGTTCATAGTTTCAACATCCCGGGAAGTTTCTATTGGTGCCAAATTCTTCGGGGGCAGTTGCAGACTTTCTGTTCCTGTTGGTGCCTCCATAACTTTGTTTTGGCTTGATGGTGCCTCCCTTATTTTCTTTTCGACTGAGGCTACCTCCATAGTTTTCTTTTGGCCTGACTGTACGTCGGTATTTTTCTTTTGGCCCAATGGAGCCTCTATAATTTGATTTACCATTTCCAATACCTCGCTCATCTTTGGACGATTCTTGGGGAGTCTGACCAAGCATCTGTTGGCTACAATTGCAAGCTTTTGAGCTGACTTGAGGGGGTATTTACCTTCAAGCTTAGGGTCTATTATTAGCCGGAACTTCTTCACGTCTGACAGGTATGGCTTCACCCATTCTAAGAGCTTCTGCTCACTCTTAGGGCGGTTTCGATCTAGAGGACGCCTACCTGTGATGAGTTCATAAAGGAAGACCCCATAGCTCCACACATCATTCTTAGATGTGAGACGTCCGGTTTGGATATACTCAGGTGCTGCGTATCCCATGGTTCCAACAACCTGATGAAAAATCACCAGCCATGTAAGCGCAAGAGTGTAGCGCACAGATGGATTATTATTTACCGCTACCGTATTGCACCGTCATTTATGGGTGAAAAAGACTAAAGAATTGGGTATTCAAACAAGATAAATTAAAAGCAGTCATAATTATAGGTTTTACTCGAGGTGACCAAAATTCCAAGAATGAATGTAGACATACTAAAAATTTGAAGCAAAAGTAGCCAAAAAATGCAAGATCTATCCACATAAAGGGGAAAACTAATCAGACGCAGGCCTAAGCACAAGCAATAACAAAATTATGAAAGAAATTTAATGTGCTCATATTAATACTACTATTCGAGGCGATAAAATTATGATCTTTAATGTAAGCACAAGCACAATAAAACATCTTGGATTGAAAGTAAAAGACAATAGGCTAATTCAATATTTCATAGGGCATAAAAAACAAAGTACTAATTTCCCATTCATCAGATCCATGGTGACAAAATTTCACATTAACATTTTCATTGACAGCTCAGCCATTGAAAATATCTGGAGGTTGCAGACCGGATCTAAGGTTCAAGTTCTCAGTATTAAACTCCACGCATCTATTAACTTTATGGACACTTTATAAATGTGGATACTCTGACAATCTGATTATATTAAGCAACTTGTTTCAGGTATGTAATATACATTGTCTTTGCTTGAATAAGACCATAAACAATGAAGCAAAATTTATCCAGTCACAAAAGACTACTCATGTTCAAAAGATTTTCATGTTTTCATGTTTTCATCATCTGAATATATGATTAATGCAATTTCAACGGCATATTTGGAAAGAACGAGCAACTGCGGGACTCACAATTCATATAACAACTATATCAAATAATTTAATGGAATCTTGTTTCGACAAGTATGCCATTAGAACTTGAAATCCTTTTAGCAGACTACTGAGGTAAACACTATCACTTGGAACATTGCTATCACAAAATAAGCTTGAAGTATATTGATTAATTAATCTAATTTAATTATAATATATATACAAACATTAATTATAATCAGATAATTTGTATAAAATCATACCGCTGTTGAGACGTGGGTTAATCCTTCTGATGGGCCCAACCTAGCCATTCCAAAGTCTGAAAGTTTCGCATTCCATTGATCATCCAGAAGAATATTTGAAGATTTAAAATCCCTGAATATGATCTAGAACAAAAATACAGAACAATGTCAGCATAGTAAGTTGCAATACCTCACAAACTTATTCCCTCTCCCATCCCTCCTCGTTTCATTTATAAGTTTTAGAGCAAATATAAATACGAACTTAAAAAAATGTGACTATTAAATGCATCAAACTGGAGTAACAAACCTTTCACACAATGAAAATGAAAACAAGTATAAAAGTACCTGAAAGTCCATTTCTTCATGTAAGTATGTCAAGCCACGAGCAGCATCTTGTGCTATTCTCAATCTCATGGCCCATGGAAGAGGATCTAAACGACTGGCTAAATGGTTCTCCACACTTCCATTAGGCATGTATTCATAAATTAGAAGTCGCTGGATTCCTCGTTCATCATCCTCAGCACAGTAGCCCACTAGTTTGACAAGGTTTGGATGCTCAACCACCCCAAGAACATTAACTTCTGTCACCCATTCCTTGTGCCCCTGGTAGCAAAACGGCAGAATCTTTAGTTTAGACCGAATTTGTTTTCTCACATAAATGGAAAAAAGGCATCTTATTAGACTTTATATCAGTTAAATTAACAATCTCGGTGATAAGGACAAAACACAATCTATTACCAATTTACCATTAAGTAGAAGATAATTTTTTTCCAAATTAGGAAGAAGCAAAACTAGTAAATGATGAAAAAAAGGACTCAGTCTGCTAATACCAATAAAAGAAACAAGAAAGCAACGTCCTTGTGTGAATGCATCCTTACCATGTTTATATCATTCAGAGCCATTAGGATTCTTTTTAATCAAACTTAATGAGTAACACAGTACCTTCTGTAGTATATATCTAGTAACTATCGACAAATAATCTCCTTTCATGTGGAACCGACAATTAAATAATAAAAAAGTTCAACGCAAGTAATGAAAAAGAATCTGTATAAACTATAAAGTTATGCCAATAGAAAAACAGTCTTGCCTGCAAGCCTCTTTTACCAAGCTGTTTCACGGCAACTTCAAGTTTTTTACATGGATCTTCTTCACTTTTAATCAGCCCTTTATAAACACACCCAAATCCGCCCTCTCCAACCATAACAGAGCGGCTGAAGTTCTTTGTGGCAGACTTCAGCTCCGAAACTGAGAATACTCTGAGGTTGCTGGGTCTCTGAGAGAAACTAGGATATTGGTTCCTCCTCAGGGATTCTGTGCTCGCATCAGAGATATTCTGGGAATCTAACTCTGATCCAGATCTCTTCATTTCACCATCGGTAAAAGCTGTATTTGTGCTCTTTGGTTCATCCTTTTTCTCTCCAATGCAGAAGGAGAAGCACTTCATGGAGAAGCACTTCATATCTCTCAATGTCGTAAAGTGCTCTAATCGTCCCCTAAGATTCGGAAGCTGATGAGAGCCTTACAATTAGCAAGTTCATATAAGCAACAAATGAAAACCATTGAAAGTCAAGATAAGAAAAGACTTCATAACATAGCAAAAACTCAAAATGTCAATCTCCAATTCTGCAAATGTGATTAGAACTTTGTTACAACTGCTGGTTTTCCTACCTAGTACAGGCCTTTCGCGATTACCCCCGCGAGGATCAGATACAACTATGTAACCAGTAATCATATTTTATCTCATCTAACTTAATCAAAAGTTCAAATCCAAAATTTAGTACTTAAAAAATAACCCCAATACCTGAACTCAGAAAATAACTTCTCCCCACCCTTTATTTTCTGTTTTTCTCCAAACAATATCCAGCATAAATCAGAAATCCCCACTGTTATCTTCTCTTTACATAAATCCAACTACAATTAACAACCCAGATTTCAAATAAAAAACACCAAGTATGTTAAACCATCCCCATTTCTTAATCTTCATTAGAACCCAAGAAAAATCAAATTCAGAAACATTCTCATTTCCTTCATAAGACCCAACAAATCAAATTTTCATAACCATACAGTGCAAATCTAACAAACAAAAACGAAGAATAAAAAAATTTGAAATTCTGGGGGAAACAAGCAAAGGAAAGCACCTTTTTTTTTATGATCTCAGTCTGATTGCACAGAAATATTGGCTGTGACTGCTAAGTTCACAAATTTCCCACCTATGAGGAGCTTTGAGAGAAACCCATACAGTTAATTTGCACCGAATGACCTGTGAAGCTAGAGAAAGAGTAGTCCATGGCCTCAGACTTTTAAGAGAAAAGCCTCCACACGGCATCTTTTGAGTCCGTCTGCAGGGTCAGCTCATAGCTTACCAACCAAATTACCAAAATCTGATTCAAACCCACATATAAAATATTTTATATATAAAAGAGAAATGCTACATATACTTTATAATTTCAACCTTCTCGATTTCTTTAATGTTTTCTATTTTTTTTAGCTCCCCTCATCAATTTTTCTAATTAAATTTGAAATCGTTTAGTTATTTAATGATTATTTAATAAATAGACAAATGATATTATTTAATTAAATACTAAAATTTTAACAATATTAATTGAACAGTTAAATAATTTTGTATTTGATTAATTTTTTACAAACTTAATTTTTAAAAAGTAAATTAGAAAGTAACAATTTCGATAGAATAAAAAAAGTAGAACGAAAATGTCCGAGAAGTCGGTTGCATCTCCCACATATACAAGTATATCAACGGGGCAATCAACAATTTTTTAATTGGTTTCCGCAGCGAGTAACTGCTAATTTAAGTGTGAATGGAGGTTTGGAAAATGAGACAAAAAGGGCAAGATGGGAATGGGACTGAGGACAGGTCAACAAGTCCTGCATATGAAATTGGAATTTTTTTTAGAAAAGGTTATCCGAGTCTTACATTTCATTCCATTTTATATTTGATTTTTTTAATGGGTTTTATTATGGTGATCTCCATCCTCACCATTGATGAATGACCTTTTCATTGCCCTGTTTTGGGCAAATGTTGAGAACCTCGGACGTCGAATATCGTACAAATTAGGAATGAAGTTAAAAAGTTAGCGGACTTAATGCACAATTAAGTAGTGGCGGATGCATGACTATTTTCATTGCATCCCGATAATAACGGATGCAGCGCAAAAAAAAAAATTCAATAATTTTGATGAGGTATTTCGTCGAGCACTTAGCCGACCTATACAATTGTGTGCTTAGCGTACATCACTGCTTTTTAGTGCTCTTTTAATTGTGTTTTTAGGTTAGTATTGTTATCGGTCAAATAAAAAGTAATATCATATATGTATAGAGCTGGGAGCTCAAATTTATAGTATGTTTGGGAGGAGGGAGGGTTAATGGGTCTTTTATTATTTTAAGAAAAAATGACTAACTTTAAACTTTACTAAAAACGGTGTTATTTCGCTAAAAGCATATACGTTTTTCCCTTGTGGTCTTGGATGAGGATTGAGTGATAGAGTTTCACTAGAGAGATGTTGATTTTGTTGGAGTAGGCTACAGTGCTCGCAAGCATTGAATGCTCATACCGATCTCACCATTAAAAGGAGGGAGGAGGGAGGAGAGAGGGGGGAAAGGAGGGTGAGATCGGTGTGAGCATTCAATGCTTGCGAGCACTGTAGCCAGTCCCGATTTTGTTTAGCTTTTGTTGAACTCTTCTGTTTCACGCACACACAAAAAAAAGATTGAAAAAGAGATATGTTGAAGGTAGTTTTGACAAATTACTTACAACTAAGGGCCAGTTTGGGGTTGCTGTGCTTTAAAAATAAAATGCTTACAGCTTTTAAAAGCAACATCCATGCTGCTTTTAAAAGTTGATGTTTTAATGCCATAACTTTTAAAATAAGCAGTATATTTCATTTTTACCAAATACTTTTTATCTGCTTAACTTTAAAGTGAAGCAATTTTTAGTGAAAAAAAGCAATACCAAACAAGGCCTAAGTGTAATATTTTTTAAAACCCAAAAAACTGAGAGAGGGCGCGTGCCCCTTGTTTGTGCAAATTTCCGTCGAGGTTGAATTGACAAGAAACTTGCAAAGACAAAATCAAAGAGACAAACAGAGTTATAACTAACACCAGTGTGGTGTTTGCCAAAGGGCCTTTGATGCCTAAGTCAGGAGTGAATTCTAGGTTTGTAAAAGTGTAGCTAGAGAGGAATTAACTTGAGAAAGGATGGAGTCTTGGCTATTTATAGGCAAACAAGGAGTAAACCCTAGCGTCCAGGTTCGTTGGACCTTGGAGTAGAGTGGTGTTGTGAATATTGCGTTTAAGAATGGGAATAACGAACAAACTCGGAAACTTGAAAACAAAGTAACCAAGATAAATAACACCAAGAATTAACGTGGTTCGGCTATATGTGCCTACGTCCATGGGGCAGCAACAACAATCTTTCACTATATCAATAATGAGTACAACGAATAATCTTGCCAAGCCTCTAGGATTAAGATTTGACAAAAAACTTGAAAGAACAAGAACAAGAAATACACTCTTACGACTTGCGAGCGAATAGGGTGGTGGTGGTGGGGAGTGACGGCGAGACTGAGAGTGAGAGTGAGAGTCGAGAGAGAAAGTGTGAATACCTGTATTTTTAAAAATACATATATAATAATTATGTGTTAAATGTTGTGATTAGTTTCATTGAGATTTGTATTATTATTTAAAAATACATATATAATAATTATGTGTTAAATGTTGTGATTAGTTTCATTGAGATTTGTATTATTATTTATTCAACTATTGTCTGTTGATAATTTATTTATTATTTTAAATGGTCATTTTCTTCACTTAATTGTTTATTATTTTATTTGGGCCATGTTAAGTGAACATAGCCAAATTTCATTACTTTAATTTTGGCCCAATTTATTGGCCATCACCACCGAATCAACAATAAGGGAGGTCTGCTTCCAAATTTTTCCTCTTTCTCCTTGTATGTTCTTCTCATCTCCATGATCAAGCTGACTCAACATCCTCATCTTAATTTGCTAGTCTTGAGACAGCTCCTGCCTTAACTGTTGTAGGTATTCCAGTGGGCTATTACTGTTTCATTCTTATCTTGCAGCCGTATATGTTCCTCATGTCGTTTCTTCTGTCTCCTCGTATGGCTTGCAACATATTTTTACTCTTCTCTCTCTTTCGGGAAAAACCCCTTTTGGTCTGATTCATCTTTTGATGAATCCAACACTGTTATCTCTAAAGCTTTGTAGGAGTGTGGTTCAGCTATTAATCATCTTTTCCATTAAAAGCCCATGAATTCAATTTGCATATGTTTCAGCTTTCTTATGGGCATGTCTCATTAATATCTTTTAATTTATTCAGTTGAGTTTATCTATTTGAAATCGTTTCTTGGTCTGATTCTTACTAGGATATTCATTTTTATAAATTTGTACTTAGTATATCGGTTATAAAATAGTTTGAGAAATCCAATTCAATAATATTGTTGTTTTCCAACTGTATAGAAACCACAACTCCAACTGTTTACTGTTTTCTATTTTTCTTCTTTATACTAGGGATGTATTGATCAATTAGATTCTACTGATTGACTATATATATGTATATGCTAAAAATGTGTCAGCTGGGATTTCTTTCAAGCTACAAACATAGATGCTGTATATAATAGTTTCAATTATATATGAAATAAAGCATGTGTTTAGTGTTGGAAATGATGATATATGCTGGATATATATACTGTTACAGCCCGTTTCGAAAATTAGAATTATTTTATTTCCGGAAGTGGAAAATGACAAAAATGCCCTTGGTTGACTTTTGCGTCGTAACTCGTACGACACTTCTCTTTGTATTTTCTTGTCGTGCTCGTCGTTACGAACGCGTAGACGCGAGCGGGACATCGTTCGGAGTCCGAACGAATAATTTACGGTCGTTGGATTACCGACATCTCCCGTATTTTAAATGTTTGGAGAATTTGGGTTGTGGGGCTGGGACCCAAATTCCTGTTGGCCCATGTGGCCTTGACTGGTTGTCTGTTGGACCCCTTAATTTCTGGGTCTTTGTCCCAAGCTCTCCCTCTCTTGGTCTCTACAAAACCAAACCTCACAAACAAACAAAACAAACACCCATCTCTCTGGGCACCCGTGCTCTCTTCTCCCTCTCACTGAGCCATTCCTTGGCCAAGTGAGCTTGTAGACCACATCATCCACTCTGCCACTCCCTAATCACACTACCTGGACCCTGCAAACCCAAGAACCCAGATTTTTCAAATTTTTCGACGAGGCTCGAATTCTTGTCTCGGCCATTTCTCGGTGAAACCGAGTTCGAAATACTTCAAACTCATCACCACTGAGTTCTTGGAAGTCCCAGGGACCTTGCTCAAGCCTTGGGTGGCGGCGTTTGGCCGAGACTCGACGAAACCGAATCGGCCGGTTTTGCACCGTGGACTTCTTCCCATTTTCAGACCACTTCTGGCCAGATTTTGGCCCCCAAAATGGTAAAATATTATTCTCCTCACTCCTAGTTTCATTTTGGTACTTGAATCGTGCAATTTGGCCTTGAAATGAAGAAGTTATGAAGCTTTGAAAATTACCCATAAATTTCAGCCAAAATTCCCAATTTCCGGCGGCGGCGACCGGAAAATTGGCAGGGATGATCGGCGCTGAAGTCAGTGATGACGTCAGCAAACCGGTTCAGACCGGCGCTGACCGACTCGGCAGAGCAGCGCATGGAGCCGCGGCTTGCCGCGTTTGAGCCGCGCGTGGGGGTGCGTGGGGACTCCTTTTTCGATTCCGTCTTCGCGAGGCGACTCGTGACGACGCGTACTACCTAGGGGCAGTACGCACGATATTTTTCGAGGTGTTTTGGACCTCCGTGTTGAAGAAACAAGGGATAGGTGTAATTAATTAGTTAATTAGTAACCTTTATGAGTTTAATCATTATTACGGTGATATCTCATATAGGTGAGACCTATCCAGAGGATTACCGGGGCTACCCAGGACGGGGGGCTACGACCCGGCTACCTACAGGTGAGTGAGTGGGTCTTTGTTTTGATAAATGTGTATGTACGTATGGTTTTTCAATGCTTTCTTCAAGCTGTTAGCATAATTCATATCATATACGTTTGTTAGAGGTAGAACATTCGTATTATATTGCCATACATGTTTTATACTGTTGCTCATCAGTAGATGTATAACACCCCAGGTATTAGTACTCAGTTTTGTGACCAGGACTAGCCTTGACGTTTGGAGTAGTCACTACCAGTACCGCTACACAGCTTTGGACCCATTGTAGGTACTAGCCTGTTCTAGGTTGCACTAGGCAACTCGAACTTGTGTGCTGCACTTTGTGCACCAGCGCTTAGCGTTAGACTCGCGTCATTGTAGTACTCAGCGTATTACTTTTATACCTAGCCTGTTCCTTGTGGTTTAGCCACTTGGACTTGTGTGTTTACATATGGGTGAGCATGTCAGTAAATCATTACCGGGGAGTACCCGTGTATTTTTCTTATAGTATTTTGAGGTTCATGCTTGAGGGTATGACGTATTTTCTCAAACTATACTTGTTTTCAGTGAGGGGTTAGTAGACTTTTGAAAACAACGGTTTTATCAAAATTTGCTTTTTGACCCACTCACCATTTTATGTTTTGCGCCCCTCCAGGATTAGTTGGCTTGGAGCTTGTGACGTCGAGACGCGGTGGTATGACAATGTAGGGGTTCTCTACTCTTGTAATTATTTTGTATCCACTGCTCAGTTCGCAACTTATTATTTTATTACTATTCTTCCGCCCGCACACTCCGTGCACTCTGACCCTTATTTAATTCAATTTTCCTTAATTATTCTTAAATCTTTCTAAATGGCTTTCGTCACCTAACACGTGTCGGCCAGCACTTCCCGACACCTGGCGTGTCCGGGATCGGGATGTGTCATATACATTCTTCACTCCCTCATGTTATATATGGCACGTTGAATTTGGCCAAGGAATGAAGGAGATATGAATTTTTGAAGTTTTGAAATTAAATCGGGAAAATTTTCCAGATTCCGGCGAACCAGATGGCGGCAGGCTGCGGCGACCGGCGATAGGTTGAAGGTGACGGAATATTCCGTCACGGTAACGGAATATTCTTGACGGTGTGTGCAAGCGCGTGCCGGCGCGTCCGGCAGTTTCTCGGCGCTTGGTGGCGAGTGGGGCGGCGGTGGGAAGGTTTTCAGGCCCCGAAAATCGTTTTTCGAGCCCGTTTTCGCCAAAATAAAATTTTTTTTGGGTTCTTTTATTTAAGGGTTATATTTATTTATATTAGGGATGTTTTTAACATTTTCCCCTAATATTAAATAGGTAATTCTGCGACTCGACACTTCGAGGAGGGCATCACCGAGGGGGATTATACTCCCGAGTACTTGTGAGTGGACTTTTGTTTTAATAAATTATTTCTATGCTTTGAAATATATATGATTTGGATATTCATATGATTTAAAATGATTTTGAAGCGTGACCTTATATATTATGAATTGGTTTTGGAAATAGGTTTTCGTTTATGCATAAATATATGGTATTTAATATATGATTTCCAATGAGCATATTTATTTATGCAACGTTTGAATATTGTGAAATTATGAAGTATATGATATCCTTTATTTATACACATGATGCATATACGTATGTTTTCAAACACACTTGGTATGCTTTCACTACGTTGTAGTACCGTCTCACGGCAGTAGGACAAGTCTCACATGTTTGGGTCACACGCACTGTACTCCAGGGGTATTTTCCTGTAAATACCTTAGTGCAAGCTTGTCTTATGTTTATGTGTCTTTTTGGGGAAAGGCCCCACGACGTAAGGACTCGGGTGTGAGGCGCTATTGCTCAAGTGCTTACATGTGTGTGGTACTAGGAGTACAAATTGATTGATAACGTAAAGTGTTTGTATGGGGATTGAGATGATGTTCCTCAACACGTACATGGGTGATTGCACATATACCCTGTGTTGGTTTTCTCTATTATATCTATTGACCTATATTGCGGCATAACTTTTGGAGACTTATAAATGGTTCTATATGGATTACACTTTGAGATCTATTTTCAGTTATACATATAAAGTATGTTTTGACTTATACTACGGTAGTATAATTTTACACCTATACTGGATTTCAAACAGGGGGTTACTACGTTGAAAAGAGAAAAGTATTTAGAAAACTTTTATTTTTCGTCCACTCACACCTTTTGTTTTTGCGCCCCCTTCAGGACCTAGTGATAGAGCATCTGGTGAAGTCGAGGTATACGATTGGCAGCTATGATTCTCTTCCCGACCATGTAGGGATTTGTTTTTATTTCAGTTTCTTTAATAATATCCATCCCTGTTATGGATAGAAATTCTAGGAACTTGACTTATTATTCTGTTTCCTTTGCTTCAATTTAGTACGCTCTGAACCTTGTGCATATCGATATTATTTTCCGCAAACTAAATGACTGGTTTAAGTTGCATAAACTAAGTGTTGTCATGCATACAATGGCTTCGTCACTTACGAGTGTCGGCTAGCACACCCGAGCTTGGTATCCACGTGGGTATCGAGGGTGGGGTGTGTCAGTCGAGGCATTTGATTTGGCAGCTCTGAACTCTTCCTGACAATGTAGGGATTTATCTTTCATTTAGTTTCTTTAATAATATCCATCCCTGTTATGGATAGAAATTTTAGGAGCTTGACTCTATCTTTTATTCCGTTGCTTTATATTAGTTACGCTCTGAACCTTGTGCATATTTGTAATGATTTCTGCAAACTATTTGATGGTTGAATTGTTTAAATTAAGTGTTGTCATACATACAATGGCTTCGTCACTTATGAGTGTCGGCCAACACGCCTCAAACTCGGGGTCCACGTGGATTTCGAAGGCGGGGTGTGTCAGACAAGGAAAATGGCAAGGAAGTGGAATCCGAGTGAGATTTGGACAGTGCTGTGCGGAATTTCCAACTTCGACAGAACATCCAGAATTCCTTAGGACGAATTACTTGACATGCCATATATGGATGAAAATCTCTGGATGTCTAGTTTCCACATGATTTTGTAGATTTGAATTCCGATTCTTCTAGAATGGTCAAAACAGGCAGTAGAGTCCTGGTTGGATTTGGTTTCAAGGAAAAAACGTGGTAGTTGTTTTGTGCGTGTTTCTACACTTACTTCAAATGAAATAAGGAGTCCTAAGGATGTCTGAACACTCTCTAAATCGTGCCCTTGGAGTCCTTCAATGATTCAAGCACTTGGAGACACCTAATGTTACAACCCGTCCCAAAATTTATGTGAAATGACCAAAATACCCCTAGGGTCAATGTTGACTTTTGTTGACTTTTCGTGACGACTTGTGAAAAATTATTTCTTTACATATTCTCGATGTACTCGTCGATACGAACGCGTGGACGCAAGCGGAACTCAATTCGGAGTTGAAACGAACGTTTTATGAAGTTTTAAAGTGTAGGGGCATTTTGGTAATTTGGCACCCCGTGTATGGGAATTAGGGTTTTTGACATTTTGGCTGATTGCACAGCAGCCAACCCTACCCAGAATCTGCTGCACGTTCTCTCTCCCTCTCTTTCTCTCCCATTCTCTCTCTCGGCAAAATACGTACCGAAAGCCACCATTCTTGAACGAATCACAAAACCACCAAACCAACGCCCAAAAATTATACCAGAGTGTTCCTCTCGTCATTGTGGACGAGACTGTGTTTTTAGTTTCGTCAAATTCGACCCCGATTGTTCAAACCGACGTTGAAACGGTTTCGGAAACGAAACGTCAATTTCCTGTGCAATTCAGACCAAGGTAAGCCTCGAGACCATTACCATTGGCTTTGTTGGATTGAGTAGGTTCAATTTGATATAAAGAACGTCCCATTTGGTGCAGTATTGAAGGAGAACGGAATTAGGGTTTCCCGAAGCTTTCCGGCCAATTTCAGGCCATCTCCGGCCACTTTTCCGGCCTCAAATAGGTATAAAAATATTCTACTCCTCAATACCTTCAATTTGATATATGGCACGTCAATTTTGGACAAAGAATGAAGAAGATATGAATTTTTGAAGTTTGGGACTTAATCGGTATTAAAATTCCCAGATTCCGGCGAACCAGACGACGGCGGCCGGCGGCGGAGCTCCGGCGACCGGCGAGAGGAAGGAGGAGAGGGAATATTCCGTTAACGGTAACGGAATATTCCTAACGGCAGGGGAATATTCCTAACGGCGAAGGTATATTCCGTTAAACTTAACGGCGCTGACGTCAGCAGGCGCGTGGGGCGCGTGGCTGACGTCAGCAGCGCGTGGGGTGACGTCAGCAGGGCGCGTGGGGCGCGTGACGCGCGTGGGGGACACGCGCCAGCGCGTGGGACCACGTGCCAGCGCGTGGCGACACGTGCCAGCGCGTGGGACCACCTGCCAGCGCGTGAAACCACTCGCCGGCGCGTGACCGGCGCGTGGGATGGTTTTCCGACGCGTGTGGGCGCGTCCGGGGGTTTCCCGGCGCGTGCCGGCGCGTGCAGGCGCGTGAGGGGGTTTCCCGGCGCGTGGGTCGGTTTTCCGACCGTTTCCCGGCGCGTGGCGGCGCGTGCGGCGGCGCACGGCGGCGCCGGCGGCGGTGGACGGCGGCGGTAGGGTTTTCGGGGCCCGGAATTCGTTTTTCGAGCCCGTTTTCGCAAAAATAATATTATTTTTGGGGGGTTCTTCTTTAGGGCTTAATTTTAATTATTTTTAGGGATGTTCTAATTTATTCCCTAACTTTAAATAGGTAATTCTGCGGCTCCGCACACCCAGGAGGACAACGCCGAGGGAGATTTCACTCCCGATCATCTGTGAGTGGACATTTGTTTTATGCAATGGTTTTTATGATTGAAAATGTTTATGAAAGTGATTTATTTATGGTTTTAAATAGTTTTCGGCGCATGATTATTTATATATATTTATTTATAAATATATATACTTGTTGACAATTATTTATGCAACCATATTTGTTCTATTTATGGTATTTATATTGGGAAATGGATATAATTAGTGATTGAGACTATTTATTAAGTATGAATATATGTTATGAAATGGTTTATGCTATGACTTCACTTTTGCATAAATATTAAACGGTATTTCGATATATGGTTTTAGGAAAGGATTTATTTATGCAATGATAAATATTTGGGAATTATGAAATGGATATTGTTTATCATATCTATACACATGAGTATGTATGTATGTTTTCAAACACACTAGGTATGCTTTCACTACGTTGTAGTACCGTTCTCATGGCCATAGGACAAGTCTCACATGTTTGGGTCACACGCACTGTACTCCAGGGGTATTGTCCGGTAAATACCTTAGTGCAAGCTTGTCTTACGTTTATTGTTGTTTATGGGGAAAAGGCCCCACTACGTAAGGACTCGGGTGTGACGCGCTGCGGCACAAGTGCTTACATGTGTGTGGTACTAGGAGTACAAATTAGTGGATAACGTAAAGTGCTTGTACGGTGATTGAGAGGCTGTTCCTCAACCCGTACATGGGTGATCGAGCATTTACCCTGTGTTGGTTTTCCCGTATTATATTATGTTTAAATTATGAAATGTGGTTTATGAATATTTTACATTTGATATGTTCAGTATACTCATAAAGTACCTTTTGAACTATAGTATGATAGTATGTTTTACGATTATACTGGATTTCCAATTAGGGGGTTAATATGTTGAAAAGAGAAAGGTTTTGCGAAAACTTTGATTTTTGTCCACTCACACTTTTGTTTTTGCGCCCCCTTCAGGACATAGTGAGATAGCATCTGGCGAGGTCGAGACTTCTACGTGGCAGCTCTGATCTTTCATCCCGACCATGTAGGGATTCTTCTTTCTTCCAGTTTCTATAATAATATCCATCCCTGTTATGGATAGAGATTCTAGGAACTCAGTTTATTATTTGTTTCCGCTGTTTCAAATTTAGTACGCTCTGAACCATATGCATATTGACATTGATTTCCGCAAACTTTATTATAAATTAATTTCGTTTTCACAAGTGTTGTCATGCATTTAATGGCTTCGTCACTTACGAGTGTCGGCCAGCACGCTCGCACTCGGTATCCACGTGGGTATCGAGGGTGGGGTGTGTCACCTAAATCATCAAAGAAGCACCAATTTGTTACAACACACCTCACGCATACATCCCTTTTTCTCTGCTGCATTCTACCACAACCTCAACCCTAAAAACCGTTTCATTTGCCCTTCAATTCATCCATCCATCCAAGGTGAAGACAAGAAGACGTTCAAGTCGAAGTTGTGGCATTCAAAGTTGTATCTATTCGAACCTTTGTGATTTTGTTAGTTTGTTTTTCAATGCTACTTATGAATTGCTTTTCAATCATGGGTAACTAATTTCGTTTATAGTTAAGGTTGAATTTGAAGCCATGAACATATGTTTATTATGAGTTGATTTATCTAATTATTTCTTCATAAATTGTGAATGTGATTTACTTATTTGTTTTATAGAGAACTTATCCTTGTATGTTTGTTAAGGTGACCAACTTAGTTTGCATGCTAGGGTTTGGAGTTAGAATATAAGTGAGTTTCACCTAATCGTTATGAACTTTTATTCATAAGTAGTAAAAATCGAAGGGACATTAGTTGTGTTAAGTAAATCCTAGGCAAGAGTATCATGCGTTTCATAGTTACGATTGTCTAGTCAATGTTTATGATTTTCACAAAGCTTAATGATCTTTGATATGTTTATCTATCATGCGTTTCATAGTTAGATAACTTGATAAGAATAATTTGGTGCGAGTTGCATTTCATTCAAATCAATGAACTTAGGAAAATCTAAGAATTAATTTGTGCGTTTCACAATTAAATAGGGGCATTGTCATTCATGGTTGATGGAATGAATAATTGGTAATCAACTTGTGCGCATATGTTTGTGTGTGGAGAATGATCATTTAGCTAGTTTTTCACCCATTTAATGAACTTGTTTTCATCGTCAACCTTGTCGTTTTAAAACTTTAAATTTACTTTTGAATTCAGTTTTAATTTTAGTTAACTTTGTTTCAAATAAAATCCCCTCATTTGTTTGTTAACTGTTTTAATTAGTTTACTTTTTGTTTGTTTTAAGTGGGTAGCAAATCCTTCTAATCCCTGTCCTAGAACGATCCCTACTTATTCATACTGCAACTATATTATAGGGTTTTAAATTGTGTGCTAGCTTCTAGTATATCAAAGAGTAAATGAAGTATTCTTGAGAGGAATACAACTTTGAATGTTAAAAAGTAAAGGCTTGTTTTTCTAATGATTTGAGTGTCCTCTTAAATATCCCTGTTGCTTCCTATTTATAGGGTAATGAACCCAGCCATGTGGTTTCAGCCCAGGGTATTGAAGTTGATAAATCAAAAATAGATCTTGTTCGCTACTTACCCTCTCCCACTTCGGTGAGAGAGGTTCGTTCTTTTCTTGGTCATGCAGGATTCTATAGGCGATTCATCAAAGATTTTTTGAAGATTTCAAGACCCCTATGCCAACTTCTCTAAAAGGATGTGGCTTTTGAGTTCAACAAGGAATGTGATAAGGCATTCAACCATCTCAAGGAGTTGCTTACCACGACATCAATCATTGTGCCTCCTAATTAGAGCCCTCCATTTGAACTCATGTGCGACGCCTCAGATTATGCTCTAAGGCCTGTTTTGGGTCAAAGAAAGGACAAAAAGCCGCATGTCATCTACTATGCATGTCACATCCCGGACCGACTCCGCCGTAGCACGATATTGTCCGCTTTGGGTCACGCCCTCACGGTTTTGTTTCTGTGAACTCACGAGCAACTTCCTAGTGGGTCACCCATCCTAGGATTTTGCTCTTGAGTTCCCAGAAACAAAACTGTGAGGGCGTGGCCCAAACCGGACAATATCGTGCAACGGCGGAGTTGGTCCGGGATGTGACAAAATGGTATCAGAGCCACTCTGCCGTTCGGTACGGATGTGCCAGCGAGGACGCCTGGTTCCCCTTAAGTGGGATGGATCGTGACATCCCACATCGACCAACGGAGAGGGGGTGATGTGGCTTATATGTACATGCCCACCTCCATTTAGTACGAGGCCTTTTGGGAGTTCACTGGCTTCGGATTCCATCGGAACTCCGAAGTTAAGCGAGTTTGGGCTAGAGCAATCCTATGATGGGTGACCCACAGAGAAGTTGCTCGTGAGTTCCTAGAAACAAAACCGTGAGAGCGTGACCCAAAGCGGACAATATCGTGCTGCGGCGGAGCCGGTCCGGGATGTGACAAAATGGTATCAGAGCCACTATGCCGTTTGGTACGGATGTGCCGGCGAGAACGCCGGGTTCTCCTTAAGTGGGGTGGATTGTGACATCCCACATCGACCAACGGAGAGGGGGTGATGTGCTTTATATGTACATGCCTACCTCCATTTAGTACGAGGTCTTTTGGGAGCTCATTGGCTTCAGATTCCATTGGAACTCCGAAGTTAAGCGAGTTTGAACTGGATCAATCCTATGATAGGTGACCCACTGGGAAGTTGCTCGTGAATTCCCAGAAACAAAATCGTGAGGGCGTAACCCACAGCGGACAATATCGTGCTACGGCGGAGCCGATCCGGGATGTTGAGCGATGCTCAATTAAACTACTCCACCACGAAAACAGAACTTATTGTCGTTGTCTTTGCTTTAGAAAAAATTTGTTCTTATTTACTTGGTACTAAAGTTATAATCTATTCTGATCATGCAACTTTGAAATACTTGCTTACCAAGAAAGAAGCAAAGTCGAGGCTTATTCGTTGGATGCTTCTCCTCCAAGAGTTTGACTTGGAAATTAGAGATAAGAAAGAGAGCGAGAATGTCGTGGCGGATCACTTGAGCCGTTTGATACACAATGAGGACCCCTTGCCGATTTCAGAGAGATTCTTGGATGAACAATTGTTTTCTATCCAGGTAAGTAAACCTTTGTGACGACTCGTCCCAAATTTTATTGTGTTTTATTTCCTGAACGTGTAAAGTTACCAAAATGCCCTTGAACGGGTTAAGTGGAAGTCCTACGTGGACGTTTGAGCACTTTATGAATTCTAAATTCTTATTTGTCGTATTCTTGTAGTACTTTTTCCTACGAGCGCATGAGCTCGAACAGGACGAAAATCCGACGTGTAACGAAAACGTAACGTACGTTTAAATATTATTTCCTGTTATGGAAATATGGTAGTGCGGGTATCCAGTAGCCCAGCTATTTTGGGGAAAAATCCCTTCTTTCTTTCTTTTCCCCTGATTTCTTTTTCCCTCACTCTTCTCTTTCTGCCATTTTCTTCTCCCCGTAAGAAAGTGCACAGTGCACAGTGACCACACAAAATCCGTCGAACTGAGTCAAACCACTACCACCATCTTGTTCGTTGTAACTCACTGAGTTCAACGGTGCAAGCCGATCGCCCAAATTCTTTACCGTTTGGCAGGAATTGCACACGGAAGAACCGGACTTTTTCGGCAAGTTTCGCGAAAATACCGACCTAGGTGAGGTTCCTAACCACCACCTTTAGTTTCCTTGTCTTGAGTAGATAGATTTGCATACTAAGATCGTGTTATTTGGTTGATCGGACTTTGTTCGTAAACCGAGGTTTTCCGGTCAAATTCTGGACATTTTCGACCAATTTTTGGACTCCAAAGAGGTAAAATCGTGTTCTCCTTCTCTCTAGCTTCATTTTGACATGTGGATCGTGTAAAATGGTTGAGAAATGAAGAAGTTCGGAATTTTAGAAAATTTTTCCAGTTTTCAGCGAGTTGGGTAGCGGTGGACGGCGGCCGGAGAAAGTTGCAACCGGTCCAGACCGGAGAATATTCCTAGAATATTCTTTTTAACGGCGTTAGGAATATTCCGTTAGATATAACAGAGATGCTGGAATATTCTGTTAGATCTAACGGCGTCAGTTGACGTCGTCAGTTTGACCGGCTCAGGTTGACCGCGCGTGAGCCTTGCGTGCTGCGAGCTTGAGCTGAGGCAGGCCCGCTCTTGAGTCGCGCGTGTGGGCACGTGGGATCAGTTTTTCGACTTTCGTCGAAGCGAGGCGACTCGTGACGACGCGTACTACCTCTGGGCATTACGTATGATATTTTTCAGAGTGTTATGGACCTCCGTATTGAGCAAACCAAGGGAAAAGTGTTGTTTATTAAATTAATTAGTAACCTTTATGAGTTTAATCATTACTATAGTGATATCTCATATAGGTGAGACTTACCCGGAGGATTACAGGGGTCAGGCAAGGCAAGGCAGCTACATATCAGTGAGTGGGCTTTGTTTTGAGAAATTAATAGTATTTATATTATTTCTCATTGTGATTTTTATAATTGATTTTCTCCATCATGCCATGATTTTATTTATGAGTTAAGTATAAATAAGTATATGGTGTTGAGTTTTGTGAAATTGTGATGGCATGATTATGTATATTTTTATCTGCTCATATCATACATGCATTCACCGGTGTCTAGTACTCGTCCGGGCCAGAACCAGCCTTTACGTGTATGTTCACACCGTACCGTATGCTCACTTTGGATCCATTGTAGGTGCCAGCCTGTACTAGCATGCATTAGGCAGTTATGACTCGTATGTGATGCGCTTAGTGCTAGCTTCATGTGATCGTAGTACCGAGCATATATATTTATTACACCCAGCATGTTCCATGTAGCTGCTTTCTACATGGGCTTGTGTGTCTGCATACGGTGATGAGCATATTATATACATTGTTGTTGAACATTTTATGTCGAAGAATTTATTGGTATTTACTTATACCTTTGGCAGTGTTGCCTTTACACTGTTTTGTTGAGGTTTATTATATTATGTTGAGGTAAATGTGTTTAACTGTATTTTTGACAGTTTTCATACTATACATAGTATGATTTGGGAAAGTATACCTGAATTTCAAAAGAGGGGTTATTTTGTTCCGAAAAACAAAGGTTTTAAGAAATATTTATTTTTGCCCACTCACACCTTCTGTTTTGCGCCCCTCCAGGACGTAGTAGCTGGATTAGTGGTGAGCGTGACCACTCTGGTGTTTACGACTTCCGCACCAGATAAATGTAAGACTTCTTCCTCCTACTAGTATGTTTATCCATCCTGTTCAGGATGGGAATAATTCGTACTTTCCTTACTGTATTTCATCTATGCTCTGAACATCTCATGTTATGTATCAAGGGTTCTACCCGTACTTTTGCATACTCTGTTGCATGATTTTAATTATTCCAGACTTTAGTTTTATTTTATTTAGAAATTCCACTTAGTCTGCATGACATGGCTTTCGTCACCCTTCGGGGTGTCGGCCAACATGCCTCGATTTTGGTACCCTTCGTGATATCCAGGTCGGGGTGTGTCAACCTTGGTATGTGGATATAGTTAATTATCTTGTAACTAAAACCATTCCATATTCCATGAATCGTCACCAACGAAATAAACTTACGCATGATGCACGTTTCTATGTTTGAGATGATCCTTATTTGTGGAAGCATTGCTCTAATCAAATTATTCATAGATGTGTGCATGATTCTGAATTTAATTTGATTTTAACTTTTTGTCACACTTATGCATGTGGAGGGCACTTTGGCACTCAAAAGACAACTCTTAAGGTTTTAGAATGTGGATTTTATTGGCCTACTATTTTTAAGGATGCTAGAACCTTTTGTTTAACATGTGACAGATGTCAAAGAATCGAAAATTTAGGCCTTAAGGACCAAATGTCGCAAACTCCTATGCTTTTTGTCAAAAAATTTTATGTTTGGGGTATTGATTTTATGGGGCCTTTTCCAACTTCGTATGGTTTTGTTTATATATTGCTCGCAGTGGATTATGTTTCGAAATGGGTGGAAGCAATCGCCACCCGTACTAATGAAAAAAAAAAAAAAAATTTTGTGTTTTCTTGGGTAGTTTTAGGTTGTTTGTTTGTTAATTTTTGTGTCTTAAGTACCTTCCAACACAATGATGAGGATTTGATTTTTGATTGCATGACTTTAAGGAAAGTTACATACATAGGTTGAAGTTTGATATGCTCTTTGGTTGAAACTTAGTTGCAGTTGTCATTAACGAATTCAAATTTAATCACAAAAGAAGAAAAAGTTTTGTTTTTAACATGCTTGAAAGAAGTCACTCAAATTAATGCAACAACCCTGTGAAACTTGAGCCTATGCTTTGTTTGGAGAATTGTCTACGCTTAATTTTTAAATTTTCTTATTTTCTAAATCGTTGCATCATCTCATTATTCTTTCCTTGGTTACTACTATATACTACTACAAATTTAGTGATCAATGACGCGTTTTAAGTGTCATTTATAGTCATCCATGACATTTGTTAATTGCATCATAGATGAGGGTGTTATTAAAAATAATATTTATGACGCATAAAAAGCGTCATAGTTAAAGTTTCATGACGCAGAAAACGCGTCATTATTGACCAAAAAAAAGCGTCATAGTTTAAGTATCATGACGCAAAAAAAGCGTCATAAATGACCAAAAAAACGTCATAGTCCGAATACCATGACGCAGAAAAAGTGTCATAAATCACTAAAACAGGTGTCCTTGTTAAATAAAGATGACACATAAAGAGCGTCATTAATGTATAAAATGCAAAAAAAAAAAAAAATTATGCCCTCATATAACTCATAAGAAATCTCATACAATTAAACTAAAGTTGCACCACAAAATACAACTACCGAATATGTTTCCAAATCACATTTCACAAGTTTACTAAACTACCATTTACAACAATAAGTCTATTTCCTAATTGAAAGAAATTAATACGTAGTTACCAAATACTCACTATCTTGGATATTACTTCGCAAGTTCAGCTCACTTTGATTTGTACTGCATTAAAGTTCATTTATCATACAATCTGCAAAATGACATAAAGGAAAGGTTGAATTAAAAATAAACCATGCATAATATTGAACTTGAAATACACAACTGCTTAATCCAAAACAAATTAGAAGAGATTAAGTGCATGATCAAGATATGCATCAGAAATTCAAAACTATAGTACTGAACTTGAAAATAGTCATGTCTGTACTTAACATTACATGAACAAGCTACTTGATAACTTTTTTCTCCACATATTTGATTTAACCATAAAGAGAAAAAGTAAACGACACAAAAAAGCATCAAGGCATGAAGAAGAGTCAAGGACAAAGGAAAAGGGAACTCGCCTTGAAGGTTATGTTATCCATATGGATTCTTGTACAACGGTAAGCCTTGCTATCGTATATAACATAACGTTGCTGCATATAAGGCAACTAAATCAAACCACAAACTTAATGTAGCAATACCCTAAATCATCAAGAATCAAATCAAATAAAGAGCCCCTAAGTACAAGTAAATGAAAACAGATACATAATCCCAAATCTAACAAGAATGCTAACGTGAACTTGATTTTATTTTAACAAGAAATCTGTAAAAGGTCACACATAAACCGAACACCAAAAAAAAAACATAGGAGATTAGTAGTTGGCTAGACATCCCAATATGCACAACTTATAACACCAACCTGAAATCCTCTTCTAGTGAAGTGATATGCTTATGTACTTCCAAAAATCAAATGTTGCCTCAGTCCTTGGTGCCAAATGTTCTTGTTCTTTAAATCCTGCCCAGAAAAAAAAATGAATACAATGATCCCAATTATTGAAGATTATCACGTTCATAAACTTATTTGGAAAAACATGAAGGAGTGAGGCAAAGTCAGAAACAACTAAGAAATTAAGAATCCATGCCAAAATACACATGTTTGCACAAAGAGCTTCACAACCTCAAGCATTATAGTTTATAAAAACTATAAGCTAGCACAACTATTTAATCGACCGTCTTGTTAAGATTACACCCAACACACTATACAATCATGAACAACATATTATTCTACCGTCTTGTTAAGGTGAATTACCCAATACTTTTTTGTAGGTGATGATTATTCCATGTGTAGTTAATTTAATTCCTTGATAATATAACAGTATGAAATAGAACAATACACTGCAAAACTTGAGATTGAAACCCTTGATAATATAATACAATGCAACACTTTTGGAAGTTACCTCTACAATTTCTCTCGCAGTCGGGCATAGCTAGTGTCATAGGAGCCGACTCGACGTCAGCGCCTCTGCTGCAATGGATGGCAGAGGGTCTTAGCGGCAGTAACACATATTTACTTCCCCAAACCCAACAAAAAAAAATTGATTGGCAAACATAAATTCACAACCTAACTCCTGAATTTGAAAAAAAAAAAGACAAGAGGTTAGTAGTTGGATTAGAAAAGGACAAAAAAAGAAGAGTGAAAAACAAGGAGAAATCACCTGACAACCTAGTAAGAGCTCAGCGAGTTCAGTGGGACAGATTAGGGTTAGGGTTTCAAAATTTCCCCAACCTAAATCTCTTAGGGTTTCAACACAACCCAGCGATTCCAACAGAAAACTCCAATTCATGCTTTGATGACGATTTCGCGATGGTGATTAGTGCAGAGAGAAGAGCGTGAGGATGGTGCTCAGCGAACGGTGCTGAGCAGTTGCAAATCGTTCTTAGTGACAATGATCGGTTACGGGTGAAAACCGATTGAAAGGAGAATGGTGGTGGGGTGTTGGTTGTGGGAGGGGAGAGGAGGAGATGAAGGCTTAGACCAACTCCAATGGTGGTTTACGTGGCCTTTGGCCAAAAATTGTCTTATTTTTTCTAACGGTGTGGCCTAAATTTTAGGTTAAAAAGTTGTTAAATATTATTTTAGCTTAATATTTTTTTCCCGTTAATTTTAAAAAAATATATAATTGTTTAGATTAACTTAGCTTAATTTTCTGAACATTTTGACCTAAAAATATTTAAATTTCGATAAAGTATGAAAAATGACACAATAGACACAACAATTGCATAAAATACCATTACTATTAATGCATAAAATACCATTACTATAGAGTTTTATGGTGAAATTTTAGTTAAATGTTTTTTATTAATTATTTTAGCTGTTGGATTTTAATTTGGACTTTTTACCGTTAGATTTGATATCATTTGATCACAGCCGTTGAATTACAAATAAAAGTTATAAAAAAAAAAAGGTTGAAATCTGACCGTTGGATCAATCTGGACCGTCCATTTCAAATTTGACCGTTGTTTTTTTTTCTCCCAGCCGACATGATGACGTCAGCTGGGCCCCTCCCACTTTTTCTGTCTGCGTGTGGCGCGTCCTAACCAATGAGTGCTTTGCACTCACCCTTGCCACGCGCAAGGTGGTCCCCATTTTCTTTTGGCCGGGCCAAAAGCTTGGCCTATTTGTAGCTTCTTCTTTTTTGGGTTACCTTGGGCCTAAATGTTGCCCATTGTTGGAGCACCAAAGCCAAAGGTCTATGGCCTAAATTTGTTGGTCTTTGGCCACCATTGGAGATGGCCTTAGAGAGAGTCGAGATCTGAAAAAGTTTGAGAGGAAACCAAAATGTTGGTTTAAGCGAGGAAAACGAGATGTGTTTTTTTTTAAGTGAGTTTCATATAAGTGAGCAAACGCAAGCAATTGTTCCACCTTTTTTCAACAAGCGTCCTTAACCAAGGTTAATGACGCCTTATTCAAAACGCGTCATTGAAGTTTCTACTCGGGTGTCACCGATGACCAATTTTGTAGTAGTATAGAATGCTTTTTCATATTTTTAGTTCCAAATGTTAGAACTCATGCCATTTTTGTTCAAAGCATTAAAATTGGTTGCATAACAATATAACAAGATGAAGGTGTGAAGGTGTCTAGACAACCACCATAGCCAAATGACATTTTTCCCTTATATATATATATATATTGTAGGTTTAACCCCTTATAGCCTATTTTCTTTGTTAACCCGCATTATTCCTACGTAGCCTAGTCTAGGAAAATCCTTACATTTTGCTTAAAGAGTAGTTAAGCTTGACTTATTGGGAATATCTTTTGACCTATGGTTAGTGAAGAACAAGTGTAGGGGAGAGGTTGTTGGTCTTGTTTTATCTTTTTGTATTTTGTTAAATTTATGTATTCAGTTCCGTTCGTCCAAAAAAAAAAGTTCAGAAAAAAAATGAGAAAAAAAATGAAAAAAGAATCCAAGAGAGAAGAAAAGAAGAAAAAAAGAAAAGAAAAGAGGTTATCCAGTTTTGTTTTTTCTTTTATAGTTGAGTTATATAGTTTTGAGTGTGGAAGATGAGTCCATAGCGTGAAACCTGGCCTTGTAGTTTGTTTATCTCTCCTCTACGTTTCATTAGTTGGGTATTGAGGTCATATGTTGGATTCAAGATCTTAACTTCATCATATTGCTCTACTATCTCTTTAAGAACTTTGTTTATCTTTATCCTTTCTTTGGGCTTCCTTTAGCCCTGTTACAACCCTTGACCTTTGTCTTGATTGTTATGTGTTTCAATTAGTGGAGTCTGAAATTGGTATGAGCATATGGGATCCCTAGTTCTCGCTTCTAAGTAGTGGCATTCCTTTCGTGAGATCATATTTTCCAGAAAGTGCCTTCTTTGTTATTTCGTATGTGAGTTTTAGTTTTTATGTTTACATCAATATTCTCACATATACCTATAATAGGGAGTGTAGTCAGAAAGTCTGAGTGAAAATGAGAGTATGCCCAGTGAGAAACTGAGTGATTCTTTTATGGCATGTTCATTGTTTTTAAAAATAGTTTTTAATTGATTAATTGCGAGCTAGTGAATGTTGTTGCGATTAAGGAGATGCTAAAGAGTAAGGAGGGCTTTATTTTATGTGTTGTAGTGATTTTTACATGTCATGAACTGTTGGAAATCCATGAGGCGAACGTTGGAAGGTTTAGGTCTTTGTTTAGTTTTGTTTTCTTGTTTTGCTCGGGACTAGCAAAAACTAAGTGAGGGGGAATTTGATGGGAGCATATTTATGCGACGTTATTATCTTATTTCTCTATGCTTATTTAGTTAATTTCCATTAATTGTAGTATTTTATTTTATTTTTGTTTTATTGTAGGTAGAAATGGCAAGTTGGAATTAGGAGGCAAAAGGAGTGAAGCATAGCGTTATTTGGATTTGGAATAGAATGCTTGTGTTGCAAGCATTAGAGCACAAGGATTTAAGACATGTAAAGCTATTAGGAGTGAACACATGTGATGGATAATGACTTGACTTTGCGTGGATTAGAAGATAGAAGTTTGGAAGACAAGGAAAATTGCAAAGAAGTGGAATCCGATTGAGATTTGGACAGTGTTGTGCAGAACTACCAAATTCAACAGAGCACACAGAATTACGTGTCATGCCACAATGGATGGAAAGTTATGTATGTCTAGTTTCCACAAGATTTTACAGATCTCAATTCAGATGCTTCTAGAATTAGTTGTCACTGTTTTAGTGAGGAAATGTCGAAACAAGCAGTAGAGTCCTAGTTGGATTTGGTTTCAAGGAAAAAAACATGGCAGTTGTTTTGTGTGTGTGTTTCTACACACATTTAAGATGAAATAAGGAGTCCTAAGGATGTCTAAACACTCTCTAAATCGTGCCCTTGGAGTCCTTCAATGATTCAAGCACTTGGAGACGCATAAATCATCAAAGAAGCACCAATTTGTTATAACACACCTCACACATACATCCCTTTTTCTCTGCTGCATTCTACCACAACCTCAACCCTAAAAACCATTCCATTCACTCTTCAATTCATCCATCCATCCAAGGTGAAGACAAGAATATGTTCAAGTCGAAGCCGTGGCATTCAAAGTTGTATCTATTCGAACCTTTGTGATTTTCTTAATTTGTTTTTCAATGCTACTTATGAATTGCTTTTCAATCATGGGTAACTAATTTTGTTTATAGTTAAGGGTGAATTTGAAGCCATGAACATATGTTTATTATGAGTTGATTTATCTAATTATTTCTTCATAAATTGTGAATGTGATTTACTTATCTGTTTTATAGAGAACTTATCCTTGTATGTTTGTTAAGGTGGCCAACTTAGTTTGCATGCTAGGGTTTGGAGCTAGAATATAAGTGAGTTTCACCAAATCGTTATGAACTTGTATTCATAAGTAGTAAAAATCAAAGGGACATCGGTTGTGTTAAGTAAATCCTAGGCAAGAGTATCATGTGTTTCATAGTTAGATAACTTGATAAGAATAATTTTGTGCTAGTTGCGTTTCATTCAAATCAATGAATTTAGGAAAATCTGAGAATTAATTTGTGTGTTTCACAGTTAATTTGGGGCATTGTCATTCATGGTTTATAGAAGGAATAATTGGTAATCAACTTGTACGCATATTTTTGTGTGTGGAGAAGGATCATTTAGCTAGCTTTTCACCATTGTCACCAAACTTGTCTCTAATTTATCTTGCTTGATGTTTTCAATTTGTTTACATAGCCGAATTTAGTTTAGTCTTAGTTAAGTCAAAATAAAACCCCCCATTTGTTGGTTATTTGTTTTAATTAGTTTAGTTTTTATTTGTTTTAAGTGGTTAGCAAATCCCTCTAATCCCCCGCCTAGAACGATTCCTACTTATCCATACTACAATTACATTATATGGTTTTAAATTGTGTGTTAGCTTTTAGAATATCAAGCCAAAGGTTGGTTACACGCACCGTTAAAGTTTCACGGGGCGGCATGAGGTCCCACGCGCCTGCACGCGTCTCACGAGCCCACACGCGCCGGTCATGCGCCATTAAAGTTAACAGCGTGCCATTAACTTTAACGAAATATTCTAACGGCGTTAAAGAATATTCCGTTAACGTCATTAGTTTGAAAAAAGGAATATACCTTGAAATATTCCCGGTCTGGACTGAGTCTGAACTAGGTTTAATGATGTCAGAACCGAGTCTGGACCGGGTTCAGGCCGATCTGGACTGAGTTCAGGCCAGTCTGGACTGGCTTGCCCGCCACCGCCACCGCCACCGTCTACCACCCACTGGCCTGAATCTCGTCGAATTTTGGGTTTTTTGCCAGAAATCTTCACAAGGTCATTACAAGCTCAAAACTCAACCATTTTCAACGTATAATATGTCAAAATGAAGCTCAAGAAGAGAGATATTCAATTTTACTTAAAAAGGAGTCTGGTTGGTGGTCGGGGATGGCCCAAAAATGGCTCGAAAGCCTCGGCTTGAAAAACGAACATTGGGGATATTTGGTTTTAGGACAGATTCGAGCATGAAAAGCTAGAATCTAGATCTTAGGACGATGGAGAGTTGATTCATGCCTTCAAATTCATCCAAAACGAGGAGATAAGGCCGAGAGGGCCGTCGAATTCTCTGCAACCTCGCCGGAAAACATGTCAGTTTCTGGACTTCGACTTCTAGACTCTTCGTTGCTAATCTCGCAAAACAACAAGTATGGTGGTGATCAGAATGTCAAGGTGAGGACGATGGTGGTGGTTTGGTGGTCATCGATTATTGTGTTTGGTTAAGGGAGGAAACATGAGAGAGAGAGAGAAAGGAAATGAAAGAGTGAAGGAGAGAAAGAGAGAGGGTTTTCACGGGAGAAAGAGAGTGGGTGGGTCCCACTAGACCCAAAACCCAAACAACAATACAATTCTCGTGAAATTACGAGAATACCCTTTAAATTAACGTTTCGCAGAATCTTCGTTTCAACTCCGTTTTTTGTTCTGTTCGCATCTACGTGTTCATAACGACACGCACAACAAGAAAAAGCTAAGAGAAAAGGTCATACGTGTCACGACACAATGGTCTACAAAAGTCAACCATTGCCCAACCAAGGGCATTTTGGTCATATCATACCTTCGAGAGATAAAATACTATAAATCCAGGGACATGCTATAACAACCCTAAAATAATAAAACATTCAAAATACCAAGTTTATCCCTTTCTACATATAAGTATTGAAAAAACTAAATTAACTATAAACATATATAAAATATAAAATTATCCCTCTAATGTTGGACTAGTTACTAACTTTTTTTTCAGTTTTTAATTTTCTTATTTTTAAAATTATATAAATATAAATATTTTATTTTTTAAAATAACTTTTTTTTTCAGTTTTTAATTTTCTTATTTTTAAAATTATATAAATATAAATTATTCATTTTTTAAAATAATCAATTGCCACACCCGTAGTTACATAAAAACGCCTTGAAAATTCAAAATCAATTAGTAATATATAGTCGAGCGGACCACGATTTGTAACGCGTGTATCACCATCTACAACGCAGCGCGTGAACCTTTTGCATCAGTGTTCTAAAACACACCAATCGCCGTCTCTCTCTCTCCTCCCAAAGTCACCCACCACGACAACTCACACCGACGAACAAAAACAAAAAAATAAAAACGCCGATAAATACAGCAAAAAAGATAAAAAAAGAAACGTTTCTTTTAAAAAAAAAACCGCGATGAGCGATCAACATCCACGGCTGAACCACCTCCGCAGCACCTCCCAGCTCCTCCGACAAGCCACGACGTCGTTTGCCAGCAACCTCTTCACCTTCGTCTTCCTCTCCCTCCTCATCTTCTCCTTCCGTACAGTCGTCGAAAATGGGACCCACCTCCTCACCTCCTTCGTCGACCGCGACCCTTCTCTCAAATCCCTCCTCTCCCGCCTCGACCTCGCCGGTGTCGGCAATCCCAACCACCGCTCTCCCCGATCTCCGGCCGAGTCCCCTTCTCCGATCACTCTCCGCCGCCGACATCGCCCATTCCTTCACCTCACCCGCGTCGGAACCCTAGACGACGATTTCTTCTCCGGCGATGAGGACGACGCTCGCTCCCTCTTCGGCCCCAATCGGATCGCCCCAATCCTCATTTTCTCCTCCTCCTCTCACTCCACCTCCAAATTAGGGTTTAATGGAACTTACGGGACTAGGGTTTCTGAAATTGTCCGCTCCAGCCTCTCGTTCAAAGCGGCGGAGAAATTCACCATTTCTGATGACAGAGCTAGAGACAGAGATAGAGACGGAGAAAGCAATGAAGGAGAAGAGAAAGGCGGCGATGGAGAAATTGACGATCGGGCAGTCGATTTGCAATTCTTCATCAAGGGATTGGAGCTGGGTCGCCGGGACATGGCGACGTTGTTCTTCCTTGTGAGTTTCTTATCTGCAGCTTACGGTTGGGTAATTCTAGGCTTTCTTGTAACGTATTCATGGGTTCTTGGCATTGTTTTTACCACAGTTGTGAATGATCTGATCGGGAGGTTTACTTCGTTTATTGGTCTGGTTTGGGATGGGTCCCGATTGGGCATCAGGAGGCTCTCTGGGTTCATTCTCATGAGGTGGGCGGTGAGAGATGCTCTCACTCAGCTTCTGGGGTTGTGGTATTTCGGCGAAATTGAGGACCAGTACTCCTTTTTCAAGCTATTTATTAGGTTAAAGTTGATGCCTTTTTCGGTTATGCCTCCCTGGATTCGAGGTTATGAGAAGGAGATAACTGGGTTTTTGTTTATGTGGTACTTGTTGGATACATTGGTGGCATTCGTATTTGCTGTCGATGCTTGGGTTGCCATAGTGGATTCGAGGAAGAGTGGGAGAGAAATTGTCAAGGAAGGCTGTTATTTAATGGTGTCAATGTTGAGCCAAGCTATCCAAATTAAGTGTTTGGAATCTGTATTATGTGGGGGATCTGTAAGATGGGCTTTAACTCGAATTTGTGGAAGATCTTTCGCCAAGCTCTTTCAGTCGACTGTGGAAGTTTACTTTATGGTGGCTTGGCTCATATTTTACTTTGCAGCGAGGGCGAGGTGTAGAGATGCTAGTTCTCATGGGGTGAGGATTGGAGCGCTAGATTGAGGGCCTTAGATGATACTTGGCCGTAATTGGCTGGCAGTTTCTCCTGCAGGCTTCGATTGTAACACTGCATTACTGGTAATCTTTTAGTGCTCTGTGTTCCTGCTTTGGATTCCCTGATATTCTGCAGTGCCATTGTTTGGTGTAGTTTGCTAGACAGATGTTGTTGTATGTACTTTACCTCGAGGCAGTATACTACTTGTGTATTACCTTGCACAAGAATCCTTCATGTGTAAATGACGTTGCAATCATTGTTTTAATTCTCTGCAGTGTATGTTACTTTTGATGATGATAATGAAAGAAATCAGAGTCGTCATTGTGAGAATGACTTAGGTTGTTGTAGTATTGATCTTTCCGTCATTTTTTCATTTTTGTTATACACATTGCACTTGATTTCTGAATACGCCTTAATTTACTTTTATGGACCACCATATATGGATGTATATGTTTCCGTGTTCTTGAGGTATGCTGTGCAGGTAGATGAGTCTAGGGTTATTAAGCTGCGACAATCATATGAAACGCGGATAAGTTATCAAGGGACCTTTTTCAGTGGTAGACTCCGAATACTATGTACTTTTGATACGGTCTTTACTGATTGAATAGGTTTTGTGTTGGACATGCCAATTGTTGATATAACCTGCATGGATTCATTTCTGGTCTTCTTCAAGGATGAAGAATTTATGTTGGGATAAACTTGAGTGGCCACAATTGGAGATCACCATGTATATGCGGAAAATGATATTCCGAAAGCATCGGGTGTAGAATCATTGATAATATTGCCATATATATTCATTATTTACAAGACTGTTATTTACGTAGGATTAGGACCCCTGACTTTGGTGTTACATCTTTTAGATCACTGTCAAACTTATTTTTCCTACCTTGAAGGTGTTGGTTTGTTATTCATCTTGCATATTCAAGCTGCATTTGTTATTCATCCTGTTGTGTTCTTTGTTAGTCCATAACATGTCCTGTCTGCTTAAACAAACAGAGGATGTCATCATTGCCTTGTAAATTGTAATTCAAAGCTTCTATTGGCAATAATTTGTTGTCAAGTAATATCCACACTCCCTTTTTTCTATTGGCAATAATCTACCTTAGGAATTGAGAATTAATCAAAGGAAAAGGAGAATCAAGGGTTGGAAATAAGGAGGGGGGGAGTGTACAGGAGAAAACGGGTTCTTTTTATTTTGGGTGAAATACATGCAACCATTTGAAGATGACTATTTTGGAGTGCTGATAACGATTCTCCTATAAAATTGTTGTATTAATGGAAGTGGGAGATTAGCTCATAAAATTTGAGCAGTGGTCCAGAACTCTACTTCAAATTTTGGTACTGAAACTGTACGTAGTTTGGAGTCTGGACCACTCCAGTTGTGTTTCATGCACATCAAAATCCAAGCCTATAAAAACAGCAGCGGAAGCCGAACAGAATTTACTAATTTTTGAACTACATATTAGAATAATATATTAATCTCCTACAACTCTACATTTTGTACAACAATAATAAAGGTTATATATTTCTCCTGATTTATTATCATTGGATTGGATCACAGACCTCATAAATCAATTGAATACCTCAGTGTTCTCTGTTAGTACATTCATTTGAATTCTCAAAGACACAGAGGAATCCTTCGATGGTCATCCGGCGAGCTAGCGCAGCGAACAACGTCGAGGAAAAGGCTCTCATCGCACGGGATGTAGAGCTTTGAATCAGCATTGTAATCGTATTCTTCTCGAGCTTGATCGAGCAATGCCTTGAAGAGAGGGTGGTTGAGCAAGGTGATTTTGATCACAAACCTCTTGTGGTTTTCACCTGCATAGATTACTAAGTGACCCTTTGGGACGTCTTTTGGGATTGAGTTTTCCTCCTGCGTGGAAGGCCAGAGAGCCCATTGGCAGCAGTTTTCACAGCATGTGGAAGAAGGTATGCTCCCTCTACCACTCCCTATCTTCCTCCACTTGTTTGCACACACCCTTACAAACTTCCCCTTCACCATTCTCTTTTGCTATGTATACCCACACAAAGAATGGGAGAGAGAAAATTGAAATAGGTGAGGTGGTGGTGGTGGTGGTTAGTACAAAGATGAAAGGTATATATAGGTGTGGAAGAGGAAGCACTATTTTGGAGCATTAAAGGGTTGAAATGATAGGTTGGATATGAGGGAAGCTGAGATGTGATAATTGTGATCATCATGGGGCAACTTCAAAGAGATGATGTCATAATCGGTTGGATCTGTTACCGCCACTCTAAAATGTCATTCTGCAATCCTTCTTAGTGCACATAAATAAAAGGAGAAAAAAAAATGACCATTTTGGAGTGCAGGTAACAATTTTAAAAAACAATCAATAAGTTGTCTGTACATAGTAATACATTACTGATAACCAACATGTTCTATTAATGTATTATGGACACGTTATTACAAATACGCAAATTAAGAGGCCCCGCGTGATCATATAAATGTAAAGGTATATAATTGCTTTGCTGTACCGTGCTGTACCCTACACTTACTCTATAGTAATACATCTTGATACGAAATTGTACGAACATGCATCTCATCTCAAAGATTATAATCTATAAAACGTGGCACATTTGGCAGCAGACTTTTTTTTCCCCCTTCTGTTTTTCATAAGAAAGCATGGTGCTTGGTGAGTGATTTTTTGAAGTTCTCAGAGTTAAGACCCCACAAGTTGGGAAGAAAAAGATAAGATATGAAAGTAGGATGGGATAAGCTTCTTGGACAAAGTGTGCGATCCCACATACTTGTTCTCCAATTATTTTTGCTCAATTTAATATATAAATCTGCCGAAACAAAAAACCCATCTGCACCGTGATGTCATTTGTAATTCTTCATAAACAATTGATCAGATTGTGGGAATTTTTTATGATGTTTCGGAGTAGTGGAGTTTAAATTGTTAGAACTTTAATCAAAGATACAATAATCAAAATATTCTAAAACTCCATAGAATTCTCGGTAGATTGTGTGCCATTTGTGTATTTTAGTGAAAGACGCATTGTTTTAGTTGTAACACAAGAAACTATTTTATCTATAACTTTGCTTGATTAGAGTGTGATTTGAGGATGATAAGTCGGGTCCAACTTCAGTGGTACGTACCATTAAATGGTACGTACTGTTAAATGACTAAGATTCATTTGAGGCCCACTGTAAATTAATCTGAACCATTCAATAGTCGTACCATTGAATGGTACGTACCACTCAAGATTTTTCCTGATAAGTCAGCTAAATACAAATTAAATTATTTGATATTGGTCGGAACTTGTTTGGCTGGAATCACATTGGGTGTAAGATTACTTTTTGTCTTTCTTTTTTCTTCTTTCTTTAAACATATAAGATTTGACCAGGATCAGCAGCATTTTGTTGCCTTTTTAAATTGAACACCTAAAATTAAGTTGATCTGAATGTAATTTTGTAGCATGCATGCATGCATGTACTATCCGTACAACATTGTATGTAGCTCTGCAGTCTTAAAACCGTTAGCCTGCAGTTTAGATTTGGATAAGTTATTGCGAATCTCTGCAGTGTCTGACCTTATAAGCATTGAGCAGAAGAGATGGGCTATGAGTAAGAGAGTATCAAAAGGGATGGATGGATGTATCCTGGGTTTGCAGAGCATAAGATGGGAGTCACATTTTTAGTCTTATATGGGTTGGAATTTTGAGAGAAAGTCTAGTTCTCGATTCTTTCAACATTCCTCCATTTGCTCACCACCAAATGGATCAATTTTAAGGTTTTTCTCTTTAGAAATCATGCATAGATGATTGATAATTATACATAAAAACGCGATAACTTAAGTTCACTAAACATATTATCTTGTCTGACTATAAATATAAACCATTATGTTGATTCTTGCCATAATACAATATATATCCATATTTCTGGTATAGTAAGCAGGATAAGCATTATCTTGTCTAACAGTACATAATTTTGGCAAAGACTATTAATGTAGAACAAATGGTTGAAAGGATCGAAAAACAGTTGAAAAGGTGTAAAGTTGACAATAAAAGCCCCATGACTCACCATTTTGAAGAAAATGGCGAGGTGAACAAGACTCTAGGCATCGCATTGGTATGAGAAATTTTGGCCAAATTTCTTCATTTACCATCCCAAAACGTGATTTTAAGATTTTAGAAGCTTATTTTGTTGTTTTTTAATTCGTCTTCTATTTGTACTTCAAAGTCTAGGGAGAAGAAGCACTATATAAGCAACCTCTAGGTTGCTAGGGTTGTAATGTATAATGTCATCCAACCAATAAACCTTAAACTTTGAGGATTATCTCAATTTTTTGTAGATTTTAGATTGTTAGTGGATTCTAACTTAAGGATTTCGTTCAAATTTTGTGTTACTTTACCACACTGCGTCAACCATTATCTATCTTAAGTTTGGCAACAAAATCATTTGTCTAGCAACATTATCTTAGCCATTGTATCTGTTCTAACAAGTTTAGGAGTTAACCAGACACCCATATATATGCGATATTCAAGCAATGCACAAGCAACTTAGGAGACACCCACTTGAAACCAATTTATAAAATATAATTTGAAAAGGCAAGCAATTGTGCATGGTGGATTCTGAGTGGCTTCAGATGTTTGAACATTGAAGTTGATTTGCTGAGAGATGAGCGAGTGCCAGCACACTGATTCATCCTCCCTAGAGACAAACTTTGCTGTGTTAGGTTGGGTTGAAAGGGAAGAGTACCTACCTCTCTTGGACAAAGCATTTTGACTCAAACTGCCAACAGTACTTGTGCAGATCATGGATGGAGAAAGACTGAAAGAGGAGTTAATACCCTTGACTATTCAATTTCCTCCGTCAAATGTCATACAACATCTTCATATCCAGCTATATATATATATAACTTTCTTTTCATCTAAAGAAAAGAAGAAATAACAAATCTACTTCCATTTGTTCAAGACTTCGAAACTATGCTTAGAAGCTTTAGTTAAAGCAAGTTAAGATAGATTATTAACTAATCCTTTGTTTAGTGCTACTTCTCTTCTCAATATTAAAAAATATCGGAAGTTAAATTATACCACCTTTCTCTCGTTGATAAATAAATGAAAGAACATTTTAGATGAAATTGGATAGAAAATCATTTTTGGGTTATGATGTAAACTAGTTAGTCTCTTATAAGATCGATCTCATTTCTATATATGTTTTAAGAAAATAAAAAAAAATGGCCCACAACTGTTTAATCAAATGACATTTTAACTTTCACTTTGAACATCACATAATGGTGCATCATCATATCATATATATATCATGTACATATAGAAATTGAAGCATGCATGCATGAAGATGGTGGGATTTAATCAAATGACAGTTTAATTTCACTTTGTTTCTAGGAGTAAAGTTGAAATATCATGGACAAACTTCTTGTATATTGATGATCAAAACAAACATCACATAAAAGATCATGTATCATCATCTATAAAAATTGAAGCATGCATGCATGCATGCATGAAGATGGTGGGATCTTATAGGGTGGGTCATAGAGAGAGGTAATAGGGTGGGGGAGCTTAGCAAAAGGATGTATGTCTGTAGTGCACATGAGGTTGGGCCAAGAAGGCTGGCCTCTCACGGGTGGGTGAGACGCTGAGAGAGATATATATTTCCGATCGATCAGATGGAACTCAACTCATATCATATGCATTGCGAGATTTTCTATGGCGTGTCAGAAGAGTATAAGATATTTCGAGTATTTTAATTGTTAAAATTTTGTTTAAAAATATAAAAATTAGGATAAAACAGTTAAAAAAGTCATTATCATATACATGGGAGTATCATAAAAAATTTTAGGGCAATTAGCGGGAATTTTTATTTTTTATTTTAGATTTAGTTGCAGAAATGATCAATTTTTAGTAACGACGAAATATTAATTATATATTGATAATTTAACGATGACATAACAATCACGCAACAATGATACGATGAAGACATAATAAATACGAATCGATCATTTATGCAACCAATTTTAAAAAACTAAATATTTTCTTGCTAGCCAAATTTTTTATACCCACAGACCATTTTTTTTGCATAGCAATGATTTAGTGGCTCTCTCTCTCTCCCTCTCTCAGGCTCAGCTCCCCCATGCACGTGTATTCGTCAGCTCTTCTTAGCTGTCACCCCTGGCACTTCATTTTCCAAGATCCACCTTCAACCCTCTCCCATAACTTCCCATTAATTCCTTCCCATGCTTCCTCTTCGGAAGCAATTCTTCTGTTTCTTTCTTCTTTTTTCACTCATTTTACCCACGGATTTTTATTTGATTTTTCAGGACACTTCTAACTAATGTTGTTGATCTGCGTATTATAATATGAGCGGACGACAACTTAATATAGACACGAAACACCCATTCAGTCCTTATAGCGCCAAGAAGAAAAAAATAACATATAAGAAGAGCAAAAGATACTTAAGAAACACAATATATACATGCATGCATGAAATCAACGCCCATTCCTACAAGTGGAGAAGCTGTATTCTTTACAAATTTAATAAATTGACTTGAGCATATTTCTTTGTACTGGAATCATGGCCGGGTATACAAAGTCACCCTCAACGAATTATGAATATCGTTGAACTGGTATTGACCAAACATTTATATTCAAAACGTTCTCATAGTGGCTGATAGTGCTAGCTCATTTCAGCTCATTTCAGCATTAGGGTTAGGTGGTTCTGGCAGTGTTGGACGATATAGCTCCATGTTCAGTTAATGTTGTTCAAACTTCAAACATTACGTAAGAGCGTCTTCAACGAGCGCCGGATAGAAAATATGCGTAAAAATCTACACTGACTGGATGTTGTATCCGTACCCTCTTTTCCTCCCCGTTGAAGCTAGAATCAACAGTGGCAGACTCCACTTTGCTAAATTTCACTGTATTCACTTCGTACAGATCAGAGCCCTAGGCAAAGATTAGCTCAAAATGCATAAATGGATTACACTCGTGAATTAACTATGGATGAAGTTACCTTAAGTTTGATTCTTGAATAGATGTTTGGATTATATTTAAATGTATAGTCTCTTACGTTCGCTTGGGTGACTCCTACCCGTCCCTGGCTAGCATCTTGAAATAAGAGGATGATAATTAAATATTTATGAAATCCTAGCTATCGTTACAAGAAGTCTCAAATACACCAAATTCAATACATGAAAACCATATATATCATAACACCAAACCTCAAATACAAGTATATCAATCAATGTGAAGATTTCCTTAATTATTATCGTTTTACGAAAGGTATAAAAGAAAAAGAAAATCATTGCATCACCTTAGTTATTACTAGATCAAAACCCATAGTATCTCTATGCATCAAGTGTTACACTCACAAGTATTGTATGTGGTGTCCCACACTGTACATAATACCTCTACCCGTTCATATATGGCTAAGGGAGGAACGTGATGACCTGACAACAAGAACACATGCATATCAGATAAGTAAATTTAATGGATGTGATAATAACACACATAAGTTTGAAAAAATATGGCTCCATATATTGAAATCATATATCCACACAACATGTGATTTCTCTACCAATGGCAGTAGCACCTTATCTCAGGTTGTAGGAATGTAAGTCGATCGATTATCATATATATGCATGTCAACGAGCAATCTTCTCTTCCCAAACTTATTTTTGTTGGACTATGAGTCCGGATTATACATTTATGACGAATTGAACTAATATGTGGGATTCAAATTTACAGTTTTTTAAAATAATTTTTTTTGTGTTGCCAGACATTCTAGCAAGATAACGTTATGCTATGTTTAAGTGTTTTTTTCTGCCTTTGTCATGAAGAAATTGACTAAAATGATCATTTTTCAAATCTCAATTGCTGAAATAATCATGTTTTTAGAATGTTGTGGATACCTGAACTATCTTCAATCTTTCATTGCTACAATATTGAAATTTGATCGATGTGTTGTCCATAGGTTATCGATATGTTGTCTATATGGATAATTACATATTTGGAATAGTTTTAAAAACCAAATGGGTTTAGTTCACAATTACAATTGCATGGATCAAATGGCTTCAGATCACAATCAGTGGCCCATCTGTGCAATCAAAATCACTTGAAAGTTGGACATCTTTTAACTACTAGAACCAACCAAATATGGTGGCTCCTTCAGTCCTTTTCTTTGTTTGTTGTGTGCCTAGCTGGGACTGGTTAGGTTTAAGTTGTTAATATCTTCCAAATAGAGTAGAAAGATATTTATAGTTGGGATTTGGACACTAATGAAAGTGAGTACTTGATAGTGGGATTAGGATTACATATGGACTAGCTTAGGGGGCACATGTTGCTTTTGTATTTGTTTTCCAAACCGTTCAGAAAGAATAAAAGAAAAAATATCATGGTTTTATTTCCCAAACCCAACTTGATCTATGGGCTAATGTAAAACACCCCAAAATTACCTGTCACCACTTGAAATTTCTAGTAATTAAAATTCTCAATGGCAATGATTTCCAAATTTGACTCCACTTTTACTAAGTGGAGGATCAAATCAAGAGCCTAAATGATATGATTATTTGGAAAATTCTTCAGTGGTACGTACTATTCAATGGTACGGCCATTGAATGGTCCAGATTAATTTGCAGCGGGTCCCAAATGAATATTAAATCATTCAACAGTACGTACCATTGAATGGTACGTACCACTGAAGTTAAACGCTGATTATTTCTCACAGCAATAAAAGATAACGGTAAAAAAAAAGTTTAATAACATAGTTGGCAACTTGGCAAGAAACATTTAGACAGACGGCAGCTTGGTAAGTATGATTAAAAGATTACATGGAGCTTTGTCATCACTTGCATAATTCTAAATGTTATCCGGCACAATATTTTCATGATTCACTTTAGCAAAAAATAATATATCATGCATGTGGTTTAATATTCTAGTGTATAGTGTGTTGGGTTTCGAAACTTTCTCCTCCTAAATTATTGTAATAGTTTTGAACCTTCTCCTTCCCTTTAACAATAATAAATTTTGAAAACAAAAATAATAATATATCAAGATTTGGAGAATGACTTGCACATAACTGTCAGTGTTGGATAGTTTTGTAAGTTATGGTTTTGGAAGAACTAAATAAGTTGGCTAAAAAATGAAAGAAAGGTTTTAAACAAGAGAGAAAGAAAGAATGCTTCATAAAACGTTTCCTTTCAATTTTATTTGTGCTCACATCTAACACAATTGAGTTAGTTATTTCCTGTACTAATCTTATGTCCTCATAGAATAGAGGAATATGTATCTCTTCTGAATGGTTAAGCAACCACAAAATCATGCATCACTTGGTTTATACCTCTTATTTAGTAGGCAATGGAGCTCTTGACGTTGAGACGCGGTGACATAGCTCCTTCTTCAGTGTAGAGATTTATCCTTAGTAAATGTAATTACCACCTTCGGATGTTTCACAGTAGTGTACTTCCGCTCTGTAAAGTTAGATGTTTTGATATTCATTTACTGGTTAACCACACATTTCTGCGCACTCAATCCTTATTTTAATCAAAAAAAAAATTTCTTACTTTAATTTACACATCTTCCTTCATATGGCTCTTGTCACCCTACAGGGTTGTCAACCAGCACACTTCGATTTTTGGGTGTCCACATCAAGAAGTGCCACTTTATATAGAACATGTCTAGAAAAGAGAAGTCTTCTGTACTATTAATTGAACTGGTATTCAAACTTCTAGAACATGTTTTCAAAGTCTTTTATGAGTTAGATATGAAGTATTAACGTTTAAAACCAAATGGACACCACTTTACCTTTAAAAAGGTACCAGAAATTCGAATTTCTTAACAATGTCGACCGGTCATTCAACAATTGAGACCGGTCGGTTAATAGGTCAAAGAGCTTGTCTTGCGTTAAGCAGTCGACTTTCCTTGTTACTTTCCAAGTTTCTCCTTTTGTTTTGGAAATTTTTCAATACGTAGTGACATCTCTCGGGTTACTAATTCAATGTCATGTATAAATTATATGTACCTAGCCTTATATTATTGGCTCGAAACGTTACCATGACGATGAAGCTATTTCATAGAATTCTCCCCATGAGTTGACATGAAAAAGTGACTCAAACACTTAATTTGTGTTGGTGAATACTATAATTCCACTTGTAAAGGTGGGAAGGGCGGCTAATGTGGACAGAAAAATTGCTCTCAAATCTCAACCATCACTAACACACTGACATATTTAAATTTTATATACAGTTGAATAATATGAAATTCCACTAAACCTTGTCCCAAATTTAGTGGAAATCCCCATAGTTAGTCATTTCTCGCTTCCTCTATATAATGAGCAAACTCCTTTGCTAGCTAATCACTCATCAACCAACAAAATTATATCTCAGTTTATGATCAAAATCCTCTCCTCTTAAGCAGTTAATTATTAGCGTATGAAATATGAAGGTGGTGGCACTTTTATTTGTTGTGTTGATGGCCAGCTCTTGCTTGGCAGCACCAAGGAGGCTTATGATGGGAGGAATGTATGACCAAGAGCCGTGGCACCACCGTGTTGAAAGAGGAAAAGCCACGGAAAAGAGCGGTGCTAAGTACCCGGGAAGCAGCTTGAACAACCACAATATCGACAACCACCATAACATACCTAGGCAGTATTACAACGATCCCAATGGCGGAGATGGAGGTGATGGTGATAATGGGTAATATCGACCTAGTACTTAACCGACGTGGGATTCAACACACGCTAGTACAATGTCGAGTTAGTACTTTACCGATGTGGAACTCAACACACGCTACTACAACCGAGGGTGTCACAAGTCCTGCAGGAGGATAATATCTAATGTGAATACTAAATGTATGATCTTTGGTGTGATCACTTGTTATAAGTTGAAAGTGGATTTAGTATACTCTCTATAAGGTTTGATACACAACATCTAGTGAATACAAAGACTTGGATTTACGTAGACCGAAAGAAATCGGGTTTTACAGTTTAAAAGTCTAATATCAAGTGTTTGATTCTCTCCAATGTAACAAAACATAAGTTATGTTCCAGCTTACGTTTTCGGCGAGCTCCTATGTTATAATGTTTCATGTCATAAGAATGGATAAATAAATACGGAACTTTTGATATGTTTACTTACGAAAAATGAGAATGCAAGGGACGGGACTCATTCCAATTTCTGACAAATCCTCAATAACATTTTAAAACATTCCAAATAACTACTTAATGTTTTGAAAAATGGACATTTGTTAGGTTCACTAGCATTAAAAAAGTTGGGTAGTTATCCGCTTAACTGAAATGAATAAATATGTGAATCTCGCGTTAAAGATATGTGCTCCATTCTCAATTTCATGCTAGGAAGAGCAAAGCATTTATACATGCGGGTGAATCTTTTTATTTTCTGATGGTAGTCTCTAAATAACTCGTTATGAAGAAGCGAAAAGTGGTAAATTTAGTGCAGAAAAACCTAAAACCTGATCAAACCCACAAAATGCAGACATTAATAATTTTCTAGCACAAGCAGAATGGAGCCAAGTTTTACAAATTACCCCAAGGTAAATTTCTAGAAAAGTGAACGGGAATGTGAAAACGTCGAATAGAAAATTTGGCCCTACTGAGACTTTTTACAACTCAACTTGGGTACGTTCGTGACTAGTCACTACTGATTTACTGCACCAGTGACATCGAACTTCATAAACGGTTCTTCTTCCGTCGTACATACCTTCTGATATGGTCAGATGAAGCACTTTTACTGGCAATTGGAAGTATGGGAGGAGCAAACTTTTTGCCGCGCTGCCTGGGATACGGATGGACTGTGGCCAGCTCGCGGACACGGGGCACCAACGACTTCGGTAAAGCACGCATCTCCTTTTGCTCAACCTGTGAATGCCAAACGACACCTAGACAAGTTTAGGTTACATGACAGTTTCTGTATCCTAAAATGTAAATGTATGAACAGATAGAAGTCTAGCCTCGTTCATCAGTTCCTTTCCACAGCTCCTTCTTAAAATATTTCTCCATTTGTCCTGCAGTGTGCACAAGCAGTGAAGTTAGAAGTTAAAACGCATAGACAACTGTTTGTTTAACTGAAAGCCAACTCCTCTCTGGCAGAACACAAAATGGAGAAAGCCAGTAGAAATCTGGACTGTAGATTGCGCATGAGGCCTTTACGGAGCCTGCCCCAATTCAGGGGGCCCTGCGCCTTGGGTAACTGACCCTCTCCATTTTCTGTGCAACTGGAGAACATATTATTCCCATTATTGGAAAGCTGTGATGTACCCTGAGATCTAGTGGTGTGCGATGAGGAGAAGATGCAAAAAGGAGCCTTTTTATATCTGTCCATCGTCCAACTCCATATTGAGAAATACCATCAACCAATGTCGTCACCTCAGAGGGAGTCCACATCCTTTGATGTTTCCTTCGATCGTGCTTTGTTGATCTTTTTTTTGACACATAGTCATCTTCAGACTCGGATGTTATAGGTTGCTCATAGTCATCGGACTCATATGACTCATCAGACTCAAGCATCTGTGCAGAATAACAAAGACAATTGAACTTCTGAAACTGTGGGCATTGCATGACCCAAACAAAAAAAAAAATCACAGTACTATTGACAATCCTAGTTGTTCAAAGAAAAAGAAAACAAATTCATTCTGATTTCTATGTTTTTTCTTTCTTTCCAGTCAATAAACCTCACAACTACCCCAAAGCGCCATCCAAAAAACACAGTTTTGCAATAAGAAATGGCAGTACCCATGGAATCAATAGATTTTTAAAGCTAAAGAAAATGCAGCAACACACTCTCTACAAAAGATGCAAAAAACAATAGGTCACGCACATCCAATGCAATGCTATTTAGCAGGCACAAAGGAATAATAGACCGATAGTCCAGTTCTATGTGAAAAATGCATAGCAGTCTGCAGATGGTCATACATAAATTTCACTGTTTATTAAATTACTGATAACTGATAAGACAAATTAAAGTAAACATGGAAAGAGAAACAACATACAACTAGACAAGAGGGCAGCGGACAAAGAAGTTGGGAGGAATTTTCTTCTAAAAATATCAAATTCAATGTCGTAAAGAACTGCAGGGTTGAAATTTTTCCTACCGAAATTGATGCATACTTCTTTCGCCGTGCTCTTTGCTTCCTGAATTCAGCCAGTGTCTGGTTTTCTGAAATCAAATCATCCTCGGGAACTGATGCCAATGTCCTAGGCCTCAGATTATGATGTTTTTTCTGTGATCTGACCTTTGAGCGTTGATTCTCTGTAGCAGTAACAGCAGAACAATCTTCCCTCCCCTTGGAATCTTTTGAATTCTTGTCTGAAAATTCCTCAATGTATCTTTGAGTAGGCTTACGTAGTCTTTTCTCCTTAAGAAAGGCAGCAGACAGTATTCCACTTACTGAAGGTTTTTCATCATTATCTAACTCATCAAGATTTTGTAAATTGATTGAAGCAGGATAGGCGACTGGTGTTTGACGTCTTTTTGTCTGCCTGAAGTTACTATGGAATCCATGAGTTACCACCTTGTCAATAGAATTATTCTTGCATTCAAATTCTTGAATAGTCACAGTTGATGATTCAGATATCCCAACAGCACTGTTACTACTACCACTTAATCCTGGAGACTGACTTGCAGAACTTGAATTTCTTATACGTGATCCTTCACAAGGACCAAAACCCAGTTCAGAAGCTTGTCCTATAAATCCAATATCTGCAATCGGGAAAGAAATAAAGCATTAGAAACCAAAAATAAAGAGAAAGCATACCATAAATGTCATTATCACCAGACAATTTATGCAAAATTTCACCTAGAAGATAATCATCGCAAGGGCTTGCAAGACCATTTATTGCATGTATATCCTCCACTTCATCCACTTCATCCAGCAATCCATCAAGACCCTACTAAATCACTATCTCATCAAAACAGCAATCACATACGCAAATAATTCAGCAGTCTAATTAAATCCAGCATCCCCTTCAAGTGTCACATCAAGTGATACAGAGAAATGATGCGACACAAAACTTGAAGGGGAGCTAATTTTACAAAGAGAAGAGTGTACAGGACAACTCTGATATGATATAAATTTATCCATAAAGTTATATACATACTCCAAGTTCTAATTCATCGTGTCTTCCCCGAGGATGAGCAGAACGAAACTCACCTTAAAAAGACCAAAAAATATACAGCATTAGATTGAAAACAAATGCGATTCCATAAACTTATTTGAAAAATTGAAACGAGAAAAATCATTGTAGAGTCCCAACTCGAATTCAATTACCAGACATCAATTTCGAATAAAATCATTTGGTGTCTATTTTATCATCAAAGAAACAAGATTTCATTACATGCAGGTGTCAAATGTTAAAATCCCTTGATAGAATCTTTTTCTTCCATTTTATATTGGTTTATTTCAGCAAGAGGGTCTTCCTGAGTGACGGAAGAATCTCACTCTAAAGATGGAAGGTCAAGAAATCCAATAATACATGTTCAAAGTGTTTATATTTCATATGCTTCAAACAAAAGGGGACAAACAAACCTAGCAGGACTTAGTTTTATACGTTTAACTAATAAGGGCGCTGAAACCATAAACAGTAGCATTTAGTAGCATTACCACTGTATGTTTTAAGACCAAAGTCATATCCGCAAGAAAAATCTTCCATGTTCAAGCACTGTCCTGCATTCTCCTTGTCAAAACATAAGACGCCATCTACCTTAACATATTCACTTTTAGGTTCTGCTAGTAAATGCTCAATAGTTTTGGATTCATCTTCTAATGCAGGATCAAAAGAATCTTCCACTTTCACCTATAAAAAAATAGAAGAAAACAAATTATACAAGTGACAATCCCACTCAAGGAACTAAAGGAAGGAGTAATTTTAGTTACCAAGACTAAGCAACAAATATTAATCAACAATTGTTGTGAATATAGTAGTTTGAGAATTTAAAAAGCAACTAGGATGCCTAGTAGTTCGAGAATTTAAAAAAAAGGACGGCAAATCCTATTTCGCGAAAGCCTACTGGGCCAAAGCATAGTGGAGAACAAATAGTGTTTGTATTTTGAGTCGTTCTTTTCCTGAATAAATATATGAAGAAGCATGATAATATAGTAGTTTCGAGAAAAACTGTAAACTCCTCACCCTTTGGGATTTCATGTTGATGAACTTCGTACGCGAGTGTGCTTCATGATCCATGTCAAATTATGCTTCTAAAATTGATCCTGCAGTTTCAAGCATTCATGAGTTCGATTGTACAACAACCACGATAGACAAATTATGCAGATTACATTAATTAACAGAGTACATCAATGTGACAACAGAAATTATCCAAGGAGCTTTTTCTAAACTACCACACATCGCATTTCAATTAATAAGTTCAGTCTCCTTAACATTCTGGTTAAATTCGAACAACCATGCCAGAAAATATATGAAATCGTTTGCTGTCACTCAAATTTTGCAACTGCATGATCAACAAAGGGGCATTACTGAACTTTAGGTGAAGAATACATTCATGCAAAACGGCCAATTTTAGGGTTTTATATCGATTGCTGCATTAGCACCAGCAGCTCTGTTAGTGCTTCCACATCATAGAGAATTGCACGAGCATGCACTTGATCAACTTGCTTACAAATTTTGTAAAAATTATAAAAATAAAAAACCGTAGCAGTATCAATGCAAATTAGAATCTACCTCATGCACATTAACAATACCAGTCATTTAAATAAAATAAATCGAACATATAATCTATAATTTGTGTTTGAAAAATTAAAATTAAAAAGAGCGAAATTTCAGGTTAAGCAGTATACAGCAGGCAGCTATTTACTTGAGCTGAGATAAACCTAATTATCTAATAAATAAAACAGAAACTAATAATAAAAAAATACCGAAAGCAAAATTTTTACTACTGGTTCTTCGTTTTTTCTCGGCAACCAAACAGAAAGTAGAAAGCGGATCAGAAAAGTTAAAATGCAAACAGTACCTCATTAATGAGCATGGAAACCCTAGCGAGTTCAAAGCTTAGCCGATCTACGATCTCACCGACGATACAAAATAATGAAGATCTAACAGAACTTGGAGAGCAGAGCGGAGACACCGAGATCTGACCTTAGAGGCCTCAGAAGCGCCAAAAAGCGACACGAAGAAATGGAGAAGGAGAAGGAGATAGAGGGTGAATAAGTGTGAAACAGGGGCTTTTTCGGCATTTCCATTTTTCTTCCGTCTTTGCATGTTTTACTGGTACTACTACTAGTACCCAGAAAGCAGCGAGGTGGTGCTGCGGCCGACGAGGACACGTGGACGACATTTAAATGGGGTTGTTGGCGATTGTGGCCATCCATGTTACGACTCGTTTGACGACGTTGTGAAAACATGAAAGCCGACCGTTTATTATATTTATTATTTGACCAAAAAAATAAGTTATTCAGTTATTAATCTCCCCTCGTTTATCCTAATCTATCTTCAAGCTAAGTCTAAATTAATGTGAGTGAATGAATGTGACTATAATTTACTTGTATCACCAATCAATGTCAATTTTCCTTATTTTCTACTGAATCAAAAAGTTGAGAATTGGGGGAAAATGAATGAAAATGAAATCAATTACCCTCGTTCAATTAATATATTTCCTAATTTTTTTTCTAATTTTTCAAGTATTAGGTTATGAATTCTAATTTATGCGCCTTATAACTTTGATTTCATACGTGCTAGTAAACACATAGAATGTTAGAGTTAAAAAAACGCATAGGCAGTCAAGAGTCATAAGAACGTTAGAAATTTGACTACAGTCAAATGGTGATTGTATTAAATAAATATATTCTCATGAATTATTCTGACCGTCAAATAATAGTTGTATTAAATACATATAAATATTGTATCCAATCCCGGAAGTTAGAGTCAAAATTACCTTTTACCCTTACCAAACTTTGATAATTGATGCCCAAAAAGTGAAAATGAGGGTGGCTAATTGGGATGGATGGCGATGGGCAAGACCTCTCAATCAGAGTACCCTCAACGATAGGCTTTGCACAAATGATTAAAAAACTTTGGATGTGACACGTGATGAACTATATTTACATCTACATGTGGTCAAGTTGGCTGCCTTTGTTGCTTGATCCTGTCCTACAAACTATAAGAAGAGGAGCATATTGCCCTCCAGTTTTAATGCCACTTTATTATACCAAAACAAACAGTTAAGAGAATCCAAAAATATATGCCGTCAAACATTACTGGTCGGATGATTTAACTGGGTGTATATCACCGTAAGCCTAGCTCTTCCTGACGTGACGTGTTGTGTGAAGAGAGATAGGCATAAGGGGATATACATCGGCACATAAGATTTTTTTTTTTCTATATCGCTTTTTGCCACAAATTGATGGATTCTCAAATCTAAACGTTCATTGTTCCTCAACGTTGTTTCATTGTTTTCAAATTACACAAGTCAAAAACACAAGGATGTATACGCCTTTTGCAATTTATGGTGGTCCTTGCACTCCTTGGTCTTCTACAGGAGCTCCATTGGCTGTCAAGCCTCGAATCTTAACATCGTAATAAACTTCTTCAACCCTCCTCAGGTCATACTTCATACCTGCCATGCCGCAGGCAACTAATGAGTAATGCAAGTGGAATGTAAAAACGTTTTAAAAAATAATGAGGTTTGTCAAGGGTTGAATGGAAAAGACGAGTAGCATACCATCAAATTTCTTGCGCAAAAAATCATTCCGGAGATTAAGCATACGGAAGGCTGCATGAAGATCTGTCAAAAACTTAAGCACCTTTCTTGGACAGTCATAGTCTCCAGCGGTCACTTGGTTAACCACGTACCTCGGCTGCAACAATGTACAGCATATTGAGCCTCTTTCCGTGCAAAGTTATCAATTAGTTTCATGAGATGCCAAATGATATGTCAATTACATGCCTCTTCAGGTATATTTGGCATATTCTCTCGTCATTTCTAAACATTTACTGGATTTAAACTCAACACAACAATGTAAACAATTTGACTCAGTCTGAATAAGCACAAGGGCAAGCTATCGCAATCGCAGAATACTTCTTACCAATTCATTGGACATGAAACAAATACCTGCAATATGAGAATAAGTTTCCAAATCAGTGTCTACCTAAGAGAAGAGTAACCAACAATGACTACTAGCATGCCAACTTAGCATTTCCAATTATATATGCAAGTAAACCTACTTCCTAATAATGGTTCAAATAAGCAAATATATCACCCCGAAAACCTACACACCAATATAAACGAGGGCAGATAATGAAATGGGTAATGCTAGGGAGACCATATATTTAAACCATATTTTGTAAACCATATGACGTGGTTGTTGATGATTGGATATTACTTAAGTGTTTGATCCACGTGCTTATTTCCTATTGGTGCCACGTCATATGGTTTACAAATGTGGTCTAAAAAGATGGTCTACCTAGCATTACCCTAATGAAATATAATTTTAAATTATTTGCACCCCGGCTAAAGTGGATTGTAAGTTTGTGTTTGTGTTTATGTTGGTGTTTGCCCAAAGAATGTAACGAGACCATGAAATATCTAATAATGGAAATCTTGTGCCTTTCCAATTGATAACAAAACACCATAGTAATTGGTCAACTGTCTGACTTGTTCCACAGAAACATTACTCTAATGCAATCACATATAAAGAAATTTTACAACACTCACCAACAAGATAGTCTTCGACATCCAGACCAAATTCTGAATCGTTCACTGCAAAATTAGTAGCCACTTCAGACTAGAAAGTAAAGATATTACTCAGCAATGAAGAGTAAGTTACATAAAGGGCGAGCATAACACATTATGAGCAGTCATGGATCTCATGCATTCAAATTAACATCATTACATCCCATGACCCTGCCTCAAGGTTTTTAAACTTATATCAGATATTGGAAGGTGTTTCGGTTGCTATTGCTACTCGAAACTTGTTTGTACCATTGCACTGGACTCAGATTTACGTCAATCCGAAACTTACATTGATGAAAAAGTACTTTACGCAATTGTTTGAAATCTGATTGTCGATGATATTATGAATTTCATTACACAAGATTGAAACTTACATATATCACCGTAAAGAATATGTATCACCGTAAAGAGACAAAAACAGAGAGTCGAAACTTACACCCAAGTTTTTCCTCGGCTTCGGTGTGCAACAAAAGAGTCCCTGTCTCCAACCAATGCATAAACGCAAGCAGTGACACCACAGTCTGTGTCTCAGTCCTCCAATCACCATGATATCTAAACCCAACAAAACACACATCAAACCCAGTCCCAAAACCAACCCAAAAAATCACATTTCCGGTAATGCCCCTGTCACTAACCTATAGTATCGCCCAGGAGATTCACGCACGACTTCAGCAAGTCGATTGTAGAGCTCCTTCAGCACACCAATCTGAGCCTTCGGCTTCTCCAAAACCTCTGCTTTCGAAATTAAACCGCACAATTACGAAAATCAATCAACCCATTAGCTTTAATTATTTCAATTAAGTTGATTAACCGAGTTCGAGGAGATTACCGGGAGTGGAGCGAGACTGGTGAACAAGGAGGAGGCCGGAGTGCATTAGCCTTGTGGTGGACTCGATCTCCATAACCACAGCCCGAATGCGCTCGCGCAAGGTCCCGGACTCTTCGAGCTGAGCACGGAGGTCCTCGAACTGCTTCTCCAGCGGAGGAGGGGTGAGGGATTCGCCGCCAGGCATCGACGCGGAGGAGAGTGAGGCGGAGGGCGAGGAAAATGTTTGGGGTTTGACGGACGGAGGTGAGGGAGGGGTGAGGAGTGTGAGGCAGAGAGGGAGGAGAGGAGAGTGGAGGTTAGGGTTAGGGTTAGGGTTTAGGGAGCGGAAGAACGTAGAGTAAGCGTTTCGAAACGCTGATTTCATACTCTCACTGTCACAGTCTATTTTGTTTGTTGGGGGTTTTTCTACTGTTCATAGATACGTGTTGCGCGCGCGTACGAAATTAGTCTTACACTAATGTCCCATTTTACTCCTGTATTCCTTTTTTTGAATCCCATTTTATTTTGTTCCGTCAAGTGCGTTGAGAAAAATGTTAGTTTTACTAATATGATATGACATTGAGTTTTTATTTTTTAGTCTATTCAGCATTGAATTTAGGAACATGCTAAAGAAATTGTGAGTTTGATGACAATTTAGGGAAATTGAGTCATTTAGAGTTGCCAAGAAAAGAATTTACGTGAGTTTTGGTTTTTTATTTTTCATGCCAATGTGATTTTTGCGGTTTTAGACGTGCCAAATGTGAAAACGAGTTGAAAAGACTAAAGAGCCCATGCCACGTCAGCAAAACTAACGCCTCCTTCAATATGGTTGGCGAAATTGAGTAAAGTGAGACACAAAAGAAGAGTACAGACCAGAAAAGTGAGACATAATTGACAAAAAAAAAACAAAAGTGAGACATAATAGAATGTAGGGGGAAAGTGAACATTTGTGTAGAGTACAAGGGGCATACCTAAAACTAAGCCATAACAATAAAAATGCGGTTTAGTTCCATTCTTTCCTACTTCTTTTAAATGAGAGATTTTGAATCAATTCATATGGATGACCTCAAATTCCGGCCACTTCAATATCACTGTATTAAAAAGAAAAAGAATATAATCATTTAAAATAATTTAAAATAAATGCTTTTCTCCAGTGCGATACAAATCTTGTGTGATAATTATGGTCATCAATTATGTTAAAATGAATGTTATGCGCAACTACCCACTCAGACATGGACAAATCTTGACTGTTGTTACCACTGTGGGTTCTAGGTGCTACATGCCAGGATTCAACCTCAAAATTGCTCTTAATTCAATAGGAGCATGATCGAATGCTGCTCTACAATAGTTGACATGGGTTTAGCTAAGTGGACATAGTAACTCTAGACCTTGGAGTGCTCCCTCTTCGCATAGTTTAAATTAATACAATATCGCTTGAATAAAAAAAACTATAGGACAAATAAACTTGATTCTTTGTCAAATCCAAATTTTACCTTTGCACAATACCAAGCACAACAAAATGTGTAACTGAAGACTCGTTTAACAATGTTTCTATATTCAACTTCAATGGCTGCATTATTTAGCTCCCTTTCATCAAATATGTTTAATCTTTAGACCTATTTCAATGGCGGTCTATGCCCAATAATTTTAGGCCTGTAGCCTTTGCATTTCATTCTTCAATCCCGGCCAATCTTTAGGCCCGAGTGAACCCAAAAAAAGAAGAAGCAAGATTTAGGCCAAGAAATTGGCCTGGCCAAACATGCGGAGCCCACCAATGCGAGTGGCCAACGCGCCTCATGCTCCAGCCGTTAAGAAAATTTGGTGATAATTTATAAATATGTATAGACACCAAAGTAAAGTGATCTGTCCTGTTTTGTACAAAATTAAGCAAAGGTAATGTGTGGGGTTCTCTAATCTTGTAGATATGAGCATTTTCTGCTCACAATGTTAGCCTGCCATGAACTGTTGCTAAAGATCTTTTGCTTCACTCTGATCAGTGACTATGATACAAATTACAAGGCTATTGAAATTTGACTTGTATAATCTATATATACAAGGAAATCTGCACAAAAAAGGGAAGATCCAAACCAAACCTACTTCTTTTGGAAAGTCACCATCAGAAAGAAAGCCAGTATACGACTAAGCACGCCAATGACGACGAGGACGATCAGACAAAGTGTCCAATCGTCAAGGTTGAAGCCTCGTTTTGATAATGCATTGCAGCGAGTAATCAGCCACACCCCGGAGTACCTGATCAAGAAAAGAGCAACATAAGAAAGAGGAAATTGGCATCCAAATTCCTAACAGAATGCAGGCGACGGAACAAATGTCTGTGCACCAACTGACGTGTGGGTGTCAATTAGTAAGTAAGTCTGCATTCATAAGTTACCACGACAAACCTTTCTGCATTTGCAATGAAAAAAGCTTCTAGTGCCCACTTTGTGTAGCAAAAATTTGCTACATGCTTCGCTACTAAATTATCTTTTGCTTGGTTAGCAATGAGGGTCGAAACAACAGGAACAAGCACGGACCACTGCAGATAACCAGAGGAGGAGAAAACAGAAATGATTAGCTTTTGAGGAAATATAAAAATTACATGTGTAAACTTGATGTTCCGGCTTATACCAGTTGGGCAGGACTAGGTTCAAGGTAGATGGCAATTGCATAAGCTATGCCTGTCACACAGTAGACAAGGCAAAGCAAAACAACGTAATTGTCCTGAAAGGATGACCTTGGGTTGTTGAAGAAATAGAACATGGATAGATAAACCAATGGCTTGACGATCGTATTGAAATGGTCCAGTGTGTCTTTGGACAGAAAATGAGCCAGACTGCTGATCCCAGATGCACTCTCTCTCCAGTACTGTAATTTGTCCAGAGAAAAGGTTCTTAGTGCTGAAATTTTGCATAGCAGTGCTGCAATAACAAAAATTAAGATTATAAGGAATGAGCAAAAACCGACAGTAAGAAAATTGTCTAGTCGAAGAAACTGCAAGTTACAGTTATTCTAAGGTTTGTAACTTACAAACAGCGATGACGGTATACAGATAGCCGTGGGCCCCAAATGTTTCATCCTTCACTTTACCAAGAGTCCCTAAGATAGCTCCAGCAAGTAATAGAATCAGATAATCCGCTGCCAGCATTTGAGCATCTCGAAGTCGCTGCTTACCAACCCTGAGAGAAACTACCTATAAGAATTTCAGGCTAAAACTAAAATGATCCATGGACTTTAACAGCCAAATTAAAGGACTACAAATTATACTTCTTCCGACATGATTGCAGTTTCAATCTTCAATAGGGACCATCTTAACAGGGGCTCAAATGACTACTACTATGAAGCTGAAAACTGATCAAAGAATGCCCTTTTCGACTCAAGGTTTTCCAGAATTTCCAGAAAAACTGAAAAATAAACATGTCGCCCTGGAATGGTGAAACACTGGCTAGTCTTGTCAATTCACAATTTTTCGGGGAAAACTAGAAAACCTGGTCAGGCTTCTGGGGATGGTACTGTCCCTTCAATAATGTAGCAACAACAAAATAAAAAATAGAGAGAATATGGATGCTCATTCATGTAAAAAAAGAAACTTTAAAAATGGATGCTATACCTCCCTACGAAATATCTGTACTGCCGAACCACACCAGGAGTAACTCGGTCGGATAAATCCTTAGACGTGAAGAAGTTGTGTTGTAGGTGATCTTTTTTCACCTCAACGCTAGACTTGACATCCTGCCACATATCTGCAGCAAAAGATTGATCTCTTTTCATTACAGGTTTTGGGCCAGCTGAACTTGCAGCAATACCATCAAGATGATGCAGCATATCTTGAGGTACCGGGTACCCATTATGAAGCATCCACCTAACAGGGAGTTCTTCATGTTTCACACCTGAGCTTGGTTTTACTATACCCTCCAAAATGTCAATGAAGTGGTCGGGAGGATTAACACGTTCTGGTACAACAATCCCGATGCCAGCAAAATATTCTTCAACTTTCTTTACAGATCCATGATATACAGTAAAACCTCCTTTGGCTAGAAGAATGAAATCATCAAACATCCTGAATAAGGCATAGCTGCAAGGACAAACACCTTAAGTCAATAAGATACAAAAGATTTACAAAAAGAATTTTTAAAAATAGCAAATAAAAACGGCCTCTTATCCTTTAACCTGGCAATTAATAATTGGATGCTTTTCATCACAAACTTTCGAGAGAAAGAAATAGCATACTCTAGTTCATTTCTTTTTGGGAAAATGATAAAAGGACTATATTTTATGACCACATTGGTAATTGACTGTTTATGGGAACATGATAAAGGGATTATGTACTCGCAGACCACGTGATGTGGCAGTTGATGCATATTAATTACATCAATTACATAGACCAGTTATCATTAACACATCGACTGCCACATCATATGGTAATAAATTATGGTTGCTATATCTCAAACCTTACGTTATGTGGTGAAATCTTAGAGAGAGCATACCTTGGTTGGTGAACTACCATGCAGATGTTGACCCCTTCACGAGATTCACGTCGAAGCGCTTTAAGAAGTAACTGGGATGATGCACTGTCCAAACCAGTTGTAGGCTCATCCAAGATCAACAATGAGGGTTCCATGACCATCTCTAGGCCAACATTTACACGTTTTCTTTGACCTCCAGAGATTCCTCGCTTCTCCACAGTACCAACCAAAGAGTCTCTCACTGACTGTAGTCCCAAGGACTCAATAACTCTTTCAACAACCAGGACTTTATCAGGTTTTGGCATGTTTGCAGATAGCCTGCGGTATCAAGGAGTCCAGCAACGAGGATACAATAGGAATCAGAATAAAGCAAACAAAATTACTGATATCAGTCCAATCAACACATTAGAGTTAAGAATTGTGGCCAGACATACTCAATAACAATAAATTTTGGTTAGTATGGGATAAGAAGTTAAATTACGAGTCAAGAGTTTAATCAGAAACAGTAGCCTCTTGAAACACATTGTGTACGTCCTGAGGCCTTTCATGTCATGCATGCATTGGTTATCTTTTAACAGTAGCCTTGTGATTTTCTTTTGCATTCAATTGCGATCAATTTTTTGTACCATGAGAAAATTGTATGTGAAATAAGAAAAGAACGTGGACTATCAACACTAAGCCTTTAGCCAAGCATGTAGAAGTCTGATAAAGGATAAAATGAGAAACAACCAGAAAATATATTCGTCAATAAAACAAATTCAAGGATTTTCTATGATGAAGATATGAGAAAATATGTGTTCTCCAACTCCAAGCATGATGGATGAAATAACCAATGAAGTGAAGAAAATAAAAAATGGGTCATATGGAAATCAGAACCTCGTCCGTAATAAGAGTACACTGGTATCTAAGGATACTAAAAGCATCTCGATATAAATACACCATGATTTCAATTTCAATAGGGGATCATGTAACAGATTTTAATTGGTATAAAATTTAGTGCTCAATATTGTGCTAGTAGGTTTTGACTACGGTTTATGCTCAATCGGCATCTTATAAACTGCCATGAAATACTATGGAAAAAATGGGTAATGAAATACAGACATGTATTAAATTGTGAGGATGTGTAATTATCTATGGCAATAAAATGATACTTGTTCATTCGCAATAATAAAATTCCACATATATCAAAAGTCTGAAAAAATGACATAATTCAAAAATTGAGGCAAACTGCTGCGCGAACTTGTAAGTTACATACCTGCACCTTGCACTAAATCGGAGATTCTCCTCCACAGTCAAGTTTCCATGCACAATATCATCTTGGGGCACAAAACCAATGATTTTCTTATATGCATGCATTGGTTCAGATCTTCCATTTATAAGAATTGAGCCTGTCACAGTGCATCCGGTTACTTTTCCTGCCAATGCAGAAAGGAATGTTGTTTTCCCAGCCCCTGAAGGACCCATGACTGCTGAAACTCGACCAGGCAAAAGTTTCCCGGTCACACACCTCAAAAGAGTTTTTTCTTTTCCTTTCAGCGTGAGAGTTAAATCTTTGAAATCTACTTCAATCACAGGACGGGTCTTCACGTCAGTATCGGTGGCCATTTGGATTAGTCCTGTGAAGGTCAAGTTACTTTGTTGTTGCATAGCTTTCTCCTTCTCAAGTTGCCCATATGCATACTTGAAAATTTGACTGTGAGTGTGCAGGTTTTTAATTTTTGGTGCTTGCTTTTTAATATTTTTATCTCCGATCTGTAGATCAAAACCTTCATTACTATTTGGATCATCCTCAAAGGATTGCATCATTTTCGTAAGGTTGCTAGGTTCCTTTTTCTTTGCTTTTGAAGCAGCTGCTGATGTCTGCTCTCCGCTTAGTGTACCTGGTATCTTAGGTGGTAATGATGGGTCTTGGCCTAAAACCTTCAGTGGCTCTGATTGGCCCCTTACAGATTTTTTGCGAGAAAATGTGCGAGACATCTGCTCTTGCAATCCCGTTTTGCGCTTCTTGACTAAATCCCTTGCAGATTTCCATCTTTCGCGTGCTTGTGCAGTTTCTCGCGCATGTCTTGCTGCAGCTTCCCTGGTCTTAGCTGCTCTTTTTTCCCGAATGGCAAGAACATGATCAGAACAGTTATAAACTATGAGCAGCACAAGACTCAGTAAAACCTACACAGTCAAGTGAATCTGATTGATCAATTAGCCCAATATATATAAATATACATGTGTGTGCAGTGAGCTTCAGTTGAGGGATCCCTCAAATAAACTTATTTGAGGGACACCCTTTTCAACGATCCAAACCGTGTAGTTTTAGGTCTTTCCTCAAAGATTATCTCTACAAAAGATCACCCCAAATGGAAAACCATATGACCGTTAGATTAAATAGTGTTTCTTTTCGCCTACCTTCTTCACTAAAATTGGATGTTTTAATAGTATTAGATTTGTCTTTTTTTTTTTCAAGCATGATCTATGAATGAAAAAAATTTAAAATATGAACTGCCTAAACCGAAATTGAAAGCAACAAAGCCCACACCTAATTCTTCACTTGCTGAAACAATGAACTACCCAAAAATAGCTTATATTTTATTTTACAAATTTTCATCTAAGATTATGTAGTAAACACTTACAATAAGGATGATCCCATAAGCATGTATCTTCTGGTTTGCAGTGCCTCGACCACAAGCAGTCAGCTTCAAGCATGCTGTAAATAGTCAATTGATATTAATAATCTATATCCAACCTCAACCCACTTCCTCAAAAATAGAAGTACAAGGATAACGTTTAAAGGAGCACGGATTTGTGAATACAAAATGGTTTGCAGGGCTAAAGTTATGGTCAAAAGAAATAACATATGTTGATACTGAGAGACTTATGGTGCAAGTAACCTATTTTATTGCATTCATCAGAAAATGGTAACCAACTCTTCCTGAATTTTATTCAAGCACCTAATAGTGCCAAACTTATTTAAAAGGATCAACTCCATCCGCGAGCCCACTTCCTCTTATTAAAATTGACACTAAGAAGCACAGTATCAGAGAAAGGGAGCAAAATTTGCTCATTCAAAGACCAAATCGTTAACCAACATAACCATGAAATATTGGGGAAAGTAACAGCTCCAATCTAACACCCAAACTCATTAAATGGAGCAGAAACAGAAAGGAAAAGGTAATTTACTGTTACTCGCTGGAAAACAGCATGTCTAGATCACTAAAAGGCTATACATGGAAAACATAACAAAACTTACATTGTTGAGCAGTTGCACCCATCCTGCAGTAAAACCTGAAATTGCACAAGAGAACACAATCTTAGTAAAAACAGATGCTGAGCACAATAAGTTGCCTATTTTCTTAAATCATGCACCTGCACCAAGACGGATTAGATTTATTTCAGAACGACTTTAAGCTCCTGGTTTACTATCTTGCAAGTAAGTAGCAAGCCAGAATGGCTAAAAAGAAAAGTAAAGTAGCAAGCTGCAAACAAGTAGGCAAGTTATTTGAGTTCCCGGATGAGAATCAATACCCACTACTGCAAACGTATTTACGTATAGGAGATGGACAGTGTGATCCAGCTGAACAGAAAATATCATTTTTAAGTTCAAAATCATTCCACATATCTGCCCCACCACAAGTATGATTTGGTTCTCCTGCTGGTATCTGGTAACTATATCTGCAAAATTGTATCCACCAATGAATACTAAACCGGTATTGACTAATAGGAGAGGACAAAAAGGCTGTCAAGACTAGGATATGACTCACGGGTCACATAATCCAGTCGTTTTATTCAGCTTTGCACGGGGACAGAAAGAACCTAAAGGACAAGCTTCATTTACAAGAAAAAGTGTTAGGTTTCGCTCAATATCATCAATACATTATGTACTTTCAAATCAGTGAAATTATGTGGACTGAGAAAATTTGTCATACAGTCAAGAGTATCTTTACATGTATGCTTCTGATTGTAGATCAATAATTTTTTTTCTGAACTTAAAAATCATAAGCTAACATGTTCATGAGTTTCATCTCACTTGCTCAATAATCAGACAGGTAGACTAGCATCCACAGCTATGACGTAATATGATTTTGAACTCAAACAAAGATCATGTGGCAAGACATCTATAGCACCAACACTTCTTGCCCTCATAAACAAGAAACAAGACTTATTACTTGATGAAAACCCTATAACCGATCCAAATATGCATGGAGATTAAGAAAATGACAAAATGGAAATAAAATTAAAGGTGTCGCCGGAAAAAGCGAAGCATCAGCCTCATAGAATAAATAAGATGTTGAAGAAATAAATGTATGAATAGAAATTTATAACACTAAACTATTTGGACCATATTATGGGCCACATCTCTTCTAATAACGGTAATACAGGTGTTATCACATACTTACGTATCATGCAAGTAAGGCCCTCGGGGCAGAAGAACCCTGAACAACAAGGCTGACAATCACGAGTTCTAGGTGGCACATCCATAACTTTGAGGTCAACCTTCTGGCCAACACTACAGCCCCAACCAGGTTCACATCCGGAAGCCCATGAGTTCAAATTGCAGTTCTTGTTTGGTTTTAAGTAGTTGGAACGTTTTAGCTCACTCTCTATGAAACTCCTGAAATATAACTGTATTTCTCCTGCTGTACATATTCGATCAGTGACATCTCCTGGTGATTGAATTACATCTTTCATTAGGAACTTTAAAGAGGTATAAGCTATACAAATACATTTGAAGACAAGTCATCCAGAAGAAAAGAAGACAAGAATGCAGCATCCTATCACATCATTAGAACGAATAAGGGTTGCACAAACATTCGGAGTTGACCTACGGCTACAAGCCCCTTTCTCTATTATGACAATGGCTATATGTTATCATCCTAGAATACACATGCACTTACAAGCAAAGGAAAAGACTGCCAATGGAAACACACAAAACGAAAAGCAAAATTTCGGAATTGACCGAAGCTCATACCATCTGTCTGCTTAATGCACTCAGTCAAGAATTCCAGCCTTCCCGAAAAATTGAATGCTGTATTCCAATCCTCATCCCTGAAAACCAAGAAAAAAGAAAATCTTATGCTTATGAAACCAGAAATGTTACAGCAACGAAACAAACTAAAGGGAAATTGGGTTTTACTCACAGATTCTTTATGCAGAAACCCATAGTACTTTTCAGGTTAGTGCTCATATATCTGGTGACAATCGAAAGCCGGCTATAGATTAGTTGTGTAACCTTAGGAAGCACGGCAGCACTTTTCGTCCTGCTGTAATCATCTCCGTTCACACACTGCGTGCCAGGCAATAAGCTCAAAACAACGATAAGAAACAGAAAAACATGGGGAACCCAACAAGAAATCCTCAATCCTCTCATTTCTAGCACTTGGAGCTCCCCATATCACACACTGTAAGAAAACCATCCAAGATTCTTCTAACTACTAACAACACACGCAACGAATGTTGTAATCGAATTCAAATTCGCAAGCGGTCCATGGAAATTGACCATGGAAGCGTTGATCACCATTGTCTGCAAGTGCAAACACCTTCACCAAACGAGCATATCGTGCAATGCTGCAACAAATTTCGAACCCAGATGGACGAAAGACGCAAATTTGAGAATGGGTTGTTGAAAATGGCGATGGGATTGAAATCTGTGCGAAAAATTCCTGCGTTTGATGGACCCAGAAGAAAGAATGAAGCAAATGGGTTGCTTGGAAGTGAAGGAAAAATGGAACGTTCGGAAGTGAGAGGGGGGAAAGAATGGAGGTTGAGGACAAAGGTGGCGGAGGGGACTCGAGAGGAACAGGAGCAGAGGAAGGGAAGAGGATTTTGGGCAGAGGGTTTCGTGTGAATTCTGGAGGCGACCCGGAATTTGGGCTGAGGAAATGGCGGGGAGAAATGTGTGGCCAGTGGCCACGTTTTGAAGGCAGTCAAAAACCACATGAGTGTTCGTGCGTGAAATTTGTGAACTTTCTTCATGCCTCTTTAGGTTCATAAAACCGGGACTGGCTACAGTGCTCGCAAGCATTGAATGCTCACACCGATCTCACCCTCCTTTCCCCCCTCTCTTCTCTCTCCTCCCTCATTTTAATGGTGAGATCGGTGTAAGCATTCAATGCTTGCAAGCATTGTAGCCTACTCCCATAAAACCTCCAAATTAGTCCTAATCTTTTAAAATATTTAAAATAATTAGCCAATATTTTAAAAATCGGACATCTATTAACACACTACATTCGCTTGACTAAAAGGAGTAGCTTTGAGGATTTAGAGATAGTAAAAAAAAGGCTATCAGGCAACATGAATACAATGCTTGCAAGAGTTTGAAATTTCACTCAACTGTCATCACCTGCTTCACAACGCCCAATGATAGAATATGTGAGTATTTGACAGGCCCTCTCATAGAATATGTGAATATGTGAATATATGGAATGAGCACTCTCATAAAATTGCTGCCGTGTGAGAGCCCTGGCCTGGTCTCGCATGATGAACTGCTCCACCTCGTGCACGTCACAGACCATGTCAAGGTTCACGGAGAACTGATATCGAGGATCCATGTTGAATGGATTCTGCCTTCCCAATAAAGAACCATAGACCAAGAGTATTGGATCGAAGTGACCATTCTACGATGGAACTTCATGCTATGATGAAGACTTGATCATATGAATAATTGATAGCATAGTACTACAATAGTCTCAAGATCGAAGCAAAATTTGCATAAAGTATACAAATTGAATACATGATGATATATTAAAGTTTTTTGAAACTACTTTGATTTGTGTTTTGAATAGAAAAGATTCATAGTGAACCAATGATTGAATCCAAACCATAAGGTCGACAGTAGCACGATGCAACGTAATGGGGCGATAGCTCAAGCCATGGAATCAAAGGTCTCATCGAAGTACTTGAACGCAAAGTAGAGACATCATTATATGTTTTGGAAACATATAACAATGAAACCCTTTTATTCTATAAAAGGATTAATACATAACCCAATTAACCTACAAGCTTAAGCTCACTCAAGTAGCATCTTAATGATGCACTAACGATTGACTCTAGTGCAAGTGGGAGATTGTTGGAAGTATACTCTGAAAGTCAATCTTTGGAAGAAACCTTTTAGAACATGACTTAATGTTTTAGTTATGGCTAAAATGTCAAAAAGGGCAAAGTCACTATTAGGACTTTATCTTTCATAAGATAAACGTCTAAATGGTGAATCCATGGACAATGAATAGATGGAATAAGTAATCTAATAACGTTAGACTACTGGGACCTTTTCACCATAACCATAATGTCCAAAATGATCCTAGTCATAGGATTGTCAGAGGGATACTGACAATCTGGATAGATTAGTACGTATTGTGTCTGCTTCATTGTGGAGGATGATTAGTCTCAAACCATTCATGTAAAGACACTAAGACAAGTAAATAGGTGCTCGTTAAGGTAATGAGTTCACTGATCACAATCTAATGAGAGTACTTGCAGGGAGTTCAACTCATATGTCAAGCAAGTAACTCTATGAGTGGAATAATGTAAGCAGCCCTTTGACCTGAGGCATCATAATTGTCTTGGGGATACGTTGGTGATCATTTGATAATGAGATGTGACCGCATCTCACCATGGATGTGTTATATGCATTATTGAGGTCATTGATTTATTCTCAGGGACATGTGAATATTCAACAAGGAATTTTTAATTCTCATTCAGTGAGGAAGAATACTCTAAGATATGAGTTGTGAATATTTGGCAGAAGTATCGAGTGTTATATAGGAAGACATTCCTCTACGTCTCAAGTTGAATTATATAAATGAGATTGATCACATTAGGGGTTTGAGATAAAATATCCATGCACTATTGATGTGATCAAGAGTATTGATTTAGAGAAGAATTGAATTACATTGTAATTCAATTGAATAGGTTCTCTAAACAAATTCTTCATTAGCTTGGGAGCCATGATATATTGTTAGATGTCACTCTTGGTTTGTGGGCCCTGCTTAATAATTAAGTTTGTAATCATCAATACAGAGGGAGAATTAAAAGTAAGTTTAATTCACCAAATGATTGTATGGATACTATACTATGATATTTGTAACAATCACTTCATTGCCTTGCTAATGGGAACCTAAAAGATTGTACACCGAGACACTTGTGTTATGAGATATTCAAACGATGAGAAAATGATTAATTGGATTAATCTAGTGATGTGATTAATTAGAAAGTCTTAATTGATTATAGAAACGATGAAATGTCATTTTTGGGCTTAAAATAAGTTCGAATTTTTTGGGGCCCTTGGGCCCAAATCTATTGGGCTTTTTCTTCATGCATAGGATGACTTAAAAGAGACAAGCCCAACGCTAAAGAGAGTCGGCCTTGAGAAGGATTTGGTGAGGAAAATTGTCAATTTGATTGACTTTTCTTTCTCACTATTTATTGAAATTTATAGGCATATTTTTCATTAGGGCTTTTTGTGTTTGTAAACAACAAAAGAGAAAAAGAAAAACTCTCTCTTCTCACACAAAGAGGCAGGCCACCCTTAGGGGAAATAAGCTAACTCTTATTTTTTTTTTCTTTTGGTTATTCCTTCATCCATGTCACAACACTTGTGGGTGTGGATCTTTGGAGGCTTTCTATTTTGGAAGCTCAAGGAGAATCAATCCAAATTCAATCCAATGAGGTGGAGGATCAAAGTAGTGAAGCAAGGAGGAGGGCTTTCCAAGAGGAGAGGTCTTGGAGGTGGTCCATCATTGGACTCAAATCTAGGTCCAAAGGTATGAGAAACAAAACTCCTCTCTTTGTTTTTTCAAAAATTCAAGGTTTGAGAAACAAAACCGCTCTCTTTATTTTTCAATTAATTTTTGGTGCATCAAATATGAACCTATGCTATCTTGAAGGAGATTTGCATGACTAAAGCTATGATTAAATGCTTCCGCTATTTTAAGCATGTTTAATTTGATTATACATGCTTGTTAGTCACTTAGAAATCCCATGAAATCTCTTGTTTTCCCTTCAGTTCTCATATGACATGTGTATGAGAACTTCTGGTTGATCATGTTCAGTGGACTCAGTCTCTTATTGAGTCATTCACACCAATAACTGGAGTCTAGTCACTCTCTAATGAGAAGACATGGCATGTACTAATCTATTTGGATTGTTAACGCCCAATTGGCAATCCTATGATCAAGAACTTTTAGGATATGTGTGTTACAACCCGTCCCAAAATTTATGTGAAATTACCAAAATACCCCTAGGGTCAATGTTGACTTTTGTTGACTTTTCGTGATGACTTGTGAAAATTTATTTCTTTACATATTCTTGATGTACTCGTCGATACGAACGCGTGGGCGCAAGCGGAACTCAATTCGGAGTTAAAACGAACGTTTTACGAAGCTTTAAAGTGTAGGGGCATTTTGGTAATTTACCACTCCGTGTATGGGAATTAGGGTTTTTGGCTGGCTGCACAGCAGCCAACCCTCCCCACTTGTTTCTGCACGTTCCAACTCCTCACCCTCTCTTTCTCTCCCATTTTCTCTCTAAAACCAAAAGTTCACCGAAACCCTAACCTTGGACGATTCACAAAACCGTCAATCCGTCGCCCAAAATCCATACCATCACGATCGTCTCGTCATTCTGGACGAGGCTGTGATTTCAGAATCTTCAAACTCGAACTGATCGTTCAAACCGACGTCGGAACCGAATAGGCAAACTGTTCATCGATTTTCTGTACAATCCCGACATAGGTAAGCCTCGAAACCATTGCCTTTGGTTTTATTGGATTGAGTAGGTTCAAATCGATATAAAGAACGTCGAATTTGGTGCAGTTTGGAAGAAGAACGGAATTAGGGTTTCCCGAAGCTTTCCGGCCAATTTCAGGCCATCTCCGGCCATTTTTCCGGCCTCAAATTGGTATGAAAATATTCTACTCCTCAATACCTTCAATTTGATATATGGCACGTTCAATTTGGTCAAAGAACGAAGAAGATATGAATTTTTGAAGTTTTGGGACATAATCGGTATTATTTTCCAGATTCCGGCGAACCAGACGGCGGCGCCGGTGGCGGCTCCGGCGACCGGCGCGAGGAAGGAGACGACGGAATATTCCGTCAACGGTGACGGAATATTCCTAACGGCGTCAGCATCTTCCGTTAAAAAGGTATATTCCGTTAACTTTAACGGCGCTGACGTCAGCAGGCGCGTGGCTGACGTCAGCCGCACGTGGGACGGCGCGTGCAAGCGCGTGGGGCACGTGGGTGACACGTGCCGCGCGTGGGTGACACGTGCCAGCGCGTGGCGACACGCACCAGCGCGTGGCGACACGCGCCAGCGCGTGGCGACACGTGCCAGCGCGTGGCCGGCGCGTGAGGCCACCTCCCGGCGCGTGGCGGCACGTTCGACCGTTTCCCGGCGCGTGGCGGCGCGTGCGGCGGCGCACGGCGGCGCCGGCGGCGGTGGACGGCGGCGGTAAGGTTTTCGGGCTCCGAAAATCGTTTTTCGAGCTCGTTTTCGCTAAAATAACAATATTTTTGGGGTATTTCACTTTAAGGCCTATTTTTAATTTATTTTAGGGAAGTTCTAATTTGTTCCCTAATATTAAATAGGTAATTCTTCGACTCCGCACACCGAGGAGGGCAACACCGAGGGAGATTTCACTCCCGATCACCTGTGAGTGGACATTTGCTTTATTAAATGGTTTTTATGATTGAAAATGTTTATGAAATTGATTTCTTTATGGTTTAAAATGGTTTTCTGAGCATGTTTAATTATATATATTTATTATTAAATATATATATATGTTGATAATTGTTGAAGCAACCATATTTGTTCTATTTATGGTATATATATTGAGGAATGGATTTAATTGGTGATTGGGACTATTTATCAAGTATGAATATATGTTATGAAATGGTTTATGCTATGATTTCACTTTTGCATAAATATTAAACGGTATTTTGATATATGGTTTTGGGAAAGGATTTATTTATGCAATGATAAATATTTGGGAATTATGAAAGGGATATTGCTTATCATATCTATACACATGAGTATGTATGTATGTTTTCAAACACACTTGGTATGCTTTCACTACGTTGTAGTACCGTTCTCATGGCCATAGGACAGTTCTCACATGTTTGGGTCACACGCACTGTACTCCAGGGGTATTGTCCGGTAAATACCTTAGTGCAAGCTTGTCTTACGTTTATTGTTGTTTATGGGGAAAAGGCCCCACTACGTAAGAACTCGGGTGTGACGCGTTGCAGCGCCAGGACTTACATGTGTGTGGTACTAGGAGTACAAATTATTGGATAACGTATTGAGCTTGTACGGTGATTGAGAGGCTGTTCCTCAACCCGTACATGGGTGATCGCGCATATACCCTGTGTTGGTTTTTCGATTATATATATAAATTGGAATTATTAATTGTGATTTACGAATATTATACTTTTATGCGTTTCAGTTATACTCATAAAGTATCTTTTGAACTATACTATGATAGTATGTTTTCGACGATTATACTGGATTTCCAATAGGGGGTAATATGTTGAAAAGAGAAAGGTTTTGCGAAAACTTTGATTTTTGTCCACTCACACTTTTGTTTTTGCGCCCCCTTCAGGACATAGTGATAGTGCATCCGGCGAGGTCGAGACTTTTGCGTGGCAGCTCTGATCATCCATCCCGACCATGTAGGGATTTATCTTTTACTTCCAGTTTCTTTAATAATATCCATCCCTGTTATGGATAGAGATTTTAGGAACTTGTTTCATTATTTGTTTTCCGCTGTTCAACATTAGTACGCTCTGAACCATATGCATATTGACATTGGATTTTGCAACTTTAATACAATTTAATTTTGGTTACCCTAAGTGTTGTCATGCATTTGATGGCTTCGTCACTTACGAGTGTCGGCCAGCACGCTCGCACTCGGTATCCACGTGGGTATCGAGGGTGGGGTGTGTCAATGTGTCTACAAAAGAGAAAGGTCTCATGAGTCTAACTTATTTAGAACATTCTTTTAATGACATATTCCTTGGACTTATTGTTTAGGCGTATAACATTGAATGAGATGACTTTAAACAATAATCTTCGCTCTTGGATTAAACTACATCAGATTAATATATGAAATGTCCGTAAAGTATCATCACATGATTGGATTTATGGCACATTTCCAATACTCAAAGGCCCAATGAAACCTCATGGCCAGTCATATAGTGTTTGTGCTTTTATTTACACTTTTGTCACTCTTTGCAAATTGACTATAAAGTGTAAGTTAAGGTCACTATTCACATTAAATCAAAATGTGAGGAAAATTGGAAAAAATTCTCTCTTCCTCTTCCTTGGCCGCATACTCCATGAATGGAGAATCTCAATTTTCTTCATTCATGATTACTCAAATTCATTATGAAGATGAACTATGAATGGTTTGATCTTCGAAGGAGTCGAAGTACATAAGCAACCTTCTCATTTGATGACAAGGCACAACCACAATCCTCAAGCAAAGGTGTAGATCCAAGGAGTGATCTTGAAGACCCTCTCTTGGGTGTTTATCCTTTGCTTATGCAAAGAGGAATCACTACAAAAAATTGGGTCATTTACGTCAGCACACTAGTGTCGCATAAGCCAGTAAAAGCGTCGCCAAAAGTTAATTGCGACTGCATTGCAACGCTTTGACATGCGTCGCACAACTTGCGTTGTAAATATTTTGACCCTTATTGTGACGCTTAGGCGCCGTCGTTAAAATATTTTGACCCTTATTTGCGACGGCGTTGCGACGATTTTTGTTTGTTGCAAATATTTAACCGTTGGATTAAAAATGTCTTTTGCGACAGTAATTGTGACGGTAGTAGCTGTCACAAATTGTTTTTCCAACATGTGGAGTATGTCGTAAAAAAGATTAAATCCAACATGTGTTTCTGTCGCAAAACACAGAAATGATATGATACAATCGTCTTTTAAAATACTATAGACTTACTAAACGTTCCTTATACAAGCAATATAACACCAAAATATAATAAAGAACTAATTTATGATAAAATTTCGAGCGACATTTATATATAATAAGTATTCAAATCTATAAAATTCATTAATAAAACCAATAGTAATGGGTATATGAAGTACAATTCCAATTCATGTGTGACCAAATAAGTCTCTAAATATAAAACAAATACATCCATCGAGTACATGTACCCATACTACGTCTATAATGCTAATTGTTATGAATATCTTCCCATTTGGCTTAATCATTCTTCAAAAACCTGAAAATAAAAATTATCAAATCATCAATATATATGAAAAAAATCTAATTTTTGTTTATTACTAGAAATTTTCTCATTATCAATAAAATTATCAACCAAATATGTCTATATAGGATCTTTATTCATTATTGACACTTAGTCTTTATTCATTATCAACCAAATAACCTAAAAGAAATTTTTGTTATGCTTCTGGCACAAAGTGAGGTTGTGTCTCATTATTGACACTTAGTCTTTGTTCATTGCTTGAGGCATTTGGAACCTATTAAAGTCACCACAAAAAAAGGTATTAAATTAACTCCTCACCAATTATTTTAACAAAGTAAAACAAATTACGACACATACCTGTCCACTTCCACTTTCAACCTGGATACCCAAATAAGTCATGAGGAGATGGAGCTTTGAATTCACTTGATCATAGTTAGACTTAAGATCTGCAATTTGGGATTCATATTTAGACTTAAGATCATCTAATTGGGACTGATATTGTCTTCCTATCTCCTCACATATCATGTTTTCATCAATGTCAGAAGTTCCCGAACTTTGACAAAACACTTGTGATGGAGTTACACCTGCCCCATACATGCGAACACGTCCATGTGCATCTTGTACCATTACTTTTGTAAATACCTCTTCTCGAAAAGACTCATCTTGTTTATGCTCTTCTCTTTCATCCAAGTATTGATTAAATTGATTCTACAAAGTCATGTTAAATCAGCTTACTTAAATTCAAAATTCAAAGAAAGTAAGAAAATGTTGATTACATAACACAAACACTTACTATAACATCAGTGCTCTCTTCATCGTACACTTCCCCATCATCATTCTTTGTATTCTTCATTCGTGTTTTGATAAACATGCTCAATCGATCTATTTTCTCTCCTCTCTCCTTCATCTTAGTAACAAAAAAATTTAATGAGATTTTAAGTTGGCTATAGACTAAAAAAAAATCTGTTAAAAATCAAGTAGAGCTTCATTTGTTTATGAACATGTTACAAATCTATTATAAACCATGTAAATCTCACACTCCAATGGTGATATGTTTTAACTATGCTGCCATTTTAAGAGCTTTAATTATTCAAGTAAGCAGATGTTGAAGTTATAAATAAGTCAACAAATCTATAAGTCAATATCCCCAACTTACCTTATGCCTCAGTTGAGCAAACGATGTGCGACCTGTCCTATAAGGAGCACCTGCTTGTGCACGATTGGCCTTATTAGCTACTGAAGTTTCCTGCAATCATATGTTTATGTTAGTCATAGTTCATGATTATTGTTGATTATTAAAGTTATTTACCTTAACATTTGGAAGACCCCGGTACTTTACAAGTGTTTTTCATTGGTCTGCTGTAACTCGTGGAGGAGTGTTAGCAAAACGTTCTTCATCTGTCTCAAATATATCATACCATTTTTCCTTTAACCGGCATTTCCAGTCCCTCCATCTATTACCAACTACCTTTAAGCAATGGACTCTATACTCATAAGGAACGTCTGTGTTATCCTACAATTATCAAAATTTGCCATGAATCTAACCAAATATATAAACATCAGTGACATGTAAAATCAATAATTCTTTATACCTTGACATCTTTCCAAATATCAGCTAATACATCATTAGGCATGTCGTTCCATGTCGGATATGTTAGCGGAACTTTCTGACCATTTCGTGGAATGACTCCAAGCTGTGTGCTTAACTTTTTTGCATTTTCTTTTATGGGCTTCCACTCTTTATCAAAATCAATATGTATTTTTTTTCCGGTACCCCATTTTTTTTCCGATTATGAACATAAAGTTTGAGTGTTAATATATACCTACAGTAAATAGAATAGTACGTAGTTGTTAAATATTTTTTATTGTGAACCTATTATCATATCATATTTAGTTTTCAATTTTTGTATACCTGAGTAGAAAAAGCATTATAGTACGAACAAAAGTTTGTTTTCAAGCAAACACCGAAAGAGGAATGAGACATGGTAAAAGAGTTCGCCATAAGAATTCAACTAATAATGAATATACAATAGATGTTGATTAAGATAACATGAGAGAAATAGAAAGAGAGAGATTATAACAAATTGGAGCTTTTACATACCTCTCAATGGGATACATCCACCGAAATTGCACAGGTCCAGCAATCAAGGCTTCTTCGGCTAAATGGATAGGCAAATGCTCCATTACATTGAAGGACGGTGGAAATATTTTCTCAAGATGACAAAGTGTAACCACAATCCGCTCTTGTATGTATACTAAATCGGAGGGCATGTTCACTTTTGAGCACAATTGTTTAAAGAAATTAGTGAGTTCAATTAATACTTCAACAACATTCTTAGGCAAAGCTCTACGTGCAGCTATAGGAAGCAGATGCTGCATCAATATATGATTATCATGACTTTTAAGACCCGACATGCTTCGCCCTTTCATTTGCACACATCGAGAAATATTAGATAAATAACCATCCGGAACCTTCAATACCTTTAATACTCTCAAGAATGCATCTTTGTTATTCTTATTCATAGTAAAACATGCAAGAGTCAACCATGCCTTATTATTACCCCGTTGTCGAGGATGCAAAGGCTTCCTAATGCCCATTTCTTCTAAATCACGCCGAGCCTTCAAGTTGTCCTTAGATTTTTTACTATCACCCAAGAATGTCCAAAGTAAATTATCACAAAAGTTCTTTTCAATGTGCATGACATCAAGATTATGACGAATTAAATTGTGTTCCCAGTATGGTAACTCAAAAATAATTCTCTTTTTTTTTTCCACAAGTTTTCATCGCTTTTCTTCTCAATCTCATCTCTTTTCCTCTTTCGGAGGTCTTCCTTCTTATACTTTGTAAGTATGCTCTGCAATTGTCTCTTCACATCAGAACCAAAAAGTTTAGTGGGTGCATGCCCATATTCTCGTGTACCATCAAAAGACACTTTATCTCTACGAAATTTATGACTTGTAGGTAAAAAACGACGATGACCCATGAAACAATACTTTCGCCCATGTTTCAACCGCAGAGATCTCGTATTCTTATTGCAGCAAGGACATGCTTTCTCACTTCTTGTGCTCCAACCCGATAAATTTCCATATGCAGCAAAATAATTGATAGTCCATAGCAATGCAGCATGTAGCTTAAACATTTGATTACTCGAAGCATTATAAGTAAGAACACCTTCATGCCATAATTCTTTTAACTCATCAATCAACGGTTGTAGAAACACATCAATCTTGTTACCAGGTTCTTTAGGACCATCAATGAGCACAGACAAAATAAAGAATGGTTGTTTCATGCACATCCACGGTGGCAAGTTATAAGGCATTAGAATAACATGCCATGTACTATGAGGTTTGGAAATTTTTCTAAAAGGGTTAAAACCATCTGATGCTAACCCAAGCCTAACATTACGAATATCACTTGCAAAAGTAGGATATTTTTCATCAAATTTTTTCCACACAAGTGTATCAGCAGGATGTCTTAGAACACCATCTTTTGTGCGCCCTTCCGCATGCCATTTCATATCAGAAGCAGTTTTAGAAGACATAAAAAAATATCTGCAGTCTTGGCTTTAACGAAAAATATCTTACTTGTTTAGCAGCTATTTTTTTACCAGTATTCTGAACATTACCATTTCCTTCTTCAAACTTTTTATATCTTGATTCCTCACAAATTTCACATTTTTCAAGCTTTGTCATCCTCATTTCTGAATAACATACAATTATTTGGGCATGCATCCCATGTCTTGTATGTAAAACCCAAGTCATTAGTTATCTTCTCTGCATCTTGATAGGAATCTGGTAGTTTTACTTCATCAGGAAAAGCTTCTTTCAATAACTGCAACAAAATTGTCACTGACTTGTCAGTCCAGCCACAAAGCACCTTCGTATGTAACAGTCGAACAATGAATGATAGTTTTGTGAACCTTTTACATCCCGGATACAAAGGACACTCTGCATCTTGAGCCAGTTTAAAAAATTTTGTAGTTTCATCATTCGGCCCCTCACCAAGTTCATTTTGTATAGAGAAATCACCTTGTAAGTCAGAACCTACATTTGGAATCCCAAAGGCCTCATGTACCATTCCAATCATATCATCACCCTCGAACATGTCATTATTCCCATTATCTTGGTTTTCAGCAAATAGTATGTATGATTCTCCATGGTGAGTCCAATTTTTGTAATTTACCATAAACCCATCTGCTATTATATGTGCTCTTTCTACCTCCTCTGTCACAAAGTAACGGTTGCAACATTTCTTACACGGACAATAAATCCTTGTACCATCTATACTCTTGGTAAATGCAAATTCCAAAAAAATTTCTACCCCAATAAGATATTGATCAGATGTCCTATCTGCTAAATCAATCCAACTCTTGTCCATATTGCCCTACTTTGTATCCAAGATTAACAAAAGCATATGACCTGTCCTTTTAGTGCTCTACAATAGTTTATGAAAAAGATTAAAAGGTCCATATACATAAACACATAAGCATTCAATTGCAAAAACTAAGCCACCGACTATATATAGTTTGAAAAAGAAATAAAAGGCATATGCTAATTTCTAGTGAAGTTTAAACCTTATGTTAAGGAATAAATTAAGAGATACATACATAAGGATTAAGCACCGTTGATTCGATCTTCTTGCCAAATTCAAATTGATAAACTAGAAGAGGAAAAGTACTACATTAGATAATAAAATATTATCATATTGAAAACATATGACTGTCTTACTTAGTAAGAGAATGAAAAATATTGGCAAACTCATATACTATTAGAGAAATTACACTAATTAATTCGGTAATCATTCACGGAACCTTTGTTTTGTAATTAGATGAATATAGTAACCAAAGGATGGCAATGCCCTATTAAAAAGTACAAAGGTTAAGAGCCAACCAACAACCACAAAAGGGCAAAGCAACAAAACAACAATCATCCAAGGGGATATACCAATTAGCATCAACCACAGAGTTAGCAATCTTTTTAAACCCAATTAAAATTCTGCATAATTTCTTTACAACCACACATGTAACAGACTCAAATTTTTTAGAAAGCATGTCTACGATAGAAAATTGAGCCAAAGTGGGAATAATTTAATGGACAGTTACTTAGATGCTCTAATTAGCTCTTTTACTGCTAAAACTTCAATAGCCCATCATATTAACAAAGCAATTTTGATAATTATCTCAACTGAAACAAACCTAGAGAAAGATAATGGCAATTAAAATCAAATAAAAAAGGAATCAGCCACTGAAAGATCAAAACGAACCTTGATTTGGATTGGGAGCTAGTATAACACACGATGATCAAAACTAGGTTGAGAAAATTTGGCGGTTTATTTGGGATTTTTCTCCGAGAGAAGAACAGAGGGGGAGGGAGAGAAAATTGGAGATAAAGACGAATAGCAGTAACTGAAGGGCTTTTTCATATCTGAAAATGAGCAGCGCGAAAAAGAGAAAAGAAAATGAAAATGAGGTGCGCAAACCCAAAAAAAAAAAGGAAAAGAGGCGCGCGTTGAAACTTTTGGGACGATTTAATTTGCCGTCATATCAAAAGCAAGTTTCATATCGCAAAAGTAGTTTATGTGACAGTAAATGAGAGGCCCATAGACATTGTCGCAAATATTTTTGCGCCAATTTCTACAACGCAAAATTAATGATTATTTGCGTGGGCCGCATGGGCCTTCGCAAAAAAGGTATCACAATAGATCATTTTTCTTGTAGTGAATCTACAAAGGTTTATAAAATCTCAACACTCTTTGTGAAGTTGTTGTGTTTAGTATTGGTTCACAACTACTAGGCTTTGAAAGTCATGGGCAAAAGTTTGTATTTGGGTGCCGACAAGCATGCTAGAGCCTTTAATATGTTAATAGCATGTATGTATGTTTCTTAAATAGACTTACATAATTCAAATGTTTTTTTTAAGTTATGACTTTAAACATTCTATAATGATAGGATGTATTTGGGAGATATGTTCTATGTACTAGAGAAGGAAATCTATAATGATAGATTTCAAAAGTTAATTGGATTATCTCAATCCCTATTAATAAACATTGTTCCTATGAAGTTTCTCAAATAATAAACTTCATAATGGAAGGTCAATTCCAATGAGACTTGGTAATAGCTCTTCTTTGGGGCAAATGCCCTAAGACTCCCAAAGAAACAAAATTGCGTGAATTGTATCCTTTATGCCTTGCATCAAGGTGATTCATGTATTTCACATTGTATGAAAAACACTGATATCATTTGTACTAAGTGTAGTACAAGAGGATTTTAGTGCAAGCCTAGGATCAAAACCATGGCAATTTTCAAGTGAGTCCTTAAGTATTTAATAAAAACTAAAGGATGGATTCATCAAGAATGAGGAAAGTCAAAGTAACAACTGAAACCGTAAATATGATTTACATTAGAAATCTATATCATATACAACATTGGATGTCTCTTTGTTATGAATGAAGAGATAGTTGAATGGAAACACTAAAAGTATTGAATCTAGTGCGTTCCATAAACATTGCAATATAAATATATCACTTTAGAAGCATAAAACATGTTGTTTAGATAGGAAAGTTCATTTATGAAACGAACTCTCTAACTGGTTCCAACTAGCAAGTTTCACTAGTGTACCCTCACTACGACATTACTGGGGCGATAGCTCAAGCCAAGGAATCAAGGTCTCATCTAGTTCCAAACATAATTGAGAGACTACACCATATGATTTGGAATCATGTATTATGGTGACACCGCTAATCTCAAAGATCGTTTTACAGATAGATAACCACTGTCTAGGCCTCAAAGTCAGCTAGCTTTATGACATTTGAAAATGTATCATCACTGAACATACAATTGATTGGCTCTAGTGCAAGTGAGAGATTGTTAGAAATGTGCCCTAAATCCAATCATGGGATGATACTTTACGGACATTTCACATTTTAAACTAATGTAATTTAATCTTAGGGCAAAGATTATTGTTTAAGACCGTCTCATTGTATGATATATGCTTTAACAATAAGTCCAAGGAGTATATATGTAGTTAAGAGAATGTAATCTAAATAAGTTAGATTATTGAGACCTTTCTCTTTCGTACACATATCATAAATGTTCCTGGTCATAGGATTGCCAATTGGGCGTTGACAATCCGTAAAGATCAATACATACTATGTCTTCTTTCTTGAGAGTGACCAGTCTCGAGTCATTGATGTGTATGACATTAACACAAGTATGTAAGTGCTTACTACATAGTGAGTACACTGAACATGATTGTCGTGAGATCTCATACTCATGTCTTATGAGAACTCACAAGTTGGGATAATGCAAATTAGTCCTTTGACCTGAGGCATCATAGTTGTCTTGTGATTAGATCTTTAATCTTTGATTATGTTAACGGCACTCTGAATTGGGTGGGTATCCACGACATAGTTGGGGTTATGTTGCTTAATCACGGAGATAGGTGTATGTATAACAAGGGATCTCTAACCTTCAAATACTTTGAGGGTGAATACTCTATGATATGATTATAAATCTATGGCCAGAGTATGAATAAGATTTAGGAACTATATTCCAAATCACATTCACATAAATCAGATAGTAAATGATCACATTGGATAGTAGACATGAACAAACTATCATCCAAACAATGTGATCAAGAGTATTGTTTAGAGAATGACTGTATTGCATTGTAATCTCAAACTGAATAGGTTCTATTCTCCTCGTTCATGGCTAGTGGAAGCCATGAAGATTAGTAATCACTAATCTTCACTAAAGAGAGAATTGAAATGTGGTTTCAATTCACAATCGATAAGAAAGAGTTCTAATCGCCCACTACCTCACTAACGAGAACCTAAATGATCATACACCTTCAAAAGTGAATGATTGAAGACTTCTATGAAGTTGAGTGAGGACAATTAAATGGTCTAATTGATTATAGGCCATGTGTCACATCCCGGACTGGCTTTGCCGTAGCACGATATTGTCCGCTTTGGGAGCTCACTAGCTTCAGATTCCATCGAAACTCCGAAGTTAAGCGAGTTTGGGCTAGAGCAATCCCAAGATAGGTGACCCACTAAGAAGTTGCTCGTGAGTTCTCAAAAACAAAACCGTGAGGGCGTGGCCCAAAACGGACAATATCGTGCTACGGTGGAGCTAGTCCGAAATGTGACAGAATGGTATCAAAGCCACTCTGCCGTTCGATGCGGATGTGCCGGCGAGGACGTCGGGTTCCCCTTAAGTGGGGTGGATTGTGACATCCCACATCGACCAACGGAGAGGGGGTGCTATGCCTTATATGTACATGCCCACCTCTATTTAGCACGACGCTTTTTGGGAGCTCACTGGCTTCAGATTCCATTAGAACTCTGAAGTTAAGCGAGTTTGGGGTTGAGCAATCCCATGATGGATGACCCACTGGGAAGTTGCTCGTGAGTTCCCAAAAACAAAATCGTGAGGGCGTGACCCAAAGTGGACAATATTGTGCTACGGCGGAGTCGGTCCGGGATGTGACACTATGACTAATTAAATGTTAATTAATCACACGAAAATATTTCGTTTTAGGATCTCGGGTTAGTTTTGGACCGAGAAGGCCCAATGGGCTTATGAATAGTTCAAGCCCATTAACATAAGTTGTACGACAACTTAATGTGTAAAACAATGAAGCCCAGAAGCCCAAAGAATTATGGCTTGGCTGAAATTTCTAGAGAAGGAATAAGTGTGAGGATTTCAATAGTGAAATCCCACTTAAACTTTGCAAAGCAATTGGCTTTAAAAGTTTGGAATGGGATCATTATTCCCATATGTTGAAAAAGTTGAAAAACTCATCCTTCGCTCCTCTCTTGGCCGAATCCTAAGAATGAAGAACACTATTCATGTTCTTCATCCAAATCACTCAGATTCTTCAATTTCGCAAAGAACTACGAAAGGTTTGATCTTCGTAGGAGACGAAGTACGTAGGCAATCTTGATTTGGTTCAAGGTGCAACCCCAATTTCTTCAAGTAAGGTGTTCATCCATGGATGAGGATTGAAGGCCCTCTCGTGGGTGTTTAGCATTTGTTTATGCAAAGAGGATTCTACAAGGATAAGGAAACTTTTACTCTCTTTGTGAAGTTATGTTGAGTCTTGGTTCACTACTGCTAAGTTTTAAAGGTCATAGGCAAAGTTTTGATTTGAGTACTAACATGCTAGCTAAGAGCCTTTAATTTGTTAATAGTATGCTTATGTGTTGCTCAAATGAACTAACAATTTCAATGTTTATCATTCAATCATGAATTAATTGAATGTTATGTTTGGATTCAATTAACTCATATTCGTGCTGATAATGTGTTGTATGCCTATTTTAGAGAGCGGGAAGAAAGTGGAATAGCAAGGAGAGAGATCTACAGGATCTCATAGATCTTAAGGGGGGGAGGGGTGTATTGTATTCATATTTATATAGACTTTTGCAAAGTTTTTTTATGTGATAGACTTTTATAGATTTCGTAGACTTTTATTGACTATTAAAAACTCCATGAAATCCACAGACTTTTTAATGATAGACTTCTACAAATTTTTGAGAGTTTAATGATACACTTTTGTAGATTTCAAAAGGAATTTAACAGACTTTGTAATAATTATACCTTTTTATTTTATTTTATTTTATTTTTACCGAGAAACCAATTAGGAGTAGGCAAGGCTAAACTTATATAATTTTTCTTTTTCTACTATGACCAAAATTGGTAGACATGTGAAAGAATCCTTAACTCATGAACATTATTTTTTGTTTGTTTTATTCCAAATTCTTGTAAGTCGTTTGTTTCTAATGTGGTGTTGAGGTGGTAGAGGAGTGGGAGTTTGGGTGGTGGTGATGGGCAAGGTAAGACTAGGACTAAAGGTGGTGATCATGATGATGGCAATACTAGTAGTGGTCATAGGTGGGGGTGGCGGCGGTAAGTTGACCGTAGGAGGTTATGGTGACGATGACCATGACAAGGTGGTGCTAGTAGAGGTAGTGGTGGGTGCGGTGGTGGCAAGCAAGGTAACATGATGGTACTATAGGTGGCGATCATGGTCGTCGTGTCAATGGCAGTTGAAAGATGGTTGTGGTACAGTGATGATGAGTATGACAAGGTGGTGGTGGAAGAAATGATATGATGGTGGCGGTGGCAGAAACAATGGTGATGACGGTGGCAACGGTGGTGATGATGTTGGCAATAGAGTAGTAGTGATGGTCATGGTTAGGTGGTGTTGACGACATAGGGTGTGGTAGAAGTAGAAATAGTGATCCTCATTGCATCATGGTGGGTGGTGGAGTATCAAAGTCTATGAAAGTTCCATCAAAATCTTAGAGGGAGAGGTTGGATTTGCTATGACAAAAAATATACCATAAAAAGCCTTAAAGTCTATGAAAGTCCATAACTTTTTAAAATCAATCAACTTTTGAATGCACATATGCTTTGTAGACTTGTAAAAAGTCATAATTGACTACCAAGAGATTTTTATAAACTTTTTAGAAGTCATAAAAAGTTTTTATTATTGAATACATGATGACTTTTATTGACAATCAAGCAAAGTCCATCCAACTCCATAGACAATAAAAACCTCGAATCATAAACTATTGACATTTAGACAATGACATTCCTAATTAATAAGAAGTGCAAAAAAAATAAACGGAAAAATGAAAGGGGAAAAGAATAAAAAGAAAATAAATAAATAAATAAAAAGGCCTAAACGGTGTCGTGATGAAGAGAGACGCTGAATCAAGAGCATATATAAATAGGGAGCCGGGGCAGAAGCAAAAGGATTAAAAGGAGCCGGCGCTGGAAAACCAAACTCAGAATTGATCAAAAAGTGGCAGGTCTTGTGACATCCCACATCGACCAACAGAGAGGAGGTGATGTGCCTTATATGTACATGCCTACCTCCATTTAGCACAAGACCTTTTGGGAGCTCACTAGCTTCGGATTACATCGAAACTCCGAAGTTAAGCCAGTTTGGGCTAGAGCAATCCCAGGATGGGTGACCCACTGGGAAGTTGCTCGTGAGTTCCCAAAAACAAAATTGTGAGGGTGTGGCCCAAACCGAACAATATTGTGCTACGGCGAAGCACGTCTGGGATGTGATAAAATGGTATCAGAGCCACTCTGCTGTTCGGTACTTATGTGCCGGCGAGGACGCCGGGTTCTCCTTAAGTGGGGTGGATTGTGACATCCCACATCGACCAACGGAGAGGGGGTGATGTGCCTTATACGTACATGCTCACCTCCATTTAGCACAAGGCATTTTGGGAGCTCACTGGCTTTGAATTACATTGGAACTCCGAAGTTAAGCAAGTTTGGGCTAGAGGAATCCCAAGATGGGTGACCACTGGAAAGTTGCTTGTGAGTTCTCAAAAACAAAACCGTGAGGGCGTGGCCCAAATTGGACAATATCGTGCTCGTTCGCTCGGTGTTATCACATCCTGAAGTTTTATATCCGCATGTGTATATTCAGAGACGTTTGATTGAAATTGATTTTCACAGAAATTGAATTCTCTCAACCAATCAATTCTGAATTCTTCAGTTACCCAAAACCCTAATTGATCTCTCCTTTTCGTCTTTGCTGTTTAATTTTTTTTGTTCGTGAAAATCACTTGGACCTTTAAATGTTTTTTATTATAATTATGTTGTTGTTCTCATGTTTGTTTGGTGGGTTTGAATTTTTGCTGACAGTAGGCGTAACCATAAAAGGAAGATTTTCTCAGATTCGCAGACCTGCTCCTCCAGGTTGGGTTTTTTTTGTGTATAATCATATATTTGTTTTTTATTTTGTGCTACTTTTTGGAATTGAAAGTTATTTCTTTGTTAATATTTTACAGTAAATATGTGTAGTTATTTTTCTTCTCTGGGATAAATTATGGTCGGTCTCTGTAGTTTAAACGTTTTTACTTCAAACTCTCATAGATGCTTGCTTAATATTGTTTATGGTTTTAGTCTGGGAAAGAATTTCTTCTCGGATTATTTAATTTATGAGGTAACAACTGAGTTTTTCACCGCTGTTCGTTCTCTGATGGAGCAAGCGCGCGCACAGAATGCCCGGGTTCTGGAGGTTTCTCGGGTGGCTAAAGGATTTACATATTCAAAGCCCATTTATTATTTAGAGCCTTGGAGTATTCCTGGATGGGTAAGAACTCCTCTCAATCATCGTCCTAATTTACGCTTTCAGTCTATACGTACACTCTGTTGTTTGTTCTAATTTGAGCCTCCCTCCTTGCATGTTATCTGGGAGAAGGCTCAAAGAGAGCAAACTGCGATTTTCCTTAAGAAGCCCAAATGCGACTTCGGTATTCTAGGAGCCGGGGAACTGAGGGAGAAGCGTCCAGATTTTGTACCAATAAGAATGCCACCACGTCAAACATGTTTTACTTCCTTCCTATGCATTAATTCAGTGGATATACACTTTGTTCCAAATTGAACTTTCATGTAGGTCACTATGGAGAAAGATGCAAGGAGCAGTGGCATTCCTGGCATTAGTATGAAGAAGTTAGTTTCCAATTCCCTTTTCCTCTAACTAATTTGTTCCCGTTTTCATTTAAGCCTTTCGGTATGTGTTCCCAAATCTAACGGAAAAGAAGGATAGAAGAAGAGCGAAGATATATACACAGAAACCCCCACATACCTGCTATGTTTGTTTTATGGTGCAATTTAAGATTACATCCAAGCTATACACGCACAGATAGGATCTGGTCATGTGCGTTGTTCACTTGTTTGTTTAGATGTATGTATGAATGTATATATGTATGTATGTGTCAAAGGCTTCCTTCCAAGTAATTATTGTATGCCATATCAGTGTGTAAGATTTGCACACAGAAAGCAAAACTTATAACTCCAAAGTGAAGTTCATTTGTCTGCACATGTTGTCTTTAACGAAGGGGGCTCTCTTCTCACATAGTTTTTGTTGCCCTCTTAGTTTAATTTCTGACTGCAGATATCATGTCCATGGTGAGATGCCTCTTGGGAAATTTATTTTTTTTATTCGGCACCAGATCGGGCTCCCCCTGTTCAAGCCTCTATTTGTCATCTTCAAGAACACTGAACCTTCTGCTGGTGAGCCACAAACTCATTTTTATTTTAGGCATAACAATATCGCCTTGTCGCCAAAGTTAAAGTTGTGGTGGTGATGGTTGTAATGATTCTAACAAATGTAAATGTTACAGATGCCTTGATGTCAGAAGTTGATGAGGAAAATAGGGATGAAGATGAGTTTCTTCACATGACCTACAGTGGAGAAGCGAGTAGCTTTGGATCCATCAATCACTAGCAAGAATGGTTGGACAAGGCACTGCCTGGATATCGTGCTAATTCTCGATTAGGGACACTGTCATTGTTCATGCAAGGTGCTTAGTCATCAAACTTTCATATTCGGAAATTGGAGGGATCAATAGTGCAGGAACTATATTCAAGTTTATGGCATTCCATGTACTTGAAGTATATTTTGAGGACTATTTATCGGACGGCGTAATAATAAAATTTCTTGTGTATCTATATAGGGATTTTGAGTCTGCATTTTCATGCACTTGGGTAATCCTCATCCTTCAATTAATCTATGACCCTATTGATGGCTAAGATTGAATCTCACATGGAATACACGACTCCTTTTTTTTCATTGCCATAAAGAATTACTACTATGACTCCTTTCTTTCATTGCCATAAAAAATGCTTAAATTTGAATTTTAGATGGATTAATTGCGGGAATTGGTTGTTATAGAATCACATTGAATTTTAAAAATTGGACCTGAATTAGATTTTGAAAACCATTAAGACTACAATAAAAAAGTGCAAGTTGTGAATACAGGTAATTGTTTTGATTTGTAACTGGGTAATGATAGGGAGATCAAATTTGGTTTAAAAAATTTGGTCTCTCTAGCATTAAACCATATTACTAAACCATCTTAGGTGGCAGCTTACATGTATGTTCCACATCAATTAGTAAATCAACATTTTTATTTTAAAATTTTATTCATTTTATAATAAATATCATTTCTCCCAAAAAATACTCCAAGCCTCTCACCTCCTCGTGCTTCATCCCGATCTCACCTCCCCCTCTATCCAAGAACAAGAATCTCTAACCACGACGTGAATCCACAAAGAGCACCAATATGATTCTCTTCGAGCCTCACCAAAATCCCAGCTCGCAACCCATCACTACCGTCAGCCACCACCTCTCAATCTCTTTCTCCACCGATAGCCATGTTATGAACTGTGATTACCTTAATCACAGAGAAATGAGATTAATTAAGAATTGAAAATTTTGTTATTAAGTTTAAGCAGTTTGTTAGAGTTTTGCCAGCTGGCACTTGATCATGTGGCTAGTTGTATAAATGGGGCAATAGCCTCCACTTGTAGGGATCATATATTTTCAGAGTGTTGATTCTCAATGTATGTTTGTATATTTCATCATAAGTTATGATTACAAGGAGAAGCTACTTAAAAGGAGATCGAGAGAGGAGAGAGACCACTGGGCAATACGTAACAGCCCCTTGCTGTGACTTCCTTTTCTCAATCATCTCCATAATTTAAGCACCCCAAGTTAAACTAGAATTAATTACAAGTTACAAGGGGCAAAGGCCCTAAAATTAAGGAAGAAAGATTGACTTGGAGATAACGTGATAAAGAGGAAGTCACAACAACTAGCTACAACCTATACTAATATTTCAATCATTCCAATACAGAGAAATATTATGAAACAAAAATATTGGAGCTCTGCTCCTTCTTCCTTCTACATCCACCTCCATTACTAATCTGCCACTACTCGTTTCACAACCATGGATGCTCGAGTTGCTGCCTTAGAGGCTTCTTTAGAGTCGTTACTGGCGGCGCTCCACACATCGTTCTCCGATGCTTTAGACACCAAACTTGAGGTGTATTTTGAGCAGTTCCGTGAAGGAAAAATTTTGATGTGGTAAAAACTAACACACAAATTAAACCCTCTTTTTGACAATTGTGGTAAGCGTAAGTAGGGATCATTCTAGGCCGGAGATTAGGAGGGATGCTAATCTACACTAAATGGACTCAAAAACATAAAACTATGTTAAATTGACTCAAAACAGAAGGGAAATTTGGACGAAAATTAACTAAAAAGACTCAAAATATTAAACGGGGGATTGGTTTTGACGAATTTAAACTTTAACAAACAAACTTAAGGATATGAACTAGGGTAAATTCAGGAGATGAAAAGCTAACTAGAAGGTCCTTCTCCACACATGACACATATGCATACAAATCGATCTCCAGTTATTATTCCTATAAACCATGAATGACAATGCCCCAAGTTAACCGTGAACTGCACTAATTAACCCTCAGATTTTCCTAAATTCATTGAATTGGACTCAGCAACACAACCAAATTATTCTTATCAAATTCCCTATATGAACTGCATAATAGAGATATATATCAAAGATCATTAAGCTTTGTGAAAATCATAAGCATTGACATGGCATTGGTAACTATGAACTGCATGATACTCTTGCCAAGAATTTACTTAACGCGATTGTGACTAGCAACCTCCATTACTTGTAAATATAAGTTCATAACTATTAGGTGAAACTCCCTTATATTTTAGCATCAAATTCATGCATGCAAACTAAGTTGGTCACCTTAATCAACACACAAGAATAAGTTATCAATCAAACAGTTAAGTAAATTGCATTCACGATTCATGGAATAATAACTGGATGTAATCAATTCATATCACATATATGTTCATGGCTTCGAATTCACCTCTAGCTAAAATGAATTTAGTTCCTCATGTTCACAATTAAACAGAAACAACTAACACTAAACATTGAAAACAAAGATAGAATACACCTAAAACCCTCCAACTATCCAAAGGTCTTGAATAGCTAGCACGGCTCCAAGCTTCTCCTCCTTCCTTCCAAAGCTGAGGCACAATCTGTATTTTTTTATTTTTAGGCTCTTGTGTCTTGGGATCTGTCAAATTGGTGCTTCCTTTTTTGTTTTCTGCATCTCCAAGTGATTGAATCATTCAAGGACTCCAAAGACATGATTTTAAGAGAGTTTAGACCTCCTTAGGATTCCTTAATTCATCTGAATTAAGTGTAGAAACACGCACAAAACAGCTGCCACGTTTTGTCCTTGAAACCCAATCCAACTAGGACTCTACTTCCTGTTTCGACATTTCTTCACTAAAATAGTGATAACTATTTCTAGAAGCATCATAATCAAGATCTGTAAAATCCTTTGGAAACTAGACATCTAGAGATTTCTATCCATATATGGCATGACATGTAATTCATCTTGAGGAATTCTGGGTGCTCTGTCGAAGTTGGCAGTTATGCATAGCACTGTCCAAATCTCACTCGGATTCCAATTTCGCAATTTCCTTGTCTTCCAAGTTTCTATCTTCACTCTTTAGGAGAAAGTAATGTCCTCTAGAAATCAGGTTCCCAAATGTCCTCATATGAAAATGAATCCCCCTTGCAAATGGAATTTAGGTAGAATGGAATTAGGATAAGGTTAGGATAAGATAAGATAAGATAAGGCTTTGGATGATGTTCCTTCCTTGTAGCTGATTCCTTATCTTCAATGTCTTGAATTTATTTCTCCATCTCTTTAGCATATTCCTAGCCTCTTTTGAACTTCAAAAACGTCCATCCATCTTGCTCCAAGCATATGCTATCCATTCCAAGCCCAAAACTGCTCTAAAATACTCCAAAATGCCCTTTCTTGCCAAGCACGAAAATAGCTTAAAACACTCTAATAAACATAAACTAACTGAGTAAATGCAAAGAAATAGGCTAACAAAGTCGCATAAATATGCTCCTATCAAATTCCCCCACACTTAGCTTTTGCTAGTCCCTGAGCAAAACAAACAAAACAAAACAAAACCTAAACCTTCCAACAATTGCCTCATGGATTTCCAATGAAACATGACATGTAAAAATCATTACTTACATAAATTTTAGCCATCCTTACCCTCGAGCTCAACAAACCTTCACTAGCTCGTATTTAATCAATTAAAACAACATTTTGAATGTAGTAACATGCCTTAGAGAATCCCTCAGTTCCTCACTGGATATACTCTCTATTTTCACACAGATTTTCTTACTACACTCCCTATACTATGTATATGTGAGAAGATTGATGTAAACATGTAGACTAGCACTCACATATGTATTACAAAGAAGGCACTTTCTAGAATTATTAATATAAACATGTATATGATCTCATGAACGGAATGCCACTACTTAGATGCGAGAACCAGGGATCTCATATGCTCATACCAAATTCAGACTCCACTAATTGAAACACATAACAATCAAGACATAGGTCAAGGGTTGTAACGGGGTTAAAGGTAGGGGCTAACAAAGAAAGGATAAAGATAAACAAAGTTCTTAAAGAAATAGTAGAGCGATATGATGAAATTAAGACTTTGAATCCAACATATGACCTCAATACCCAACTAATGAAACGTAGAGGAGAGATAAGCAAACTACAGGATTTCACATTATGGACCCTTCTTCAACACTCAAAACTACATAACTCAACTATAAAACAAAAAAAACCAAAACTGAATAATCTCTTTTCTTTTCTTTTTCTTCCTTTCTTTTCTTCTCGATTTTTTTATTTTTTATTTTATTTTATTTTCGATTTATTTTATTTTATTTTCTTTCTTTTTGAATAGAACTAAATACATAAATTTAACAAAATACAAGGAAAAATAAAGTAAACAATCTCTCCCCCACACTTGTTCTTCACTAACTAGTAAGGATTTTCCTATACTAGGCTAGGTAGGGATAATGTGGGTTAACAAAGAAAATAGGCTATAAGACTCAAAGGGGTTAAACCTACAATATATATATATACAAGGGGAAAAGGCCATTTGGTTATGGTGGTTATCTAGACACCTTCATCTTGTTATATTGTTATGCAACCAATTTTAACGCTTTGAACAAAAATGGCATGAGTTCTAGCATTTGAAACTAAAAATATGACAAAGCATTCTAAGTAGCAACCAAGCAAAGAAATAATGAGATCCTGCAACGACTTTAGAAAACAAGAATTCACAGATTAATAACTCTCCAAACAAGGATTAGGCACAAGTCTCACAGAGTTGTAGCGTTAGTTTGAGTTTCTTCCTTCAAGCATATTACGAAAACTGATTTTTTTCCTTTTGTGATCACATGTGAATTCGTAAACGACAACTACAACTAAGTATAAACCAAAGAGCATATCAAACTTCCATCCATGTTTGTAACTTTCTTTAACAATCATGCAATTAAAAACCAAATCCTCATCATTGTGTTGGAAGGTACCCTAAGACACAAACACACAAAAATGACTCTAAAAACAACTCTTTTTGGGTTTTTCAAATTTTTTATTTATTTTCGAATTTTTGTTTCAAAACACATTAAAACACTTCAAAACACAATAACAACACTTCAAAACAGTTTAAAACAGTGAGTAACAACTCTAGAAGTGCTAGGTGGTGAAATCCAACAAACATTCATGAAAAATGTGATATCCCACATCGACCAACTGAGAGAGGGTGATGTGCCTTATATGTACATGCCTACCTCCATTTACCACGAGGCTTTTTGGGAGCTCACTGGCTTCGAATTCCATCGGAACTCCGAAGTTAAGCGAGTTTGAGCTAGAGCAATCCCATGATGGGTGACCCACTGGGAAGTTGCTCGTGAGTTCCCAGAAACAAAACCGTGAGGGCGTGGCCCAAAGCGGACAATATCGTGCTACAACAGAGTCGGTCCGGGATGTGACAGAATGGTATCATAGCCACTATGCCGTTCAATATGGATGTGTCGGCGAGGACGCCGGGTTCCCCTTAAATGGGGTGGATTGTGATATCCCACATCGACCAACGAAAGGGGGTGATGTGCCTTATATGTATATGCCCACCTCTATTTAGCACGAGGCCTTTTGGGAGCTCACTGGCTTCGGATTGCATCGGAACTCCGAAGTTAAGCGAGTTTGAGCTAAAGCAATCCTATGATGGGTGACGCATTGGGAAGTTGCTCGTGAGTTCCTAGAAACAAAATCATGAGGGTGTGGCCTAAAGCAGACAATATCGTGCTACGGCGGAGCGGTCTGAGATGTGACAAAAAACACTTTGTTTACCTCTTAACCGATGCCGCGGGGCAGACGAAGAATGATTGTATATAATCAAATTCGAGAAAGAATCTTTGCTCCCTCTTCCCTGCGTACATGGGGAAGACAGATCGATCGGAAGCGTATCATCCCTCCTGGAGATTGAAATAAGAGCTTTTATATAAATGCCACTTTCAGTAAGTATAGTAGTGATCTTTTTTACCTTTTTTATTCCATTGAAAGCAGAGTTAGCAAGCGAAGCGCTAAAGTCAGCTAAAAAGAAAGCGTCTAGTCTAGCGTATCCTGGACTTTCCAAGCGAAAGCTCACTCGTGTGATTTCTATGTTATGTATGGCCGTGCCTAAGGGCATATCGGTGGAAAGCAAAGGATGAAAATCCAGAGCTGATAAGGTTTGGGATATTGTGGCCTTTGTTTGAGTATGATGAATCACTTCGCGCTGGCTTGTTGCTAATAAACCTTCCAGCCTCATATAAATACATATTTAGTTAATTAAATATTAAATAATATGAGACTCTTTCATGATCTTTTCTATAGGTAGAACTACAGTGAGCGGTCTAAACTTCGACCCTAAGTTCACTAATTACTTAACTATTTATTGGCGGGTCTCTTTGTATGTGTTGTCCGGAAAGAGGAGAAGAATCCATCTCTTTCGGGGCCGGGGAATGCCCATGTTGTTTCATCAAGGTCTGGAGGAGACCCCTTTGTACTTTATTCAACTTATGTATGCAAAACCTTCTAAAAATGGATCTGGAACGATTGGTTAATACCCCACACTTAAACCAAACATTGTCCTCAATGTTTCAAACATAGACTCACACGCAAACAATCAAACAACACAACTAACAAACATGAAAACTATGGCAAAGTAAAAGCAATAAAGAGTAGGGTTTAAGGAACGCAAATCTGGTTTTGGAGCCGGAGAGTCCTAGGTCTTCTTTATTTGAACCCATGGGTTGCCTCCCAAGAAGCGCTTGCTTTAACGTCTTCCAGCCAGACGATACCTCCTTTTACTCCTGAATAAAGGCTGCGGCATGGAGGGGTATTTCCTCCACGACATGCTCCTCGAAATTCTAGTAGTAAGGCTTCAAACGGTGTCCATTCACTTTGAATTCATGTCTTGTCTTTAAACTTTGAATTTGGACTGCACCATAAGGAAAGACATTAGTAATAACAAAAGGACCAACCCATTTAGAACGCAACTTACCTGGAAATAATTGTAGGCGAGAGTTGAAAAGTAACACTTTCTACCCATTTGAGAATGTCTTGCCACGAATCATCTTGTCATGGAATGCCTTTGTTTTCTCCTTGTAAATGCAAGCATTCTCATAAGCCTCGTTCCTAATCTCCTCAAGCTCATTCAATTGAAGCTTCCTATGAATGCCAATCGCATCTATGTCCATATTGAACGTTTTGACTGCCCAATGCGCTTTGTGCTCCAATTCAATCGGAAGATGGCATGGTTTCCCATAGATGAGCCGAAATGGAGACATCCCAATTGGTGTTTTGTAGGCTGTACGATACGCCCACAATGCTTCATTCAAACGCAAGCTCCAATCTTTCCAAGTTGGCCCAACTGTCTTCTCCAAAATCTGCTTGATTTCTCGATTAGAAACCTCGGCTTGGCCACTTGTTTGAGGATGATAAGGTGTTGAAACCTTATGTGTGACATTATAAGTGGACCCCACTAGTTTTCTGATTCTCCAAATGTTAGTAAACGTTCGAATGCTTCAAGAGAAATGTCAATTCCATTCCTCCCACTCTCATTCCTGTTTGGTAAACGCCCCCTAAATATATATGGAGTACATATGTAAAGAAATAAATAGGTAAAAAGTAAAAACAATGCAATTGCAAGAGTCGAACCCATATTGCATGAATAAACAAAATGCACAAGACCACCCGCGTTGAAGAGATTTTATGATCATATCTTGCACGTTTTAATATATAGCTATATACACATATGTCGAGAAAATCGGAAGCCCTGTACGGTGGCACCACCTCGCACTCTCCCACGGTCAGCCTTGTTACAAACCACATGATGTGGTGGTTGATGTTTTTAATGTGTGAGAACTATTTAAGACACAAAGTTAAATAAGAGAGATTTTTTCAAGTACCAGGTTTTCAATGGGTACTTCACATGCCATAATACAAATGAAGGAAATAATATATTTTTCCGTCTCTCTCCACTTGTGTTATGACATGTGGAGTACCTAGTTAAAAACCGGACACTTTGAAAAATTTCTCGTTTAATAGGTACAACATACTGACACATCCCGATCCTAACATGCCAGGTGTCAGGAAGTGCTGACCGACACGTGTTAAATGACGAAAGCCAATTATGCAAGTGATTAAGAAAAATGAGTAAATTTAGAGTTGGAAGCAAAAATAGTGTGAAGTAATGGTTAAACTCATTATTACAGATGCATAACTGTCAGAGCATAGTAAAAAGTGCAGGAAATAAAAATATTTGCACCCTCGTGAGGATGGATATTACAGAACAGAAACTAAAGGTAGGAACGAATCCTACTTAGTCTGCAGAAGCTGTCAGAACCATCAACTACAGCCAAAGGAATCCTTCGTCTCACTGGTACTCAAAACCGCTACTAAGTCCTAGAAAGATGGAAAAAATAAAAGGTGAGTGGGTCAAAAAGTAAAGTTTAGTAAAACCTTTGTTTTCAAGAGCATAATATCCTCTCGCTAGAAAACATGTATAGTTTATGAATATACGTCATACTTTCCGATATGATCCTCAAAATACTATAAGAATAATAATACAGGTACTTCCCAAAAATCAATGCTCAGAAAAAAAGACTGAATGCTCATCCATATGTAAACACACAAGCCCAAGTAGATAGTCTACGAGGACAGGCTAGGTATATAAAAAAATACACTAAGTACTACAATGACGCGAGTCCTAACGCTAATCGTTGTGCGCAAAGCACCTCACACACAAGTCCTAGTTGCCTAGTGCAACCTAGAACATGCTAGTACCTACAATGGATCCAAAGTTGCGTAGTGGTACTGGGTGTGAACCTTCGAAAGTCAAAGCTAGTTCTGGCCATGGGACTGAGTACCAATACCTAGGTGTTCTACATCTATTGATGAGCAATAGTAAAAGAAATGTATGACAAATATAATATGAATGTTCTACCTCCAACAGTCACATAATATATAAGTCATGCTAACAAAATAAGGAAAGCAATGAAAACCATACATAAATATATATACTAAAACAAATACCCACTCACTCGCCTGTAAGTGGCCGGGTCACAGCCTCCTTGTCCTGGGTAGCCTCGGTAGTCCTCTAGATAAGTCTCACCTATATGAGATATCACTATAGTAATGATTAAACGCATAAAGGTTACTAAGTAAACTAATTAATGACACTTATCTCTAGTTTGGTCAAATGGAGGTTCAAAACACTCCGAAAAATACCACATGTACTGCCCTTAGGTAGTACGCGACGTCACAAGTCGTCTTGTGTCGATGAAAGTCAAAAAAGTAGTCCCACACACCCCCACGTGCGACCCACCCTCGGCTCACGAGCGCCACACGCGCCAGTCAATGGTCAACGATCAACTAACACTGTTAGTTGACGCCTTTAGATTTAACGGTAAATTCTGGAATATCCGTTAACTTTAACGGAATATTCTGAGGAATATTCCCTCTTCTCTTACCTCAGGTCAACAAAGCTCTGTTGTCCGCCGTTGGTCGCCGCTGTCTGCAACTCGTCGAAGTTTGGCTGGTTTTTGAAAAATTTTCAAACCTCCATAAGTTCTTCATTTTTCAGCCAAATTTCATGTTTTTATGTCAAAATGAAGCTAGAGATGAGTAGAATAGCGGTATACCTTTGGTTTGGCCGAAAAAGCTCGGAAAATGGCATGTATTTCACTCTAAAATTGCGGCTACTGTAGCTCTTCGATCTACGTCAAAACTTCACCAAATCAAGCAAATGACATATGAAAATTCATCTACTCAACGAGAGGAATCCAATGGTAGTAGTTAGAATCCTCACCTCGGTCTGGAATGGCGAGAATATCACTGGGAAGGTTCAATTCTTCCGTGTGCGATTTCCGTCCAACAGCTGGGAGTTTGGACAAACGGTTGGCACCGTTGAGTTCAAGGCATCGAGACGAACGAGGTGATGACTTTGGATTGCCTCAGTTCGTCGCTTTTTCGACAATGTGCACTGTGCACAATTTGGTGAGGGAGAGCGAGAGTGAGAAAAAGTGAGAGGAAAAAGAGAGGGTGAGGGTGAAAGTGCCGGGGATAAAAGAGAGAAAGTGAGAGATATCTTGGTTTAGGTGTGAATAACTTCACAAAGCCGGCTCACACGCACCCAACCACACTGCACAATCACATGACACACAGTGCCAAACACTGTAAACTCCGCGTAAATATTTAGCATGCACGTGTCCAAAATATCCCCCAAAAATTATTTTACAATAAAATTTTACAGGATGTTACACATACATCTCAAATTGTCTCCAGACTCTCCACTTTTAAGTACAACTAGTATGCAAAATTGCAAACTAGAATCTTTGTCATATCATCCACCGACACAAACAGTAAGTTGAATACAGATCCATCTAAAAGATGACAAGCAGGTGTTTACAGCCTTGCACTTGAACCCCATTGCGTCTCCTCAGTGTAAATCAGTGTAAAATCTCTTGTAATAAAAAAAAAATACAATAATTTAAGTATGGGATGCAAGTTAAGGGGAGAGAGTAAAAAATAATACATATCATTGTGTAATTATTTCATTAAATATTGACAGAATAAACGAATACCAATCGTGCAGGAGAAAGCCCATTGAACAGAATATGTTTATTTTGAAAAATATTATATATGATGAATATGTGAATATCAAAATATGTTAATTTCTCCACTTTTGCCGTTGAAATCTCTCCACGACTGGGCAAATATCTTCATAATCATCGAAGCGAAGTGATATTATTCCCCTTCAGAAACAACCGAAAAACGAGAAAAGTTTGAAAATGGCTCCAAATGGAGTCACAACAATATGTTGACTACAAATCCAAAAATGCAAATCCTACTTTGCCGCATCCTTTCAAAGATGATCGACGATTGCCTGCGTAAAGTCAGAAGTTGATGAAGAGCCGCCAAGGTCAGCAGTTCGGAACTTCCCCTCAGCAATTGTGCTGAGGATCGCATTTTGGATCCGGTCAGCTTTATCATGGAGCTCCAAATGGTGTAGCATTGTAACAGCACTTAATAGCAGGGCAGTTGGATTTGCCAAATTCTACGAAATTTCAGCCAAAGAATGAATTAGGAGGAAACGTATTGATGTTGTTAGGTATAAAAGATATTTTAACAGGAGCTGTGATAAGTAATGAATCATTTAAGAGATAAAACAAGTCATAATAAAATGTACTCAATAATTTGAATCCTAGAATGGCTTTCATTATCAAGTTACTGGCTGGTGCACCACAACATAACTATGAGCAACAAATTTCAGAGCTTACCTCCAAGCTACTCATCGGACCAGATGTGCCAAACACCGCCGAAGTACCCCAAAAGGATCAAAGGCCTTTCACAATCTTGGTAGTGTAAAACACAAATCTATACAGAATCCCACGCGGAAGGCAACAGAAGAAAGGCCTTCAATTTCATGCAACTTTTGGAACAAGGAAAACATATTCAATTCCTCCCATTCGAGGGCCTTACCAAGTTGGTTTCTATGTTAATCCTCTTAAGGAGGCCTACATCTACAGTTAGTAAAGAAAAAAACACTCGGTCCTAACACAAACTACGGGATGGGACAGATGAGACGATCCTCTCCCTGAAGAAAAAGACAGTCGGTCCTAACACAAAAGCGTTTTCCTTACCCATGGAGAATGGAATTATATATGTAGTAAATTGAACATCAAAATGTTCAGAGATGCTCACCTTTCCAGCAATATCAGGTGCTGAACCATGCACAGCTTCAGCAAGGGCTATGCCTCCCTCACCAATATTGCAGCTGCAAAAAAAAAGCAAATGGTGTCAGATGATTTGTTATTCTTATTACGATAGGGATTAAAAATATATACACCATACCTTGGCGTTAAGCCCAAACCACCTATCAACCCAGCACAAAGATCACTAATAATATCACCGTAGAGGTTAGGCATCACTAACACATCAAAAAGTGCTGGATTCTTCACAAGCTGCATAAAATAAAATCATTAGTTAGCATTGCCTTAGTTTTATCATTAGTTAGTGCCGTGTTGGCTTAGTTCTGTTCGTTTGTTTTTTTAAATAAAAATCCAAAACTACATGTTTAGTGTGTATTTTTCAAATTCTCAATGTATTTTTGCTAAAAAGCTGCAAGGCACATCATAAATGCTCCTTTAGATCAAAGACTATGTTGCATCATTTGACACCAAGTACCAAGTTTTACATACACACAAAGTCTTTCCGTAAAAGTTTTATGAAGAAATTTATTCATACCATCATACAGCAATTATCAATGACGACTTCCTCATATTTGATTTCAGGGTACTTCTCTGCAACCTCACGACAACACTGAAACAAAGACCAAACCAGTTTTGATATAAGAATACTTGGAAAAACAATCGGGAAGAACAAAACTTATGCATTAGCAATTGGCAAACCTTAAGAAAAAGACCATCAGTTTTCTGCATAATGTTAGCTTTGTGAATTGCAGAGACTCTCTCTCTTCCATGGGCCTTAGCATAATGAAAAGCATACTCAGCCACCCTCAAGCTTGCCTGACGGGTGATGATCTTGAGGCTCTCAACAACACCTCTCACCACCTACCACCAAAACAAAGAACTAAATCAAACTTATGTACATAGAATATGTGACCATATTCATCCGCTTATCCTTTAAGCACTTACTTGATGTTCAAGTCCACTATACTCGCCCTCTGTATTTTCACGAATAGTGATAAGATCAACATTGTCATATCGAGTTTTGTAGCCAGGAAGGCTGTAACAAGGCCTAACATTTGCATACAAATTAAGTTCTTTCCTCAGAGTAAGGTTCAATGAACGATGACCTTTCCCAATTGGTGTGGCCATTGGCCCTTTCAAGCCTACCCCATTTTTCCGCACCGACTCTAAACTTTCCCATGTTAGGAAACTCTGAGTTCTAGGATCTATTTCGGTCCCAACGTAATGTTCTTCCCATTCAATTGGCACGTCAGCTTCTCTGAACACCTGCACCAGTGCAAATTGCGAACTGCATCAACATTTTAAATCATAACCGAGTGAAATACAAACAACTGCCATCGCACACCGACTAGTTATTCATCTAGGACATTGTATTAAGCACACAAACATCGACTTTTCACATTTAAAGTATCGATTTTTAGCAAAATATAAACACATCGTTACGATGAGTAGCTAGCTCCCGAATTCGCATTTACGAAAAATGAATAACCACATCAACAAACAAAGACAATTCGGTTGAAAATTTTCGCAACAAATCATATCATCCAACTACAAAACCGTTTCGAATAAACGACAATTATACATAATCGATCAGCCAAAACAATAATATTATCTTAATCGCACATAAAGATATAAATTCCACTAGATTTCAAAACCCTAAATTTAAAGTTGATTTGACTTGTGAGTGCCAGTGTGTGTATCTGTGTAACACAAACATATACATACAATCTTGACGGAAAAGAAACGGAGCGTAAGCGGAAAATTGATAAAAAGGAAGCGATGGAGATCGGAGAGGGACCTGTTTGACGGACTCGGCGATCTCAGGGCCGATACCGTCGCCGGGGAAGAGGGTGGCTCGGATCGGAGTGGAAGCGGAGGAGAAAACCCTAGCTGCCTGTGACGACGGTGATGATGACGAGAGCAAGCTATGGCTAGGGTTCGCGACGCCGGAGAGGAAGTGGCTGGAGGCGCGCCTCAACAGGTGGGAAGCCATTGTCGCTGATTGTGTGTAATTTGGCGATCGGAAAAGAATAAGTCCCGACTTTTGGTCTTCTTTTTATAACCAAATGAACAGACAGAGTGGAGGAATATTTGGTAATTTAATAATATATATATTTTTTATTTATTTGACAAGTAGTAAGTCTTTCTTTTTGAGTGCTTCTATTATCATTTTTGTTTCCTCCTTTCATTCAAGCAAAACAAGGGAAAAAAGGCGCACACACGGTCTAAAATTGAAATTTGATACCCGGCCCCTTACTCCGGCTTGAAGCTCGCTCTCCCTTTAATCTTATAAGAAACTAATGAAAAACTCAATCGAAACAAAATATTAATTATAAACACTTAACAATAATTCATTAATAATAAGAACAATAATTCAAACAATAGTATTCTTCCTCAACGGTTTGAAGGTTAGAAATCCCTTATTGTACATGCGCTTGTATCCATGGTGAGGTAGTTTAACTCTAACTATGTCGCGGACACCCTCTCACATCAGAGTGTCGTTGACATAGTCTAAGATTAATGACCTAACCACAAGACAACTATGATGCCTCAGGTCAAATGACTACTTTGCATTATCTAAACTAATGAATTCTCATAAGACATGTGCATGAGAACTTCTTGTTGATCGTGTTCAATGGACTTAGTCTCTATTGGATTTAGGGCACATTTCCAACATACTCTAAGTCCTAAATTGAGCTTGGTGTTGTCTACACTAAAAATATCCACTGGGCTAGAGCCGTGTTTTGGTGATGGTTTGGGCCTCAAAGAAAAAAGGCCCAACGCAGTTCAGTGAATAAAAAGAAGAAAGCCTACATTCCCCTCTCCACTGTCAGCATTAAATGCAAAGCACTAGACATTTTGGAGGGAAATATTTTATATGTAAAAAGCTCTCTCGGTGGGAGTAGGATGATCAGAGATATTATTCGTGCCTTCAGGATTAAGCCTTACCTCGCAGAGTTTTCAAGACAGCCACAGGCGAAGATTTGACAACTACTGTATAGACTCCAATTGGTCTATATAAACAAAGAAAGAGTTCAAGCATAAGGACACTCAAACAATCAAAAACAGAACTGACACACCCCACCCTCGATACCCACGTGGATACCGAGTGCGAGCGTGCTGGCCGACACTCGGAAGTGACGAAGCCATTAAATGCATGACAACACTTATGAAAATGAAATTAAATTGTAATAAACGTTGCGGAATTCAATGTCAATATGCACATGGTTCAGAGCGTACTAATTTTGAACAGCGGAAAATAAAAGTAAACTGAGTTCCTACAATCTCTATCCATAACAGGGATGGATATTATTATAGAAAACTGAAGATAAAGAAAGATCCCTACACAGTTGGGATGAACGATCAGAGCTGCCACGTATCCTCGACCTCGCCAGAAGCAGTGTCACTATGACCTGAAGGGGGCGCAAAAACAAAAGGTGTGAGTGGACAAAAATCAAAGTTTTCGCAAACCTTTCTCTTTCCAATGTATTAACCCCCTGTTTGAAAACCAGTATGAATATACCATCGTAGTATAGTTCAAAAGATACTTTAATATTATACGGAAACATATCAAAAGGTATAATAACATAAGTCACAGTTCATAGTTCCGTCAACATAGATATATATATATAATATGGGAAAACCAACACAGGGTATATGCGCGATCACCCATGTACGGGTTGAGGAACAGCCTCTCAATCACCGTACAAGCACTTTACGTTATCCACTATTTTGTACTCCTAGTACCACACACATGTAAGCACTTGCGCAGCAGCGCGTCACACCCGAGTCCTTACGCAGTGGGGCCTTTTCCCCATAAACAACAATAAACGTAAGACAAGCTTGCACTAAGGTATTTACCGGACAATACCCCTGGAGTACAGTGCGTGTGACCCAAACATGTGAGACTTGTCCTATGGCCATGAGAACGGTACTACAACGTAGTGAAAGCATACCTAGTGTGTTTGAAAACATACATACATACTCATGTGTATAGATATGATAAGCAATATCCCTTTCATAATTCCCAAATATTTATCATTGCATAAATAAATCCTTTCCCAAAACCATATATCAACATACCGTTTAATATTTATGCAAAAGTGAAATCATAGCATAAACCATTTCATAACGTATTTTCATATTTGATAAGTAGTCCCAATCACCAATTAAATCCATTTCTCAATATATATACCATAAATAGAACAAATATGGTTGCTTCAACAATTATCAACATATATATATTTAATAATAAATATATATAATTAAACATGCTCAGAAAACTATTTTAAACCATAAAGAAATCAATTTCATAAACCTTTTCAATCACAAAAACCATTTAATAAAGCAAAAGTCCACTCACAGGTGATCGGGAGTGAAATCTCCCTCGGTGTTGCCCTCCTGGGTGTGCGGAGCCGAAGAATTACCTATTTAAAGTTAGGGAATAAATTAGAACATCCCTAAAAATAATTAAAAAATAGGCCTTAAAAGAATCCCCCCAAAAATATGAATATTGTAGCGAAAACGGGCTCGAAAAACGATTTCCGGAGCCCGAAAACCCTACCGCCGCCGTCCACCGCCGCCGGCGCCGCCGTGCGCCGCCGCACGCGCCGCCACGCGCCGGGAAACGGTCGGAAAACCGACCCACGCGCCGGGAAACCCCCTCACGCGCCTGCACGCGCCGGCACGCGCCGGGAAACCCCCGGACGCGCCCCCACGCGCCGGAAAACCATCCCACGCGCCGACCACGCGCCGGCGAGTGGCTTCACGCGCTGGCACGTGGTCCCACGCGCTGGCACGTGTCGCCACGCGCTGGCACGTGGTCCCACGCACTGGCGCGTGTCCCCCACGCGCGTCACGCGCCCCACGCGCCTTGCTGACGTCACCCCCACGCGCTGCTGACGTCAGCCACGCGCCCCACGCGCCTGCTGACGTCAGCACCGTTAAAGTTAACGGAATATACCTTCGCCGTTAGGAATATTCCCCTGCCGTTAGGAATATTCCGTTACCGTTAACGGAATATTCCCTCTCCTCCTTCCTCTCGCCGGTCGCCGGACTCCGCCGCCGGCCGCCGTCCGCCGCCGTCTGGTTCGCCGGAATTTCTGGGAATTTTCCGAAATTAATCCAAAACTTCAAAAATTCGTATCTTCTTCGTTCTTTGGCCAAAATTAACGTGCCATATATCAAAATGAAGGTATTGAGGAGTAGAATATTTTTATACCTATTTGAGGCCGGAAAAGTGGCCGGAGATGGCCTGAAATTGGCCGGAAAGCTTCGGGAAACCCTAATTCCGTTCTCCTTCGATACTGCACCAAAATTGACGTACTTTATATGAAATTGAACCTACTCAATCCAACAAAGCCAATGGTAATGGTCTCGAGGCTTAACTTGGTCCGGATTGTACAGAAAGTCGATGAACAGTTCGCCTATTCCGTTCCGACGTCGGTTTGAACGAACGGGTTCGAGTTTGAAGATTCCAAGATCACAGTCCCGTCCAAAATGACGAGAGGATCACGTTGGTATGAATTTTGGGCGACGGTTTGGTGGTTTTGTGATTCGTTCAAGAATGGTGGCTCTCGGTACGTATTTTGCCGAGAGAGAGAATGGGAGAGAAAGAGAGGGAGAGAGAGAGATTGCACGTTCTGGGTAGGGTTGGCTGCTGTGCAGTCAGCCAAAATGCCAAAACCCTAATTCCCATACACGGGGTGGCAAATTACCAAAATGCCCCTACACTTTAAAGCTTCGTAAAACGTTCGTTTGAACTCCGAATTGAGTTCCGCTTGCGCCCACACGTTCGTGTCGACGAGTACTTCGAGAATATGTAAAGAAAATAATTTTCACAAGTCGTCCCGAAAAAGTCAACAAAAGTCAACTTTGACCCTAGGGGTATTTTGGTCATTTCACATAAATTTTGGGACGGGTTGTAACAAGAACTCTTAAGTTCAGAAAACAACCGACTGAGGAAACCCCTCAACCCTCTTTTAGCTTATCGATTTCATCTCTATCTGTTGTCATCTCATTCACACTACTTGTGTAGTTCGTGACTTTGAGACCAAGGATTAGAATTCTAGGATCATACCTCCTAGCCTCTTTAAGGAATAGTGAATTAGCTCTGCAATCAAATATCTTCCATTTGATAGTATCGATTATCAATCTTAGGCCAGAGGGTCTTTGATTATTTCCCTTTACAAGGAAGTAGCATTAAGACCATCCCGATGAACCTATATCCAATCCGATGGGAGTTTTGTCAATCACATATGACCCTTATATGTAGGATTGTTGTACTTTTATCTATATAAAGTCTTTCAATATCAGTTTTTACATTATATCTTTACATATCAGTATTTACAATCTGTCTTTACATTCAAGTCTTTATTTTATGTATTCATATTCCAGTATTTAATTTTAGTCTTTACTTTTCTCATGTATGCGAAAGAGTGGAATGTTTTGCTATAGCCAGTTTATAACAAACCCCATCTTAGCAGTCTTTGGTATAATATCGAGAGACAATTAAAAGTCCTTAACAAGCAAGCCATTAAAAAGAACCTAACAAAGAGGCTATCTGATAAGCCCCAATCCTTTGTAAGGAAGTTATATTACTTGTGGCGCAAGTATCTAACATGTTTTATAACATAATTTAACCTAATCTAATAACATATCATTCTATTGGCAGAAGCCAATAGTGGCACGCCTGACAAACACACCAACATAAAGGCCTCATAAGAATTCCTCCAAAGGAATAGAAGTGAAGCTTGCTGAAACCCCAATAGCAAGACGGTGATATCCAACGGTTAGCCAACGTATTGTTCCTTGCCTGTGTCCTACCAAAAGTGTTACACCCCGTACCGGAGAATAATATTATTTTATTCCCGGAGGTGCAAAATGACGATTTTGCCCTTGGTTGACCTTTCGGTTGACTTTTGCGTCGTAACTTGTACGACGCATTCACTTGTATTTTATCGACGTGCTCGTCGCTACGAACTCGTAGGCGCGAGCGGAACGCCATTCGGAGTTCGAATGAGCGTTCTACGGACGAAATCTAGTTGCGTTTCGTATTTGGGCCTTGGGCCCAGTGATTTCTGTGGGCCCAGCCCACTGTGTCTCTGTCACTCAGCATTTCCCCTCACTCTCTGTGACTTGTCACTGTCCCTGTCTCGATACCACTCACACTGCAAACCAAAACAAAGCTTGAAAAGTCTCAAGGCACCCCGTGCCAATTCTTCTCTCCCTCGAGCCATTCTCTTGGCCATTTGAAACTCTACAACTTACATCTTCAGTAATCGAGCCACTGTGCTCAACTCGAGCCCAGAAAACCAGTATAGCCAAACCCCAAAAAAAAAAATTACTCTCCACACCCATACTTTCACCCATCGAATCCGAGGCTCCACTTCGATCACGTCGACTCCTGATCATCCTCATCACTGCCTCTGGGCTGTTTTCGAACCCAGGATCTCAAAACCCGTCGATCTGCAAGAGAAACGAAGCTGCCATTTTTCCCGGCGAAGCTTCCTCGGCCAATCACCTTGTTTCAGCCCTCGATCCAGCTCAAATGCAACACCAATCTCTTCCTCGAAGTCCCAGAGACCTTGGTTTGGACCTGCATGTCGATGTTGGGCCGAGAATCAAGCTTCTGAAAATGGCTCAATTGGACCCGAGAACAACTCTCGATTTCTCCGGCCAACTCTGATCGAGTTGGGACCCCAAACTGGTAAAATTGGATCCCTCTCACTCTCAGCTTCATTTTGGTTTAAATTTCGTGGATTTTGGTTGTGAAATGGATGAGATATCGAAGTTTGAAATTTTCCGGCAAAGAACCCAGTTTCCGGCGAAGCTCCGGCCGGCAGACGGCGGCCGGCGACCGGAAGAAGGTCAGGGGTGACCGGCGCTGACGTCAGCGAACCGGTCAGACCGGTCTTGCTGATGTCAGCAAACCGGTTCAACCCGGTCGGACCGGGAATATTCCAAGGAATATTCCGTCCGTTAAACTTAACGGCGTTAACGGAATATTCTAACGCCGTTAGAATATTCCGTTAACTTTAACGGAACAGTAACTGTACAGTAACCGACACGTGTCACGCGCGTGGCCGGCGCGTGGGGCGCGTGGCCGCGCGTGGGAACCTTTCAGCCGCGCGTGGCGGCGCGTGAGGGCGCGTGTGACCTCACAGCCGCGCGTGGCGGCGCGTGAGGCCAAATGGCAGCGTGTGGCGGCGCGTGCGACGGCGCACGGCGGCCCACGGCGGCGGTTTTGGGGTTTCCGACCCCGAAACTCCGTTTTCGGGTATCCGAACACCGTTTTTCTTGTAATTTCGTGTACTTTACTAATTTGTGGGTTTCTAAAATAGGTTTTGGCGACCCGTGACGTTCGGAGGACGTGCATTTTGGCTCTTCGGCTTCGGTATTTGTGAGTGGGCCCCTTCCTCACTTAAATTAAATATTTTATATGTTTTAATTATATAAATGGTTTTGCCTATGCCTTAAATTGACTATTATTACACTTGTTGGCAAACTTAATTTGTGTCTACACTTTTAATGACTGTAGTATAGTATTTATTCCGTATTACGGTAGACCTTGTACTTCGTAGTATTTACTTGGTTTATCGGATATACTTGATGTTTGTAGACCGACTTGGTAATGAATTAGGCTATGGAAATTAGTGGGCCTCGACCCATATTTCCATTTGGATTTATGCCATTAAATTGGTGATTTATGTATTACTTTGCTTGCGTATTATAATTATCGTACCAACCCTATTTTCGAGGGTTTAGGGAATTAATTATTTTAATTCCCTATTTATGCGTTTGGATCTTATATTTGTTTGACGGGCCTTGGGCCGTATTTTGGGTGAACTTTGGAAACGATAATTTCCTATCATATTTTTGGGTTCACCTAATCTACCATTAAGTTGGTATTTCTATACCTTGGTACCCGTACGGTGTATTCTTGGTATTTTACGTATTGTGGTTAGTTACTTGGTATTTCGGGTACGGTACCCGAGTACACTTTATATATTTTGGTTATTTAAAGGTTATCCCAAATAGGGAAATGACCTCACGTTGTTTTATTTTGAGATACTCCGTGGCATGTTTTGCACGCTCAACTAGGAAGGCTCACCCGGTGTTAGTTGTACTCGTCCGAGGCCAGGACCAGCCTTCACGTGATTGTTCACACGCACCGATACGCTCACTATGGATCCATAGAAAGGTGCCAGCCTGTTCGAGGTCGCATGGGCGCCCGAACTCGTTGTGATGCGATTAGCGCCATCTTCACGTGATCGTAGTACATGAGCGTAACTTTATTTATACACCCAGCCTGTTCATGACAGAATATATCTGTATGAACTCGTGTGTTGCCATTCCTAAACGAGCGTCTATCTTATAGTTGGATTGTGAATTATCTCTGATTTTCACTGATGCCACGGATACATTTATTTGAATTACAGTTTTCCCGTATAACTTTATTTTCTGAACTTTTGATAAACTATGCCGAACGGTGGCTTTCTGCCCGATTCGGACGGTAAGTATATTTCCGTACTTACCTTGATTTTCTACCTAGTACCATATTATGTTTTCAAGAAAGGTTTTACGAAACTTATTACCTGTTTTACGGCGAGGGGTTAGTATTTTCAAAAAGGAAAGGTTTTCACAAAATAACTAGCTATGGCCCACTCACCCTTTTGTTTTGCGCCCCTCCAGGTGTAGCGGCTTGAAGTTATCGACATCGAGATCCGGTGGTATGAAGTTGTTCTAAATTCTCTGTATTTGTAAATTTCCAGTATTTTGTACTTTGTAAGACTGTTATTATATTCAATTGTTCAATTCATTCCTTATTTTATTCAAATTGGCTTTCGTCACCCTACGTGGTGTCGGCCAGCACATCCGGCTTTTGGGTGTCCACGTGTACATCCGGGTCGGGATGTGTCAAAAAGGCCTCGAACATGTGTGATAATGAAAAACATAAGGATTGCAGTTTTGATTCAAGGAAAGCCAAACCTAACTAAGTCCTGAACTTAACACAATGTGCAAAATATTAGACTTTTGATTAAGGCAAAATATGGCGCGCTCAACACTTAGGGAGGTGTATTGTTTTCAGATTCATATAGACTTTTGCATAGATTTTTTTATGTGATAGACTTTTGCATAGATTTTTTATGTGATAGACTTTTGTAGATTTCGTAGACTTTTATTGACTATTAGAAACTGCATGAAATCCACATACTTTGTTATGCTAGACTTCTACAGATTTTTAAAGTTTAATACAAGACTATTGTAGAGTTCAAAAGAATTTACCGGACTTTGTAATAATAACTTTTTTTAATTATTTTTTACTTGAGAAACCAACTAGAAGTAGGCAAGGGTACACTTATGTAATTTTATTTTTTCTGCTATGATCAAAATTGTTAGACTTGTGAAAAAATAACTCATGAACATTATGTTTTTTTATTCCAAATTATTGTAAGTCGTGTGTTTCTAACGTGATGTTGAGATGGTGGAGGAGTGAAGGTGGGGGTGGTGGTGATGGTGATCAACGTAGGAGGTTTTGTGCGGTGATGATAGATATGACAAGGTGGTGGTTAAAGAAGAGATATAATAGTAGTGGTTGCAGTAGCAATGGTGATGACGGTGGCAATGCCAGCAATAGGGTAGTGGGGATGGTCATGGTTAAAGTGGTGGTGACCACATGATGTGGTGAAAGTGGAAATAGTGATCCTCATTGCATTATGGTGGGTGGTAGAGTATATTATTAGAGAAGTGAGAAAAAAGTCTATCAAAATCTTAGGGGGAGAGTTTGGATTTGTGATGACAAAAAATGTACCATAAAAAGCCTCAAAGTCTTTGAAAGTCCATGACTTTTAAAAATCCTTTAAAATCAATGAACTTTTTATAATTAAGAAAAAGTCTTTATTCAATACAGAGCGACTTTTATTGACTCTATAAAAGTCTATATTCAATACACCTGAATTTGAGAGTCAAACAAAGTATATCAAACTCCATGTACAATACACCCCCTTTAGAAAAATTATCTGATTTTCAAAGTCTAAAACAAAAAATAAACTCAATATGCTACTCTTCTGTTTTACTCCACTCAACTCCCTACTCTTTTTTCGTTCTCTCACATACAAAAGGAATATGGCGGCGCTCGCTCCTCACTCTGTCGCTCCACCACGTTTGTAGAATCATGATATGTAGACAAACCTAAGTCTCTTCATCGTTGTGCGTTCTGAGTTACTGGTGGGCATAAAAACTGCCAAACCGTAAAATCGAATCGTACTGTAAAAAAATTTGCAAGAAACCGTTTTGACTAAGAAAGTCATAAACCGAACCGGACCGGTTTCAAATTTCGGTTTTGTAGCCTTTTAGTAACTGGATTGGACAGAGTATTAAATATTTTAATTAATTTCATATACGTGTCGAGTTATGGTTGGTTGAAGACCAGTTGTAGCTGGGACCGGCTACAGAAAATCAATCCTCATTTCCCATTCATGGTTCATGATTCTTCTCACGTCTCTTCCTCTGCGTCTCGCTCTTCACTCTTCAGTGTTCACCATCGCCGGCGTCTCTCTCTTTCTCTCTCCCACCACCACCGCATGTCCTCTCCTTTCTCTCTCCTCCGCCACCGTCTCCTTCTCTCAGCCTCACTCGGCCTCTGGTTTCAAGAGATCAAGGTATGATCCTCTGTTTCCTGCTTGAATTACTGGATTTTGGTTCGTGAGTTTTCTGTAAATGTGAAAAAAAATCTGGGTTGGTGTTTCCGACAGAGTTTTTGGCAAAATTGGATGTTGGGTTTTCCTAAACCCTAAACCCAAACCTAAACCCTAAACCAGAAACCCTAAACTCTATTATGATAATTTACTTGTGTGGGTAGATTTTTGTTTTTCTGTTTTTGTTTGTCTTTGTCTGTATTTTCTGGAATTTGAGTCGTATGGGAGGCCAGACATGGAGTAACTTCTTTTCTTTTTTTAAGGTCCGTACAGAGTACTGCATTTTATTTCTCTTGTTACATTTCCATCTTTTGCTTGTTTTTGTTGTGATTTCTAATGTCGACTTTGGCGGTTTTGCAGGTCTGCATATTTTATTTGGTTCTTCGAGCTCTCGACACTGTCGGTATGTTTATGTTATCTTTAGCCTTTTGCTTCCTATATACTTTCCCATTAATTATACCTGAAATTTTCAATCTGGCTTGATACGGAGTATGCTCAATGTTCATGTGCATTACTTGCATGATTGTTACAAGAATATATATGGCCACCAGTTGCTGAATAAATTGAATGAATTGATGAGTTTTCCAGGGTCAAGGAATCTAGGGTTTAGGGTGGTAACAACTCTTTCTTAATTTGAAGTGGTTCTGGAATTTATGGCTATAAATCTCCTCATGCTGAACTGATTTCAGTGGATAGCTATGTTTTTGAATTTATTGTTAAAATTGTTATCTGATGATGTTTTAATTTTAGACGAACCCTAAAATTAAAATTGGTTTTGGGGTTTCCCAAATTGAACTGATTTATAGGTTTTTGGTTATAGGTTGAATAATCAGAAGGGAAAAATTTAAGAGCATCAGAAGGGAAAGTTTGATCTGTTAATGACCCTTTCTATTGCTATGATCCTTTCTATTGCTATGATTTCTAAACATTTTCTTTTTGAACAAAAGCCACTGGAAGTTGCAGGCTTGGTAGAGCAGAAACTCATCTTTGATTAAATAGCATGCTTAACGACCCATATCAGGAAGCAGCAAAAGCTGCAAAACCCATTGGCAGTTGATTTCAGAGAAACTGATTCTGTGTAAGAAATGTTTAGTTGCTTTAAGTTCCAAGACGAAAATGAAAGCTTTGTTCGGAAGGTTGCTGAAAACTTTAAAATCTACTAGATTAATGTTTAGCTAGTTGGTTGGAGCACCCTTTATATGAAATTTCTGCCAACATAATTTGAGATGCTCTAAGATTTCTAGTTCTTATGTGTCTCTTGAGTCTTGACTTGTAAGATTCCGTAGTTCTAGTTCTTATGAACTAATGTTCATTGAAATTGGAAGGGAAAAATTTGAGTTGTTAGTTTGAGTCTTGACTTGTAATGTTCTTCAGGTTCGGTTATGTATAAAGTTTTTGGGGTTTCCAAAATGCTGTGAATAACATTGAATCTAGGTATATATTTGCACCAGAACATTAACTAAACCTAATTTAAATGCTAACAAAACTAGATGAACTAAAACTCTGTTTTTATTTTTGGTTCGAAAAGAAGCTATAGAAGAGATAGACATGTACAACAAAATGTTTTTGGCTGAATCATGAGTTAATGCTTTAACGCATATAGGACTGATCTGTACATTGATATTACCATCAGGGCACTACATGGGAGCTTATCTTACAGCTCTATACAGCTGATAACTTTTACAAAAAATAAATGACGTCAGTTACACTTTTAATTTTTTTCGACAACTCTTTTCATTGCTTGCTTAATTGCCAATTCTGCTCACAATGACCATTAATGGTATTGATAATTAAGAGTAGTTGCCAAAACAATAAAGTATGCAGGATGATCAACTTTGAATTTTTACAAAGTTGGTTTTCTTTTGTGTGATGATGATCAGTTAATATGGATGTGCTTCTTGAATAATTGTATGTTTAGAGATTCTAACTGAAACTTGTATGCTCTGTCACAGATTTTCGTGATTCGGGATTAGAACTAGAAGCTCCGCCAATGAAGAGTAAAAAGGGAAGTAAGACGCGTGCAGCAGCACTGGATACAGATCCTCCAACTGTTAAAGACATTGCTGAAATTGGTAATGTTCTTATACATGACACAGAACTAGGAGTGCCAACTGAGATTTTGAACTATGCGGTTTCTATTCCAAACCATGATTACATGTTTTCATCATTGTTTCAAAATTTTCGTATTTGATAACAATGGTTCATGAACAAAATACAAATATTGAGCATTTGGTTTGTCGATGCATGTACCCTAATCTATCTAGGTCATGGGGAGGCTGCAAATGTTGTCTTTGTTGACAGTGTTTTGAATGAATGAACCAACCATGGAGAAAAACTTGAAAGTCTAAATTTACTAGAAAATGATAGGCCAGACCAGAGAGTTAGACTCATATTATTAATTCATATTTCTTGTTTAATTTAGCAAAATTTATACCATCACATATCTGAATGTTTAAGTAAGTTTCGGACATGTGTGTAATTGGTTGGCATAAAAAATCTCCACTTTACATTGGAACCTCTCTTTTTTAAGCGGCTGAAGAAGTGTTTCTTTTTCCCTTGTATCGGTTATTGTTGGTGTTGTACTTGTTAATACATGGTTATTTGATTGAATGTTTAGTATGTAGGATGATCAACTCTGAATGAATTCAGAGTTGATTTTGTTTTGTGTGATGATAAATTGATAATCAGCTACTATGGAAGCACTTCTTGAGTATTGTCTGTTCAATAGATTCCAACCGAAACTCTGTATGATTTCTCACTGATGTTCATGATTTGGAATTAGAACCAGAAGCTCCATCAATCAAGAATAAAAAGGGAAGTAAGAAGTGTGCAGCAGCACCGGATGCAAATCCTCCAACTGTCAAAGACATCCTTGAAATTGGTAAGGGTTTCCTATACTTGAGACAGAACTAGAAGCACCATTTGAGATTTTGGAAATACTGTTTCTATCCCCAACCGCATCCCATTGAAGACGGGGATAAAACAAAGGAGAAATACGAAAGGATACTACTGTTTTTGTACTATCGAATTTCAAATTATTATAGCAGAATTATTGATTACATGCTTTCATAATTGTTTCAAACGATTTAATTTAGTTAAAAAAACAATGATTTGTGCACAAAATACAAATCTTGAGCATTTGGTTTGTTGATACGTGTACCCTAATTCATCTAGGTCATGGGGAGGCTGCAGATGGAGTTCTTGTTGACGATGATTTGAATGAACCATGGGAGAAAAACTGGAAAGTTTAAATTTACTAGACAATGATGGACCAGAGAGCCATGATAATGAAGAATCTTTTCTCGATCCAAAGCCTCCGAGTGCAGACTCAATTCATATTTTACTCAAGCAAGCACTACATGCTGATGACCGTGCCCTTCTATTAGATTGCTTATATACCCAAGCTGAGAAGGTAGTAGCTCCTATAGTTCATATTGGTTATATAATACTTATGCATGAAGATAAGTGTTAATGTGGATGATACAACTGGTGTTTTAGGTCATTGCAAAGTCTATCTCACTGTTGAATCCATCTCGTGTTTTGAAGCTGTTACAATCTCTCATTTCTATCATTCAATCGAGGTAAGATATCTAGCAGTACACTTTATATGTTGGATGATCTCTTGGTATACCTAATGGATTTGTATGCTTTATTTTTCACTCCAGGGGTGCAATTTCAGCGTGTGCACTTCCATGGCTTAGAAGTTTACTTCTTCAACACGCAAGGGGTATGGTGTCCCAAGAATCTTCTTTGAGTGCCTTAAACTCCTTATATCAGGTAAGAAATTTGTACTATAAGATGATATCCCATATCCAAAAGTAAAAGTTTCGTTCAAGAAAGAGCCATCTGGAATTTTTAAAATTACTCAATTGAATGTAAAAATTAAACCTTTGGGAGTGACATGTTTACGAAATCCTTGTAGTTGTTTTCATTTCATTAAATTTTTTTATTGGGTATGCAGCTCATTGAGCCCAGAGCTTCCACATTTCAGTCTGTTAGAAATTGGCTCGTCAAAAGGAATCCTAGTTGATTTAGGATTATGTCCTAATCGGTTTAGAATTGTTTTAGGAAATAACTTCTGTTTCCTGTATTCAATTCAGTTTTCTGATTTCCTAGATTCTATTAGGATTTGGATAAGTAAATCCTTATTCAATTAGAAATAGGAATGCAGTTTGGTTTAGGACATGTAAGCCGACCCTATGTATATAAATAGGGTGCGGCAAGGATCAGTTTTCTAAGAGAGAAAAACAGAGAGACAGCCAAGAGAGTTAGAGATTAGTGCTAGGGTTTTGCAAAAGTACTGTAATCCTCTATTGTTAATCTAAAGGAGCAGTGATTTCTCTACCTAGAGAAATCACAACTGGACGTAGGCATAAGTTCTGCCGAACCAGTATAAATTCTTTGTGTTGTGCTGTTTACCTATCTTCTAAGTTTAGTCTATTTCCGTTGGATACATCAACGAACAAGATCTAAAGGGGCAGAAAACTTAACATTTCTAAACATTTTCTTTTGAGCTAAAAAGCCCTTTGGAGATTCTGCGAGGCTTGGTAGAGCGAAAACTCATCGCTTTTGATTAAATAGCATGCTTAACGACCCATGCTCGGGAAATGACAAAAACTTTGCAAAACCCAAGTAGACAGTTGATTTCGGGCGGTTACATTGTAAGAAATGTTTAGTTGCTTTAAGTTTCAAGGCAAAGAAATGAAAGCTTTGTTCGGAAGGTTGCTGAAAACTTTAAAATCTACTAGATTAATGTTTAGCTAGTTGGTTGGAGCACCACTATATGAAATTTACGCAACATAATTTGAGATTGCGCTCTAAGATTTCTAGTTCTTATGTCTCTTGAGTCTTGACTTGTAAAGATTCCGTAGTTCTAGTTCTTATGAACTAATGTTCATGAAGTGGAAGGGGAAAAATTTGAGTTGTTAGTTTGAGTCTTGACTTGTAATGTTCTTCGAGGTTCGGTTATGTATAAAGTTTTTTTTTGGGGTTTCCAAATGGCCAGACTAACATTGAATCTAGGTATATATTTGCACCGGAGACATTAACTAAACCTAATTTAAATGCTAACAAAACTAGATGAACTAAAAACTACATTTTTATTTTGGTTCGCTATAGAAGAGATAGACATGTACAACAAAATGTTTTTAGGTGAATCATGAGTTAATGCTTTACTTATGGGGTGATACGTACATTACCCAGTAATGGCCACCATCGGGGGCCTTGCGCGCCGGAGCTTTATCTTGACTCTATACAGTGATAACTTTTACAAAAAAATAAATGGCGTCAGGAGTTCACACTTTTAATTTTTTTCGACAACTCTTTTCATTGCTTGTAATTGTGCCAGTGCTCACAATGACCATTAATGAGTATTGATAATTAAAGTAGTTGCCAAAGCAATAAAGTATGCGGGATGATCAACTTTGAATTTTTACAAAGTTGGTTTCTTTTATTAATGATGATGATCGATTAATATGGATGTGCTTCTTGAATAATTGTATGTTTAGAGATTCTAGCGAAACTTGTATGCTGTTTGTCACGAGATTTTCGTGATTCGGGTTAGAACTAGAAGCTCGCCAATGAAGAGTAAAAAGGGAAGTAAGGCAGCGTGCGAGCGTACTGAATCTGAGATCCTCCAAGCTGTTAAAGACATTCTTGAAATTGGTAATGTTCTTATACATGACCTGAGAACTAGGAGTGCCAGGCGAGATTTTGAACTATGCGGTTTCTATTCCAAACCATGATTACATGTTTTCATCCATTGTTTCAAAATTTTCGTATTTGATAACAATGGTTCATGAACAAATACAAATATTGAGCATTTGGTTTGTCGTGCATGTACCACCATCTATCTAGGTCATGGGAGAGTGCAAATGTTAATGCTTTGTTAACTGATGTTTTGAATGAATGAACCAACCATGGAGAAGAAAAAACTTGAAAGTCTAAATTTACTAGAAAATGATAGGCGGACCGAAGTTAGACTTCAGTTATTAATTCATATTTCTTGTTTAATTTAGCAAAATTTATACCATCACATATACGGAATGTTTAAGTAAGTTTCGGACATGGCATTGTGGTGGTTGGCATAAAAATCTCCACTTTACATTGGAACCTCTCTTTTAAGCGAGTTTTTTGAAGAAATTGTTTCTTTTCCCTTTTCTTATGGAGGTTATTGTTGGTGTTGTACTTGTTAATACATGGTTATTTGATTGAATGTTTAGTATGTAGGATGATCAACTCTGAATGAATTCGAGTTGATTTTTGTTTTTGTGTGATGATAAATTGATAATCGAAATTTACTATGGAAGCACTTCTTGGTATTGTACATTCCAATAGATTCAAAACGGAAACTGCAGCCATGATTTCTCAACGTGTTCATGATTTGGAATTAGAACCGGAAGCTCCATCAATCAAGAATAAAAAGGGAAGTAAAGTGTGTGCGGCGGCCATAGGATGCAAATCCTCAAGCATCCAAAGACATCCTTGGGGAGTGGTAAGGGTTTCCTATACTTGAGACAGAACTAGAAGCACCATTTGAGATTTTGGAAATCTGTTTCTATCCCAATAGCATCCCATTGAAGACGGGGATAAAACAAAGGAGAAATACGAAAGGATACTCTTTGTTTTTGTACTATCGAATTTCAAAATTATTATAGCGGGGTATTGATTACATGCTTTCATAATTGTTTCAAATGATTTAATTTAGTTAAAAACAATGATTTGTGCACAAAATACAAATCTTGAGCATTTGGTTTGTTGATACGTGTACCACACAATTCATCTAGGTCATGGGGAGGGCATTTTGCGAGATGGAGTTCTTGTTGACGATGATTTGAATGAACCATGGGAGAAAAGCTTGGAAAGTTTAAATTTACTAGACAATGATGGACGAGAGAGCCATGATAATGAAGAATCTTTTCTCGATCCAAAGCACCAGAGTGCGAGACTCAATTCATATTTTACTCAGAAAAAAGCAAGCACTGCATGTTTGATGGCCAGGTGCCACTTACATTAGATTGCTATATGCCCAGTGAAGGTAGTAGCTCCACACATAGTTCATATTGGTTATATAATACTTATGCATGAAGATAAGAATTAATGTGGATGATACAAGCGGTGTTTTAGGTCATTGCAAAGTCTATCTCAGCATTGAATCCATCTCGTGTTTTGAAGGCTCATTACAATCTCTCATTTCTATCATTGATCGAGGTAAGATATCTAGCGGTACACTTTTATATGTTGGATGATCTCTTGGTATACCTAATGGATTTATGCTTTATTTTCACTCCGAGTGCAATTTCGGCGATGTGCACTTCCATGGCTTAGAAGTTTACTTCTTCAACACGCAAAGGGGGTATGGTGTCCCAAGAATCTTCTTTGAGTGCCTTAAACTCCTTATGTCAGTGCCAGAAATTTGTACTATAAGATGATATCCCGTATCAAAAGTAAAAGTTTCGTTCAAGAAAAGGCCATACGGAATTTTTTTAAAATTACTCAATTGAATGTAAAAATTAAACCTTTGGGAGTGACATGTTTACGAAATCCTTGTAGTTGTTTTCATTTCATTAAATTTTTGTGGGTATGCAGCTCATTGAGCCCAGGCTTCCACATTTCGGTACGTTAGAAATTGGCTCGTCAAAAGGAATCTAGTTGATTTAGGATTATGTCCTAATCGGTTTAAATTGTTTAGGGAAATAACCACATTTCTGTATTCAATTCGATTTTCGATTTCTAAAGATTCTATTGGAAGTTTGGATAAGTAAATCACTTATTCAATTAGAAATAGGAATGCGGTTTAGTTTAGGACATGTAAGCCAGGCCACATATAAATAGGGTGCGGCAAGAGGATCGGAGGTTTTTCTAAGAGAGAAAAACGAGAGAGAGCCGGCCAAAGAGAGTTAGAGATTAGTGCTAGGGTTTTGCAAAGAAATACTTTACTTCAATCCTACATTAATCTAAAAAGGGCCAGTGATTTCTCTACCTAAATCACAGGCGGATGTAGGCATAAGTTACTGCTTAGGAACCGAGTATAAATTCTTTGTGTTGTCTTTGTTTATCTTAAGTTTAGTCTATTTAGTTGGATACATCGAACAAGATCTAAAGGGGCGAGAAAACTTAACAATTGGTATGTCCCGAGCCTTGAGGCTCAGGTGTTATGCGATGTCAAGAGGGAGGAGGGCGGAGAATGCGGATCCAGGACTGCATTAAAGCCCTTTGGCAGCGAGGACACTACTTGCGCGGCGGATGATGAAGAACATATTGATTGGCGGGGTTTGGACCGTACTCTTTGGAGAAGCCGGAAAACATGACGGTAATTGCATGGAACAAGGTTCTCAAGAAAGCCAAGAGCTCCCGTCGAGATCCGTCTCGCCCAAGTCGGTTGATCTCACATCAGAGAGAATGGCGCCGTGGGCTATGGGAAAAGTTGGAAAATATTTAGATGGGCAAAAGCCGTGTCCAATAAAGCTTTCTAAAGGATGAAGCTTGTTTGGACTTCGACTAGAAGAAGGAGGTGACATTGAAGATCATGTTTGCGATTTCAAAGCGCATAACTAATCTTCGGAAGTCGAGAAAGAACATACAAAGATGATGATATGGCTATCATCTTTGCGCTGAGATCTCTTCACCAATGCTTTCGAGCACTTCCGAACAACTTTAATGTTTGGAAAGGAATTCCTAAGCTTGAAGATGTAATTGACTCTTTGATCATAAACCAAATTGGACGATATAAGCTGAAAGCTCTCAAGGAGCTTTATGCAGGCAAGGAGAGGGGACGGGAAAAGAAGAAGGAGGGAGAAAAAAGACAGCGGCGGAGGTAAGAGTCAAAATCCAAGAAGAAAAAGGAAAAAAGGAAGAAGGAAGGTTGCTTCGAATGTGGTTCAGCCGATCATTGGAAGAGGAATTGGAAAATTTGGAAGGAAAGAAAATTTAAGATGGAGGGCTCGGGATCGGCTAGTGCGGTCACTTAGAGCAAGAGAGAGAGTGACGGGGAGCTTGCTTTTCGGTAACATCGGGCTCCCGAGGCTTTCACAAATTGGATTTTGGATACCGGATGCACATTTCACATGTGTGTGCAATAAGAGAATGGTTGACTACATACAAGGAAGTCGGCGAGGCGGAGGAGAGATTTTGATGGTGTGATTTCTCCATGTCTATAGTAGGAATCGGCTTCTTTATTCAAATCGGGAAATGTTTGATGGAGTGATACGAACTTTGGGGAACGCGTTAGATATGTCCCTAAACTAAAAAGGAAGAATTTGGGTTTTTAAGGTACTCTAGATGAGGCGGTTATGAGTACAATTCTAGAAAAGGAAGACTCGGGGTAGCAAAGGATTGCTAGTGTAATACGGGGTGTCCACAACCCGACAAGGCTGTATAAGCTAATTGGGACCCTTATAGTTGGGGGAGTAGGTACACGTAGATCAAAGTGCGAGACAAGACGAGGAACTTTGGCATCACGGCTCGGTCACATGAGTCAAAAAGGGTTGCAAGAGTTACACAAGCAAAGCCTATTGGAGGCGTATTAATCACTTACCAAGGCGGATTTTGTGGGCTGTGCGTTCTCGGGAAGCAAGAAAGGTATGTTACTTTAGTAGCCGGTGCGAATGGCAGAAGCAGGAAAAGACTTAGGATTATATTCACTCGGACGTTTGGGCCACTGCACCAACTAAATCAAACGGTGGAGCAGGTACTTTGTTACTTTCATAGATGATTTTTCTGAAAGGTTTGGGTTTATTTCATGAAGCGAACGAGTTTTTGCAAAGTTCAAGGAATGGAAGACGAAATCGAAAAGCAAGGCGGAAGAGAGATCAAGTACTTGAGGAAGTGACAATGGGGGGTGAATATACAAGTAAGGAGTTTGCGGTGTGCAACGGGAAGGCATCACAAGGCACTTCACGGTAAAAAGAAGAATCCCCAACGGAATGGAGGCTGGCGAGGATGAGCAGACTCTCATGGAGAGAGAAAAGAGCATGAGATTTCATGCGAGAGGTACTGATAGTTTTGGGCGAGGAAGGCCCATTAATCATGCAAGGTATTTGATTAACGGATCACCATCCCACAACTCTTGGTTTTAAGAGTGCGAAGAGGTATGGACCGAAAAGCACATGAATTATTCAAGCTTAGGGTATTCGGTTGCGGTGCATATGCACATATTCCAAGTGATGAAAGGTCCAAGCTCAAACCGAGTACGTACCTTTGCATATTCTTAGGTTTTGAGAAAGGAGTAAAAGGGTTTCAAACTTTTGGGATATCAAAAGGAAAGAAAGTTGTCGTCGAGATGTTGTTTTTGATGAGACAACCATGCCTCTAAATAAAGAAAGCTAGGAGCGGTAGGAAGGAGAAGAACAATGCTTTGAAATTGAAGCAACAAATATTTCTCTAAATCTGTTTGAGGGATGAAGAAGCTCGAGGTGGAGCAAATTGAGCAAAAGCGATTTGGATGATTTTGAGGAAGAGGAAAATAGTAGCATGGTTAAGCCAAATATGAATCGAGGTGGAGCAAGAATTTGGGCGAGATTGAAGGCAACTCCAATCCGCCCGGACATCCCAAAGGGTTCAAACTCCAACCACCAATTCACTGCATTCAAGAGATGCATAGCAACTGGACAAGCCCAGAATAGAAACGGGGAAGAAAGCCGAGGGCCAGGATTTGGTTTTGACCAAGGCAGAGATTAATTATGCTACGAATATTAGTCAAGGAGATCCAACTACTTATCGAAGCTATAGCAAGTGATGAGAGAGATAGTTGGATAAGTGCTATGGCCCAGAAGAAATGGAGTCTCTTTACAAGAACTTCTGTTTGGGAGTTGGGTTCTACTAGCCCAAAAGACGAAGCTGAGTTGGATGTAAGTGGGTATTTAGGAAAAGGAAAGGGCTACATGATCAAGATGCGCGTGAGATTCAAAGCAAGGCTCGTGGCTAAGGGGTATTCGCAAAGGAAGGGGTGGATTATGATGAAATATTCTCACCGTAGCCAAGCATACTTCTATTAGATTGCTTTTAGCGAGCTGGCGGCTCGATATGACATGGAAATTGAGCAAATGGATGTGAAGGCGGCGTTTCTTCATGGGGATTTAGAGGGGGAGGCGATTTTCATGGCTCAGCGGGTTTGTTGAATATGGGAAAGAGAACCTGAGCAGTATGTCAACTAAGAAGTCACAGTATGGCTGAAACAGTCTCCAAGACGGTGGTACAAAGGTTTGATTCCTTCGTATTTGAAAATCAATTTTAGAAGATGCTTATATGACATTGCGTGTACTATCATGTATTCCAAGATGAGATGATCATATTGCTATTGCTATATGTGGATGACATGTTAATTGCGTGTCATGACAAGTCTAGAATTCTAGACTTGAAGAAGATGTTGGGCAAAGAGTTAGAGCATGAAGGATCTAGGTGTTTGCACAAAGATCATGGCATGGAAATACAAGGGGGATAGGACCCTTGAGGAAGAATGTTGGATATCTCAAGCAAAGTATATTAGGAGAGACCTTGAAATTCAATATGCGGGAAGCTTAGGGAGTTACAACCCCTTTGGCGGCTCGCTTCCAAGATTAAGTGGGGGCGTAGTGTCCAAAAAAAGTCAAAAGAAGATCAAAAGTGATGGATTGCTACGCTAGCAGTGAGGAGTTGCCTAATGTATGCGATGGTTTTGACTGACATAACTCAAGCAATCGGTGTGGTTTCAAGATATATGGCAAATCACGGAAACGGCCTTTGGGGAAGCGTCAGAGTGGATTTTCGGTATTTGAAAGAATTCTTGGCGGCAAAAGTTATGTTTGAGAAGCGAGGAAGAAAATGCGGGGGTGTTAGGATATGTGGATGCGGAATTTATGCGGGGGACTTGGACAAGAGAAGGTCAACTGCGGCTATGTATTTGCATGCGCGGGAGGACCAACATCGGTTGGAGAACCTTTGCTGCAGCCTAATACGCGGCTTTATCGACCACGGGCGAGTACATAGCATTGGCCGAAATTTGGAAAGGGAAGCAATTTGGCTTAGTGGCTTGGTAAGCCAAATGGGAATTGCTCAAGATTGTGTGAAGGTGATGTGATAGTCAAAGTGCCATTCATTTGGCAAAGAATCGGGTTTTAAGTAGGTCAAAGCACATTGAAACCCAAGGTATCACGAGAATCAAAGGTGGGTGGAGGCTAGAAATTTAGTTGAAAAGATTCATACGGATCACAATGATTTCCTTACAAGATAGTCTTAGGCCAAGAAATTCAAGCATTTAGCCCAGGCTTGAGTCAATCTCGTTGATTGATTAAGGTGAACTCTTGAAGATTTCGAGGTGCTTCAAGGGGTTAAGGAAAAGCACTCACGGGTGCTACGATCAAGACTTGGTTTGACTCACCAAGGTGGAGATTGTTAGAAATTGGCTCGTCAAAAGGAATCCTAGTTAGGATTTAAGGATTACATGTCCTAATCGGTTTAAATTATTTTAGGAAATAACTTACATTTCTGTATTCAATTGATTTTACGATTTCCTAGATTCTATTAGGATTTGGATAAGTAAATCCTTATTCAATTAGAAATAGGAATGCGGAGTTTGGTTTAGGACATGTAAAAGAAGGCGAGCCATTTAATGTATATAAATAGGGTGCGGCAAGGATGGGATTTTCTAAGAGAGAAAAACGAGAGGCAGCCAAGAGAGTTAGAGATTAGTGCTAGGGTTTTGCAAAAATCTTGTAATCCTACATTGTTAATCTAAAGGAGCGTGATTTCTCTACCTAGAGAAATCACAGCGGAAACGTAGGCATAAGTTACGCCCGAACCGGTATAAATTCTTTGTGTTGTCTTCATTTACCTATCTTCTAAGTTAGTCTATTTCCGTTGGATACATCAACGAACAAGATCTAAAGGGGCATAAAACTTAACACAGTCAGCTCTTCAGCTATCAAGTGTCTTAGATGTACATTATACAGGGGTAAGAGCGACGCAAGCTTTCTGAACAGGTAATTGACGATGTTGATGAGAATGAGGCAATAATAAGTCCACTTATTTACAAGTCCGATACAAGTGATGAAGAGGGATCTGAGGAAGCCATGGAAACCGATCAAGAGAATGAAGAGGAAGAGGAATCCGATGGCGCACTTGACGGTGTTAGTGATTTTCAAGGAATTGAAGACATGAGTACGTGAGTGATGCAAATTTTGAGATTCGTTGGGGTGGTATTCAGAGGGTACGGACCACATGAATCAAAATTTTGTTACATGCTTGTCTATCTTTCTAGTTTAAAATCTTTTTAATTATGATGAAGATGCAATTTAGAAGGAATATTAGAGATAAGAGGGAGAGTGGTGAGGGAATGCTAAGGCACTGCCTCACACATGGGTAGCAAGAGCAGACCGTGTGGAATTGATGCCGGTGGAACCCATCTTCCAACCCGACCGCTTGCATGGTGGGAAGATTGTCAGTTGGACCCTGGACGTACGTCAAGCTTGGAATGTTAGTTCACGTAATTGAATCCCTAATTACTAATTACTAATTTATAGTTGCTACAGTGAGTTGATGGGGTCTAATTACTTCCAATAATTCAATCCCTAAGAGGAATAAGTTGGGATCAATTGTGTGGACATAAACAGAGACAAGTGTAATTGTGAAGGGTCCAGTTATTTCGACATTACTGAAAGGAACAAACAAAGATTCCATTATTTCAGCTCACGTTGTGCACGTTGTTGGGCCAAGACGCAGTCGATGGGACCAAGAAGAATTTATCGAGGATGTTATTGTGACGGTATCTTAAGTCGTATGTTGTCATACGTTTTAATTTATTTCACATCACACAGTCGCATTTTCGTTGTATACAAGCCCTCATGATTTCTCTAGTGCAAAACGAGGAGCACGGTGTTTTTACAATTGGCTTGTAAAAATGTTCAACATGAAATCACAAAGAAATAATAATTAAAAAAAAAAAAAAAAATTCCCCCGACTAATTGAACACTAATTTTACTAGTTAACCATCAAGTAGTAAGAATAAAAAAAAGCATAAACTTTTTATTAGGAAAAATAGGTATAGTCACAATTAACCAGCAATGCAATCAAACTTATGGACACCGATGAAGTGGACACGAAACGCTAACAGATAGGAAGAGGTGCGCCATTCCAGCCCTCGAGGCAACCCAGAATCGGGTCGATAATCTTTCCCTGGCTGATAGCTTGGAACACCTTGTCACACTCCTCACCCGGTGACCTTACCTTTTCCCCGGTTAGGTACTCTCCCCCCAACTCCTCCCTCACAAACTTGTACAAGGGATAAGACCTGCATTCAGCAATCCTGTTTGGAACTGCAGCATTTCCGCTCTCAATTGCACTCCTTGCACTCTCCACCTCTTTCGGCAAAAGCGCTTTCAGCTCTTCCTCGAAAGCTCCGATCTTTTGGAAGATCGACGTGCTTGCATTCTTCTCACTCTCGCCATTTGTCAAAGCATGTTCAACCAGCACTTGTCTCAGTTTTTGCATCAATGGGTAAGTGGCGCTGCACGGGTCGTCAATGTAGGCGAAAACATACTCCCTATCCACAACTTTAAGCAGATCCTTCTCGCAGAATCTTGAGGGGTGCAGCTCTCCATTAACCCCAGTTGTTAAAGTCCTCTTTGCGACTTGGCTCACCATGTTCTTCACAGTGTTCCTCAAGTTCTCCTCCAAATGCCTCAAATCGATAGACTGACAAAGCGCAACCAAAAATGTGGAAGACATGAGCTTCAAGATATCAACAGCTTCAGCTGTCTTTCTTGAAGAGATCAACCCCAAAGAGTTAACATCTTGGTTATGCTGCTCAGCACTCTGGACATGGTTAGTAACTGGATTTGCGAGAAACTGCAGCTCGGAACAATAAGATGCCATGGCGATTTCAGCCCCCTTGAAACCGTAATCCAAGCTAGGATTCCTGCCTCCCGACAGATTTGAAGGCAAGCCATTGTTGTAAAAGTCATTGACAAGCTCGGAAAATTGTGCAAACATGAGCTTCCCAATGGATGCAATCGCCAAGCGAGTGTTGTCCATGGAAACCCCAATTGGGGTCCCCTGGAAGTTGCCTCCATGCAAGGCCTTGTCCCTCGAAACATCGATCAAAGGGTTGTCATTAACTGAGTTGATCTCCCTCTCAATGGATTTGGAGGAGAAACGAATCACTTCAATTTGAGGTCCGAGCCATTGAGGTGATGTTCGGAGAGCGTACCGATCCTGCTTTGGCTTCAGCAGGGGATCCTGCTCATGCAACTTCTTAGCAGCTTTGACATAAGAGCTGCCATCCAAAATATGTTCCATAATTGCAGCTGCCTCAATCTGTCCAGGGTGGTGCTTCAACTTGTGCGTCAAGTGATCAGTAAACTCCGGCTTCCCCTGCATCACTTCAGCGAAAATCGCTGACAAAATCTCCGCAAGCAACGCCAAAATGTTGGTCTCAAAAAGAACCGTGGAGGCCAAGCCAGAACCAACCGCAGTGCCGTTCACAAGAGCTAACCCTTCTTTAGGCTGCAACTCGAAAAACCCGGAATTGATCCCTACTAGCTCAAAAGCTTCCGAGGCATTGAGGGTCTGCCCATTTGGTCCGACAGCTTTGGAATTAGGCCTGCCAGTGAGTAATCCGGCAACGTAGGACAGCGGGACAAGATCGCCGGAGGCGGTGATCGTGCCGCGAAGGGGCAAGCATGGAGTGACGTTGTTGTTCAGGAGCTTGGTGATGGCTTCCAAGATTTCAAATCTTATGCCGGAGTAGCCTTGGAGAAGTGTGTTGATTCTGACCAACATGGCTGCTCTTGTTGCTTGGTGTGGCAATGTGTGGCCTGATTCTGTAGCACTTCCAAACACTCCAGCGTTCAAGAATCTGAACAAAGAAAATTAAACTACAATTAGAAGCCATAATTTGATAGATAATCCAAGATTAAGGGCTTCAATAACAAATGTGTTACTTCAACAACAATTGATAGGATATGATTAGATAAAAGAAGCAAGTTGGTAGCTTCAAATATTCATATGCACGCTAATCAACTACAGTAATTGGTCCAAAATGATTAGCTTAATTAACTTTTAAGAAGATATTTTTACGTGAACTGTAACAACACGTGCTGGTGTAAGAACTAGTGAAAGCAGAATTTTTACTTGCAAAATGTTCTTTTTACATCATGTTTGAACTTTAAAGTTTTTTAATCAAATACCATTTTTACTGGATGTAAATATGAACTATGTGCATATATAGTTTGGAAAGTCCCAATTGACTGTGATTAGCAAATTCTCTGAACTTTGAACCGCAACAACTCATGACATCTGTGCCTTAACATTCCGTCTAAAGCAAATATTATTTGCTCACAAAAGAATTTGCCGCACTTCAGTTGGTTTACCATGTAAAATTCTCCTCCACGTCCACAAAATATGTCTTTCCAAAAATATAAATAAAAAGAACAAAAAATCCGGGATGTCAACCCGTTCTGACTCGGGTCAACTCGACCGATCCAACTCGGTCCCCACTTATGCCACTTGCCAATAATAATTGAGCAATGCTAAAAAACCCCCAAAACCCGGCCCCCACCCCAACCAACTACAATTCTCCTAACTCGTTCATCATACACCGAGTCAACTCGGCCAAGTCAAAATATATAAAAAGGAAATAGTAATCTACCGTTTTTGGTATATCGTTGTTGTCTTTTTCATATTTGTTAATATATTAATAAAATAGCCACAATGCAGCAGGTACTGTAAATCGGTAGGAGAGTTTAGCTTACCTAATTAGCTCCTTCTGAAGGGCACCTCCTTGCTTTGTTCTCCGGTGGGAGGTTGCACCAAACCCGGTGGTGACACCGTAGCTGTCAGTCCCTTTGCCCATGTTGTCCATGACCCAATTACTGCTGGCCTTGACCCCAGCCCTGGCTGACTCAGACAGCTCAACCTTGACCCCGGTGTCATGAGTGGCTATGGCTGCAACTTGGGAAATGGTGAGGCTCTCTCCGCCGAGCTTCACCACCGGCTTTCTATACTCCGCCACCATACGCTTCACTTCATCTAAGTGGCTCCCTTTTAGTGAATCCGCAGCTAGACCCCAGTTCAATGGGTCCTTTATAATGCACAGTGGGGACTCCACCGCCCCATTCTGGTGGTGGCCGTTTTGCCCATTTTGCGTGATGGTTTTAGCCTCCATGTTAATTATGAAAAACTGAAAACTCGAAAACCCTGGAAACCGAGGGAAGTAGAAGTGAGGAAAGTGTTTGAAGAGGCGATCAAAATGTGGTGGTGGAGTGTTGGTGTTTGAGTAGTGGAGGGAGGGGGGAGGGGGTTTAAATAGAGAAGAGGGGGTAAGTGGAAGGAGAGGAGGGGGGTTTTGAAACGAGTCATATTTGCGAAGTGCTTGGTAGGTGAGCACAAGGGTGGCAGAGAGCCACACGCGGGTTGGTTGAAAATTCAATGCAGCCGTGCGATGGTGGCATGATTCAACGGTGGAGAGGTTCTTGCAACGTGGCTACTGAGGTGGACGATTGGACGACCGTATGCTTGTTGGTTACTTTGGGTTTTTGGGGTAGGAGGAGACGACAGACCATAGGAAAGTGGTTGGTGGGGATTGTTGTGAGTGGTGAAAATGGAAAAAATTATGTTGAGTTTATGGTCAACTTGTATGTGTATTGAATAATTAAGGAGGGGCACTTATATCTAATGAGATAAATTTAAAATATATATGTGTGTTGGTTATCTATAATGGTGAAGGGCAACCACATATATGGTGAAATGGACGACCATTTATTGATGTAAATTTGGAGTACATATAAAGTGAGAAAACCACTGGATTTTTGAACAAGGAGAGATTTTTTGGTGTATTTGGAACACAAGACAGTATATTGTGTCATAATATAAGTGGAGAGACATAAGAAAATATATTCTAAAGTGAGACATATCAACCTTATTGTTCCCTTATATTATAACTTGTGGTTTACCACCTTGTGTTTTAGGTATATATAAAAAATTCTCTTGAAAAAGGGCGCCGAGTGCGACACACCAGCCCACATTAAAGAGGGCTCCCAAATTTTTATGTATTTATATATTTATTTGTGTTAAAAAAACATTATGTTGCAAATATTATTAATTATGTGGCTGTCCACTTGAGGCCAATATATAATATGTACTGAGTTAAGATCTTTTTCTAATTCTAAGCCTATACATAGGCACTCTAATGAGAAGGAATATACACTCTTATTTTCTCCTCCAAATCTCTCTCTTGTCTCTCTCTATTCTTTCTTACTCCCTATTTTATTTCCAATACGCATGTTGTAAATAAAATAGAGAGTAAAAGTCTTATATCACAACTAAAAGTCTCAAACTTCTAATCTCATAATTTCAACATGTTTAGTAAAATACTAAAATATATACTATTATATACATGTGTTTGTGTTCTTTGTATACTATTATATATATTATGTAATGTTTTAAATATTTTATAAGCGGTTTGGTTTGGTTAACCCACGGTTTGTAAAAATCAAAACCGCATACTAAACCCATTCTTTCAGTTTGGTTTGGTTTTATAAATTGAATGGACAAAAACATATAAAAAATCCAAACCAAACCAACCCAAACGCATACTAAACTTGACACACCCCACCCTCGATACCCACGTGGATACCAAGTTTGGGTGTGCTGGCTGACACTCGTAAGTGACGAAGCCATTGTATGCATGACAACACTTAGTTTATGCAATTTAAAATGTCAATAATTTGCGGAAATTAATTCAAATATGCACAAGGTTCAGAGCGTACTAAATGGAAACAACGGAAACAGAATAATAAGTCAAGTTCCTAGAAATTCTATCCATAATAGGGATGGATATTATTAAAGAAATTGAAATAAAAACAAATCCCTACATAGTCGGGAAGAGGATCAGAGCTGCCAATCGTATGCCTCGACTTCACCAGATGCTCTATCACTAGGTCCTGAAGGGGGGCGCAAAAACAAAAGGTGTGAGTGGACGAAAAATAAAAGTTTTCTAAATACTTTTCTCTTTTCAACGTAGTAACCCCCTGTTTGAAATCCAGTATAGGTGTAAAATTATACTACCGTAGTATAAGTCAAAACATATTTTATATGTATAACTGAAAATAAATCTGAAAGTGTAATTCGTATAGAACCATTTATAAGTCTCCAAAAGTTATGCCGCAATATAGGTCAATAGATATAATAGATAAAACCAACACAGGGTATATGTACAATCACCCATGTACGTGTTGAGGAACATCATCTCAATCCCCGTACAAGCACTTTACGTTATCAATCAATTTGTACTCCTAGTACCACACACATGTAAGCACTTGCGCTACCCTGCTGCTGTAGTAAAGGACACTCGCGACGCCAATGATCAGGCGCTCCACAGTTATGACAACCACTAGACTGAATCTGGCAAGGACCGAAATGTCGCCGGTTACAACGCCCACAGAAAGGTCGATCAGATCTGAATGAACCAGCAGACTGTGAGTTACCCATGCGTCCTCCTCCAGATCGAGAACCTGAGCTAGAACCTCCACCAGAAAAACTAGAGCTCTGACCGCTCTTCTTGAAACCCTGCTGTTTCCTCGGACCGCCAACAGAAAATCTCCCCTGCTGACGTCCCCTATCACCACCAGTACCAATGCCCCCAGCATAGTCACTAATCATCGACTGCTCAATGTCCAAAGCTAACTCCAGCTCCATCTGATAGGTCGGGCATCGATGAGAAGCAGTGATGATCCTGATGTCACGTCGCAAACCCTCATGAAACTGAGTCTGCAACTCCGCTGCATTATTCTCCATCGCTGGGCAATACCTCATAAGCTCTCTAAACTGCATCCCATACTCGGATACAATCATGGTGCCCTGTTTCAGATCCAAGAATTCCCTCCTCTTCCTGACTCGGTACTCAGGAGTGAAAAATCGCATACGAAACCTCTGTTTAAACTGCTCCCAAGTGACATGAGTGCCCTGTGGAAAAGTACTCTCCTCGGTGTCCCACCAACTGCTAGCACCCCCAGTGAGGAAGAAGGCAGCAGTAACAACTCGCTGATCCTCCGGACAATTCATGCTCCAGAATGTCTTCTCTACCTTATTGAGCCATAGCTCGGCAGTCTCTCCAGTAGCAACACCCTCAAGTTCCCATACACCTAACCCACGCGCAATCTCAGGGAAGGTACGACCTCTACCGTCCTGAACTGCATTGGCGATGACTTGCCCCAGTTGGGCTAAGTCGGATAAATCTGGCTGACGTCGAGGTGGCATAGCTCTGAGGAAAAGAAACACTGAGATACTCAGTACAAGAATGACGTACACCAAGTGTTTGTCATAAGAATTCTCTGAACCTATGCTCTGATACCAAACTGACACACCCCACCCTCGATACCCACGTGGATACCGAATGCGGGCGTGCTGGCCGATACTCGTAAGTGACGAAGCCATTAAATGCATGACAACACTAAGTGGAAACAAAATTAAAATACTATTAAGTTTGCGGAAATCAATGTCAATATGCATATGGTTCAGAGCGTACTAATTTTGAAACAGCGGAAACCAAATAATAAAATAAGTTCCTAGAATCTCTATCCATAACAGGGATGGATATTATTATAGAAACTGAAAAGAAAAGATAAATCCCTACATGGTCGGGATAGATGATCAGAGCTGCCACGCAGATGCCTCGACTTCGCCGGATGCACTATCACTATGTCCGGAAGGGGGCGCAAAAACAAAAGGTGTGAGTGGACAAAAATAAAGTTTTCGCAAAACCTTTCTCTTTTCAATATAATAACCCCCTGTTTTGAAATCCCGTATAATTGTAAAATCATACTATCATAATATGTATCCAAAACGTACTTTATAAGTATAGCTGAAAACGTATATCAATATACAAAATCCGTAGATAGCAAAACATATTTCCAATAGTCCTTTCATCATATATATCAATAATATAAATATAGGAAAACCAACACAGGGTATATAAGCAATCACCCATGTACGTGTTGAGGAACAGCCTCTCAATCCCCGTACAAGCACTTTACGTTATTCAATTAAATTGTACTCCTAGTACCACACACATGTAAGCGCTTGCGCATTTGCGCGTCACACCCGAGTCCTTACGTAGTGGGACCTTTTCCCCAAATATAAACATAAACGTAAGACAAGCTTGCACTAAGGTATTTACGGGACAATACCCCTGGAGTACAGTGCGTGTGACCCAAACATGTGAGACTTGTCCTACGGCCGTGAGACGGTACTACAATGTAGTGAAAGCATACCAAGTGTGTTTGAAAACATACATATATACATCATGTGTAGATGAGAAGAATATTACGTATTTCATAATTTTCCAAATATTCAAACCTTGTATAATCGAACATAATCATGCTTAGAAGCCATAAATTAAATACCAAGATATCCATATAAATATTCATCTCTCAAAATCATTTCATAATATATATAACCATATATATATATATATATATAAGCATGCCTCAAAAATATTTAAAATCATTTAGTATATCAAAACCGTAATCATTTCAAAGCATAGAAATCATTTAATAAACCAAAAGTCCACTCACAGGTGATCGGGAGTGAAATCTCCCTCGGTGTTGCCCTCCTCGAAGTGTGGCGCCGAAGAATTACCTATTTAATAGTAGGGGAAAAATTAGAACCTCCCTAATATAAATCAATATAGGCCCTATAGAAAAATATTCCAAAAATAATACTATTTTAGCGAAAATGGGCTCGAAAAACGATTTTTGGAGCCCGAAAACCCTACCGCCGCCGTCCACCGCCGCTGGCGCCGCCTTGCGCCGCCGCATGCGATGGGAAACGGTCGGACGCGCCGCCACACGCGAGCACGCGCCGGCACGCGCTGGCACGTGTCGCCATGCGCTGGCGCGTGTTCCCACACGCTGGCGCGTGTCGCCACGCGCTGGCACGTGTCCCCCACGTGCCGTCCTCCGCCGTCTGGTTCGCCGGAATTTCTGGAAAAATACCGATTAAATCCCAAAACTTCAAAAATTCATAACTTCTTCGTTCTTTGGCCAAATTCAACGTGCCATATATCAAATTGAAGGTATTGACGAGTAGAATATTTTCATACCAATTTGGGGCCGGAAAAATGGCCGGAGATGGCCTGAAATTGGCCGGAAAGCTTCGGGAAACCCTAATTCCGTTCTCCTTCAAAACTGCACCAAATTGGACGTTCTTTATATCGATTTGAACCTACTCAATCCAATAAAGCCAATGGTAATGGTTTCGAGGCTTACCTATGTTGGGGTTGTACAGAAACGTGAATGGCAGTTCGTCGGTTTCGTTCCGGCGTCGGTTTCGTTCCGGCGTCGGTTTGAACGATTGGGTTCGAGTTTGGATATTCTGAAATCACAGCCTCGTCCAGAATGAAGAGACGATCGTGATGGTATGGATTTTGGGCAATGGTTTGACGGTTTTGTGATTCGTCCAAAGGTTAGGGTTTCGGTGAGGTTTTTGGCTTAGAGAGAAAACTGGGAGAGAAAGAGAGATAGAGGGGAAGAATGTGCAGGAATGAGAGGAAGGGTTGGCTGCACAGCAGCCAGCCAAAAACCCTAATCCCAACTTACGGGGTGGAAATTACTAAAATGCCCCTACACTTTAAAGCTTCGTAAAAAGTTCGTTTCAACTCCAAATTGAGTTCCGCTTGCGTCCACGCGTTCGTATCAATGAGTACATCAAGAATATGTAAAGAAATAAATTGTTACAAGTCGTCCTGAAAAGTCAACAAAAGTCAACATTGACACTAGGGGTATTTTGGTAATTTCACATAAATTTTGGGACGGGTTGTAACATCCAATCACTGATTGCATGAAGAAAAGAGACTTTGAGTGGAATAAAACTGCTTCAAAAGCATTCACGGAAATGAAGACTCGAATGATTGAGGCTTCTGTCATGCGCCTTCCATATTTCACCAAACCTTTTGAAATTGCGCGTGATGCATTGGGAGTGGGAATAGGTGGAGTTTTGAGTCAAGAAGAGCATCCAATAGCATATTTCAGCGAGAAGTTGAATGGAGCCAAGCTAAAGTACTCTACCTACGACAAAGAATTTTATGCAGTGGTTCAAGCATTAAGATATTGAAGACATTATTTGCTTCCAGAAGAATTTTTTTTATTTTTCGACCACCGAGCGCTGCGATACCTGAGCTCAAAGAAGTTGAATCCACGTCATGTGAAATGGGTTGAGTTTCTTCAAGAATATACTTTTGTATTGAAGCATAAATCAGGCGTGGAGAACAAACTAGCAAATGCTCTCAGCCATGGAGTCTTACTTTTGCACACAATGAATGTGGAAGTAATTGGATTTGAAAGGTTGAAAGAAGAGTATCCAACTTGCCCTGATTTTGGTAACACATATGCTGGCCTCTTAGACGGACAAATAAGAAGCAGGGAGTTCGTCTTACAAGTCCATGAGAGACTTTCTTATTTTGGAGCTGCATGCCGGAGGAATTGCTGGACAATTTAGGAGACAAAACCATTGCACTTGTTGAAGACAGATTCTATTAGCCTAGTCTTAAACAAGATGTGGCTAATTTATGGAAAGATGTCGAACTTGTCAATTGGCAAAGCACAAAAAGTAAAATATGGATTTGTACACTCTGCTTCCAGTCCCTCATACTTCTTGGCAGCATATTAGCATGGACTTTGTGCTTGGGTTGCCTACAACTATAAGGAAGCATGATCCTGCCTTTGTGATGGTGGATCGTTTTTCAAAAATGTCTCACTTCATTCCTTGTTCAAAGACATTTGATGCTTCAAAGGTGGCAAAGGTTTTCATGGATAATATTGTTTGTTTACATGGTTTGCCTAAAACTATTGTGTCTAATCATGATGTACGATTCATGAGTTATTTTTGGAAGACACTTTGGCACATGATGGGTACCAACCTCGAGTTTTCTACAGCTTACCATCCCCAGATAGATGGACAAACAGAAGTGGTAAATCAAAGTTTAGATGAAAGTTTAAATCAAAGTTTGGGTAATCTGTTGCGGTGGTTTGTTTGTGAGCATGTCAAGTCATGGGATTCTATCTTACCTACTGCTGAATTTGCATATAATAATTAAGTCAATAAGTCAACATGTATGAGTCCATTTGAAGTAGTTTACGGTCATAAACCTAGGGCACCTATAAATCTCATACCCATGTCAGTTTCACATAGACCATCTGAGTCAGCCAATGCATTTGCACGTCATATACATGAATTGCATGCCGAGATTAATTGTAGAATTAATGAAAACAATGAAAAATACAAAAGGGTTGCTGATGCACATCACACATTTAGGAAATTTTCAGTAGGTGATTATGTCATGGTTCAAGTAAGACTCGAGCGATTCCCTTAAGGAATTGCCAAGAAACTACAAGCCCGTAGTATTGGACCTTTTAAGATTTTAGAACGGGTAGGATCTAATGCTTATTTGTTAGTACTTCCTCAAGATATGGGAATAAGTTCAACTTTTAATGTTGAGGACTTCATTCCATATAGAGGGTCTGTGTTGTCACCTTCTAGTGCAACCCATCCTACTAAATAATCCCAACCTTATTGAACCTTCATTTCCTTTTTCTACTTCTGTATTTTCCCCACTAACCCCACATTTACCGCCATAGCAGACTAACAAAGATATTGTTGAAGATATTGTGGATGAACAATGTGTTTCAACAAGGCAAGGCGGATACCACAAATTCTTGATCAAGTGAAAAAACAGACCACATTCTGACAACACTTAGGTTACAAAAGAGGAGCTATAACGTATTGATCAGACATTTTTGAGTGGTACTCCAGTTTTGCCTCGTCAGAGTCGAGTTTTTCTCAGCCTGAGAGAATTGATGAGGACATTAGTGCAAAATCATTTAAAGTGCATCACCGAAAGAGATCGAGGAAGAAACCACAGAGCTCAGCCCTTTCTTTATGGTTGGACTAGATTTTTCCTACAACTTTTGGAATCTTCAAGCAATTGTCTTTCTAGATTCTCTACATTTTGAAGGTTGGAGTTGTTTTGATTTCAATTTCAATAAGCTTTAGAATTACTCTCCAAGCCATTTACTAGAAATTAATAAGTTAATGCATCTAGAGTCTCTAGGAGTCGAAAAGTCTTTTGTCATTAAGAGTTATCTAGACTATAAAGATATGTAAGTGCCTTTAGGCAAAGAATGAAGTTGATGAATAGATTCAGTTTTTTTAGAAAATATTCTGATTATCTTTCTGCGAAAAGAATTTTGACGTGAAGCCAAATTTGGGTGCGAAGCCCTTGGAGTAAGTCCAGTCTCTTTTTATTTTATTTTTTTATGTGAATTAAGACTAACATTGGAAGTGAACAACCCTAAACTAGAGGAATCGACACGGGCATACTTTGTTTCTGAAACTTTTGAAGGAACATATTGTGGGTATCAAAATCTACTTGTTTCATGCTAGTTTCCTACTTTTAATTTCCTAGTGTGTTGTGGGTGTTTGTAGATCAAATAGTCAAACTTCATGGGGTACCAGTTTCCATCATTTCGGATAGAGATCCGAGATTCACTTCCAAATTCTAGACGGCATTTCAGGATGCTATGGGAACAAAACTTCTGTACAGTACAACTTTCCACCCATAGACAGATGGTCAATCTGAGATGACGATTCAGACCTTGGAGGACATGTTGAGAGTTTCGGTCCTTCAATTCGGGGGAAGTTGGGATGATCACTTGGCATTGATAGAGTTCGCCTACAATAATAGCTTTCACTCTAGCATCGGTATGGCACCGTATGAGGCATTGTATGGGAAGGTGTGTCGAACCCCATTGTGTTGGACTGAGGTAGGTGAGCGAGCACTTGAGGGCCCATAATTGGTAGACGATACTACAAAGAAGATTCAGGTGATTAAGCGTAACTTGAAAGCGGCCCAGGACAGACAGAAAAGTATAGTAGACAGGCACTCTAAGGACCGGGAGTATGCAGTTTGCGATTTCGTGTTTCTGAGATTGTCACCCTGGAAGGGTGTGTGGTGAGGTTTGGTAAGCGGGGTAAGCTAAGTCCCCGGTACATTGGTCCTTATGATATTGTGGCGCGTGTTGGCGCAGTTGCTTATAGGCTAGCCTGGCTAGCGGAGTTATCTTGGGTACATGATGTCTTCCATGTTTCTATGTTGAGGAAGTATGTACCACTCGGGTCACATGTACTCCAACCATAGCCTTTGCAGCTGAAGGAGAATTTGAGTTACGAGGAGGAATCGATAGAGATCTTGGATAGGAAAGAGAAGGTTTTGAGGAATAAGATAATACCTTTGGTGAAGGTTTTCTGGAGTAACCACGAGGTAGAGGAGGCTACTTGGGGGACTGAGTATCCGCAGTTATTCTAGTAGTTTTGTTTTATAAATTTCGCGGACGAAATTTTTTTTTAAGGGGGGTTGATTGTTACAACCCGTCCCAAAATTTTATGTAAAATTACCAAAATACCCCTATTGGTCAATTTTGACTTTCGTTGACTTTTTGGAGACAACATGGGAAAATTTATTTCATCACATATTCAAATAGTATTCGTCGATACGAACACGTGGACACAAGCAGAACTCAATTTGGAGTTAAAACGAACGCTTTACAAAACTTTAAAGTGTAGGGGCATTTTAGTAATTTTCACACCCATTTGTTAATTAGGGTTTTGGGTTTAGGGATTGGCTGCAGTGCAGCTAATTCCCTCATTCTCTCTCCCACCCCGACCTATCTCTCTCTCTCTCTCTTCACTTCTCGGCCAACATCACAAAAACTACAAACCGAAACCCTAGGTTTTGGACGAATCATAAAACCATCGAACTGCCGCACAAAACCATTACCATTACGATCGTCTCATCATTCTGGACGAGACTGTGACTTTAGAATCCCCAAACTCGAGCCCAATCGGCCAAACCGACGCCGGAACGAAAACGGCAAACTGCCATTCAAGTTTCTGTACAATCCCGATTTAGGTAAGCCTCGAAACCATTTCCATTAGTTTTATTACATTGAGTAGGTTCAAATCGACATTAAGAACATGGATTTTGGTGCAGTTTTGAAGGAGAATGGAATTAGGGTTTTCCAAGGCTTTCCGGCCAATTTAAGGCCATCTTCGGCCATTTTTCTAGGCCCAATTTGGTATGAAAATATTCTACTCATCAATACCTTCATTTTGATATATGGCACAATAAATTTGTCCAAGGAATGAAGGAGTTCTGAATTTTTAAAGCTTTGGAATAAATCGGTGAATTTTTCCAGTAATCCGGCGAACTAGGCGGCGGAGGACGGCGGCGGCTCCGGCGACCAGAAAAAGGTTGAAGGTGACGGAATATTCCATCATGGTAATAGAATATTCCTGACGGCGTCATCATATTCCGTCAGATAGGTATATTCCGTTAACTTTAACTGACGTCGTTAACTTTAACGGTGTTGACGTCAGCAGGCGTGTGGCTGATGTCAGCTGTGCGTGGGATGACGTCCGTAGAGCGCGTGCAGGCGCGTGCCAGCATGTGGCGACACGTGCCGGGGCGTGGCGGCTCCTCCCGGCACGTCCGGCGGCTACCCAGCGGGTGGCGGCCCGTGCGGCGGCGGCAAGGTTTTCGTGCCCCGGAAATCGTTTTTCGAGCCTGTTTTCGCTAAAATAGTATTATTTTTGGGTTTTTTTTTTTATATAAGGGTTAAAATAATTTATATTAGGGAGGTTTTAACAATTTTCCCTAATATTAATTAGGTAATTCTTCGACTCCACGCTTCGAGGAGGGCAACACCGAGGGAGATTACACTCCTGAGCACCAGTGAGTGGACTTTTGTTTTATTAAATAATTTTTGTGCTATGAAAAAATTATGGCTTGATATACTTACGATTTTTAAGTGATTTTTGAGGCATGAATATTTATGGATATATATTATGAAATGGTTTATACTATGATTTCGCTTATGCATAAATACATATGGTTCCAAATGAATATAACTTTTTATGCAAGGTTAAAATATTTTGGAAATTATGAAGTATATGATATGCTTCACTATTACACATGATGTATATACGTATGCTTTCACTATGTTGTAGTACCGTCTCACGGCCGTAGGACAAGTCTCACATGTTTGGGTCACACGCACTGTACTCCAGGGGTATTGTCCGGTAAATACCTTAGTGCAAGCTTGACATATGTTTATGTTTAATTTTGGGGAAAAGGCCCCACAACATAAGGACTCGGGTGTGACGCGCTATTGCGCAAGTGCCTTAGAGATCCCATTTGCCCATTCGTTTGGAGTCTTTCGGTCCATTTAAGGCCGTTTTGACCCTTTATTGGGGAATTCAATTGTGAATTTTCAAAATATAACATGTTGGGTATTAAACACACCCAGTATGCTACTTGATCCTTATGAATGAGTATTCAAAAGGTCAATTGCCTAAAAGATCACATTTGCCCATTCGTTTGGAGACTTTTGGCCCATTTCATGCCTTTTAGCCTTTTTATTGGGTCATAAAATTGTGAATTTTCAATATATAACATATTGGCAGTTAAACACACCCAATAGGCTACTTGACCCTTATGAATGAGTATTGAAAAGGTCAACTGCCTAAAAGATCCCATTTGCCCATTCGTTTGCAGACTTATGGCCCATTTGATGCCTTTTACCCCTTTTATGGGGTCATAAAATTGTGAATTTTCAAAATATAACATGTTCGCAGTTAAACACACCCAATAGGCTACTTGACCCATACGAATGAGTATTGAAAAGGTCAACTGCCTAAAAGATCCCATTTGCCCATTCGTTTGGAGACTTTTGGCCCATTTCATGACTTTTAGCCCTTTTATTGCGTCATAAAATTGTGAATTTTCAAAATATAACATGTTGGCAGTTAAATACACCCAATAGGCTACTTGACCCTTATGAATGAGTATTCAAAAGGTCAACTCCCTAAAAGATCCCATTTGCCCATTCATTTGGAAACTTTAGGCCCATTTCATGCATTTTAGCCCTTTTATTAGGTCATAAAATTGTGAATTTTCAAAATATAACAGGTTTGCTGGTAAACACACCCAATAGGCTACTTGACCCTTATGAATGAGTATTCAAAATGTCAACTCCCTAAAAGATCCCATTTGCCCATTTGTTTGGAGGCTTTAGGCCCATTTCATGCCTTTTAGCCCTTCTATTAGGTCATCAAATTGTGAATTTTCAAAATATAACATGTTGGCTGGTAACCATACCCAATAGGCTACTTGACCCTTATGATTGAGTATTGAAAAGGTCCATTGCGTAAAAGATCCCATTTGCCCATTAGTTTGGAGACTTTTAGCCCAATTCATGCCTTTTAGCCTTTTATTTAGTCATTATATTGTGAATTTTCAAAATATAACATGTTGGATGGTAAACACACCCAATCGGCTGGTTGACCCTTATGAATGAGTATTCAAAAGGTCAATTGCCTAAAAGATCCCATTTGCCCATTTGTATGGCGACTTTTGGCCCATTTAGTGCTTGTTTGGCCTTTTATTGGGTCATAAAATTGTGAATTTTCAAAATATAACATGTTGGCTGGTAAACACACCCAATAGGCTAGTTGAACCTTATGAATGAGTATTCAAAAGGTCAATTGCGTAAACGATCCCATTTGCCCATTCGTATGGCGAGTTTTGGCCCATTTATTGCCTGTGTGCCCTTTTATGGGGTCGTAAAATTGTGAATTTTCAAAATATAACATGTTGGCTGGTAAACACACCCAATCGGTTGCTTGACCCTTATGAATGAGTATTCAAACGGTCAATTGCCTAAAAGATCCCATTTGCCCTGTCGTTTGGAGACTTTTGGCCCAGTCAATGCCTGTTTGACCTTTTATTGGGTCATAAATTTGTGAATTTTCAAAATATTACCTGTTGGCTGGTAAAGACACCCAATAGGCTACTTGACCCTAATGAATGAGTATTCAGAAGGTCAATTGCCTAAAAGATCCAATTTGCCCATTCGTATTGCGACTTTAGGCCCATTTACTGCCTGTTTGGCCTTTTATTGGGTCATAAAATTGTGAATTTTCAAAATATAACATGTTGGCTAGTAAATACGCCCAATAGGCTACTTGACCTTTATAAATGAGTATTCAAAAGGTCAATTGCCTAAAAGATCCCATTTGCCCATTCGATGGACACATTTGTCCCATTTAGTGCCTGTTTGGCCTTTTATTGGGTCATAAAATTGTGAATTTTCAAAATATAACATGTTGGCTGGTAAACACACCCAATAGGCTACTTGACCCTTATGAATGATTATTCAAAAGGTCAATTGCCTAAAAGATCTCATTTGCCCATTCGATGGAGAGTTTTGGCCGATTTAATGCCTTTTTGGCCTTTTATTGGGTCATTGTGAATTTTCAAAATATAACATGTTGGCTGGTAAACACACCCAATAGGCTACTTGATCCTTATGAATGATTATTCAAATGGTCAATTGCCTAAAAGTTCCCATTTGCCGATTCGATGGAGACATTTGACCCATTTAGTGCCTGTTTGCCCTTTTATTGGGTTATAAAATTTTGAATTTTCAAAATATAACATGTTGGCTGGTAAACACACCCAATAGGCTACTTGACCCTTATGAATGATTATTCAAAAGGTCAATTGCCTAAAAGATCCCATTTGCCCATTCGATGGAGAGTTTTGGCCCATTTAATGCTTTTCTGGCCTTTTATTGGGTGAGAAAATTTTGAATTTTCAAAATATAACATGTTGGCTGGTAAACACACCCAATAGGCTAGTTGAACCTGATGAATGAGTATTCAAAAGGTCAATTGCCTAAAAGATCCAATTTGCCCATTCGTATTGCGACTTTTGGCCCATTTAGTGCCTGTTTGGCCTTTTATTGGGTCATAAAATTGTGAATTTTCAAAATATAACATGTTGGCTAGTAAAGACGCCCAATAGGCTACTTGACCTTTATAAATGAGTATTCAAAAGGTCAATTTCCTAGAAGATCCCATTTGCCCATTAGTATGGCTACTTTTGGGCCATTTACTGCCTGTGTGCCCTTTTATTGGGTCATAAAATTGTGAATTTTCAAAATATAACATGTTGGCTAGTAAACACACCCAATAGGCTAGTTGAACCTGATGAATGAGTATTCAAAAGGTCAGTTGCCTAAAAGATCCCATTTGCCCATTCGTATGGCTACTTTTGGGCCATTTACTGCCTGTGTGCCCTTTTATGGGGTCGTAAAATTGTGAATTTTCAAAATATAACATGTTGGCTGGTAAACACACCCAATCGGTTGCTTGACCCTTATGAATGAGTATTCAAACGGTCAATTGCCTAAAAGATCCCATTTGCCCTGTCGTTTGGAGACTTTT